>CM031591.1:5074649-5674649 GCA_018467065.1 Ephestia elutella | reverse complement strand
CTTTATGCCGATCTGGCTGACACTGGACTGGTTACTTTCTTTATGCCGATCTGGCTGACACTGTACTGATTACTTTCTTTATGCCGATCTGGCTGACACTGGACTGGTTACTTTCTTTATGCCGATCTGGCTGACACTGGACTGATTACTTTCTTTTTGCCGATCTGGCTGACACTGGACTGATTACTTTCTTTTTGCCAATCTGGCTGACACTTAAACTCACTTTAAAATACTGTTATATACTATACTGACACTGTTATGCACTGTTATTTATTTTAAAATTAAAAAACACTACTGTACTGTCCATTTATTCACACTGATTCACTACTTTTTTATCCGGCTTCGATAGGACCATTTTGTACGGGAGGGCCTAATTACCGCTCCCGTTTTGGGTGTGCGGTGTGACTAGATACTGTCGCACTAGGACTACAGTAGGTGACTAACACTGGGTGGAAATAAAAGCACTATTGAATTCACTATGAAAACCCCAGGGTGAGGGCAGGGTCACTAGCCAGGCACTAGGTACTTTTCACTATTTCTGGATCCCGGAGAGCACTGAATTGAAACTGTGTGGCGTATGAAACCGCGCGTTCTTTTATACATTTTTAATTAATGAGCTGGCCAGCGGTCCCTGCCTACCCCTCTAGCTTTCAAATTTATTTTCTCTTAACCCTTAGATCTAGGTACATGTGGCAGCTTAAACCAAAGTGTATTTTACTCTAGGCTACATTCTAGGACTAGTTGTGTCACGCGGCGATGCTCAGGGGAGGCTCAAAGCGAGCGCGGAGTAAATGACTATAAATATGAACTTTCCCCCCACCTCTCCTTAATAAAACCACGCCTGCCATTCGGCGCGGCGTCAGAGCGCCCGTGTTCATCGCTACGCTAACATCGTGTACAGTTGCTGTCTACAACGAGTGAAAACAGACCTTTTCAGGTCTCTACCTATCTGTTTCTAGTGTTTCTATGATTAGTTTGCCTAAATATATGAACTAAAATAAAACAACAGAAGGAAATACTCTTTAATACTTAACAACTAGTACATATTTAACCTATATTAGCCTAGTTCGCTAGTCTAAGGATGAAAAAGGGTATCTTTATTTACATTCAATCAACTTATTACATAAAAATATCCTATATACTGAACGGCTATATTTACATTTAAAGATTTTACTTATTGAACCGTAGAAAATCAGCAAAGATATACAAAAACAAATCCGTTCAGTATGCCGTCTAAGTGCCGTCGTGAACAAATTGCAATAACTACCAAAATCTTACCAACGACGACTCGTTTTGATCTTCTTCTGTTTTTTTAATTATATTTTATATTCAATTTAAATCAGCGAATACTTGTAAGTATTCGCTGTAGCCAGGTCCTGGCAGTTTAGTATTTGTATATATAACAAGCATATAAAAAACTTCATCAAGAAACTAAGTGTTTCAATAAAGATCCAGTCTCCTCACCTGCACCTGAGCATCTTCTGAAGAGTGGCTGCTTACACAGGCGGTCACACTTAACTATATAATATAAAAAACCATTTTCTAAAATTTTTGGTCCCATTCAGCGGTTTCGTCTCTTCATTTATATACCAATCAGTCAGCATCTATTTTTATATTATACCTATCAGATTTATTAATAAAACACCTAAGTTATTAAACAAGTACAAATATTACTAAGAAAAACAATTCCCAGACTGTTTAACTACTTAAGTTCTTTTATTTACCAATCTGCCGAAGTCGAAAATGATTAATGGTCGAAGTAAGTTGTACTTAACTAAGTTATGTTAGGATAATTGTAAGCACTTGAAGAAGTTAATAACTTTCTTCATGGAAGTTTGCCTTCATACTCAAGGTAAAAGGAGGTCGAAATTACATTTTATGCATATTCAAGAATACCTTTTTGTGGAAGCAATATTAATTAATTTCAAAGAGAAACCGGGCGAAATACGCAGCTTTGGAGCCTCATTATCTGCAAATAGCCGTTGTGAGTATGGGTTGTTGGGGCATGGATGTTAAGCGCTTGCTTAGAGAACTTGGGCGTAGAATAGCGCAAACAACTTGCGACTCCCGCTCCTTCTCGTTCTGGTGTAAAGGATCGCCATTGCGATTCAACGCGTCAATGCGGCCAGCATCAACACCGGAAATCTTAGGTGGCGGACGGTTTTATGACAAGATTTGAATTTAAGTTAAGTTTTATGACAATGTTTAAAGTTTGATAAAAAAATAATAATTTCAGAGAGTGGAGACGAACGCTTATGATTTTAATTGTGCATCAGGGCGACTCATAGTCCTTTCTAAAAGGCAGCAGTTAGAATTTGTAGTTGTCTTATTATTTCGATTTGGAGATGACATAAAAGACATAATTATTGACCCAAGATGTGTTAAAATAATCTGAAAAGCGATCGAGCGAGGCAAAGGCGTCGCGCGTGGTCCTACACTTGCTTTGAAGATGGTCTCTAGGTCAGAAAATATAGTCACAGAATTAATATAAGTACTACGTACAGAAAGGCAGCTCCCTGCCCCTCCCGCAATATGGCGTACCTCGCACTTCTCCTCCGTTCGTTTGCGGATTAGGACGCTATGACTATAAAAACGCACACATTGACGTGTTTACGGATATACAGTTTCATTTGTAGAAGTAGTAGGTATATATGACGCCCGTTTCTATAAAGTGCCCTCCCTGTGCTATAGTATAAACTATAGTCAGCAACCCCGACCTAACAGTATGTGAATAAGGAGGTGAAAAGGAGGAGGTCATCAATTCGTTGCGATATTTTTTTATTTTCTTTTTATATTTACAGCTTACCGCGTAATGACAAGTAGCGTGCGGTCGTCATTTTACGACCTGGCAAGCGGCCAGGGGGCTATTTTCGATATGTATGACTCACCAAAATAGGCGGGGATTTTCATTCATCTTTTTACAGTTATGTATGACTAGCCGCAAATTCTACGTCACATGACGAGGGCAAGAGCATTTTTCATCTTTCGCGTTTTCAGCGAGTCATTTTGAAAATGGTATGGATAGTTTGTGTACTTAGATCGATCATTTAGTTAAGGTCATTACTCTGAAACTAAAATAAAATCCTCGCTCTTGCATTATTGACTAGTGCCATGAAGCCATTGACAAATTTTGAAACATTTTAAATACTGTAAAAAAATCAATTTTAGTTTTATTTCGAAAGAAAGTATTTATTATCACAGCTTTTCTTTGCTATCGAGTAAATCAGCAAAGGCCGACTAGCGACAAAACTGCATTTAAAAATTTCTGAAAATTCATTTTTGCACCTAAAATCGAACTGGCTAAAATCCGAAAAAATAACACCCTGTACTTTAGTGGTAGGTATCAATCGATATACCTAGTGAATCATAATGATCAAATATCGATAAAGAAAAACTGTGCTTTTTGAGTACCTCCAAATAAATGTTAAAAATATCCAATTTTTTCTAAAATTAACATTCTCATTACTAGCCCGCGGCTCGCGGAAAAATGTTGTGTATGGAAAAACTTGTGTGTTATTCATACCAACTTTGACTCTCATTTCAGCCCCATCGGGGGTCGATTTTTGAAAAAAAGAGCCTATATTTGACCCTGGGTCTCATACCAAATTTCATCAAAATCGGTCTAGCGGTTTAGCCGTTAAAGAGTAACAAACAACAAGACAGACAGACTTTCGCATTTATTAATATTAAGTATGATGGAAATATGAATTACTAGCTTTTGCCCGCGGCTTCGCCCGCGTGAATTTCCCACGGGAACAGTGCTTTTTACCGGGATAAAAAGTAGCCTATGTGCTATTCCAGGTCATTATCTACCTCTGTACCAAATTTCATCGAAATCCGTCCAGTAGATTTTGCGTGATTGAGTAACAAACATCCTCACAAACTCACAAATTCACAAACTCACAAATTCACAAACTCACAAATTCACAAACTCACAAACTCACATCCAAACATTCGCATTTATAATATTAGTATGGATTATTTTGTACTCCTGTCTAGAACCTTTCTTGAATAATTTGTCTCAGCGAGTAATTATGGAACTTGACACAGTTTTACACGAGTTGCGTTTTCATGCTTTTAAATTGTTTGTGACTTGAATGAATTGCTTTGTAATACAATTACTGGGCTTGGCATATTTCTTAACACAAAAGTAATTGGAGAAAAGAAGCGGGTGTACGTCCCAGTGTTTGTATGGAGTGAGAATATACTTAGTCATGTTTTTGATTCTTTTTAAAAGCTGTATATTCGTTTGGGCGGGTGGAATTTTAGAACTCAATTTTGAAGTAGATATCTTCAACCGATTGAGCTGAAATTTTGTATACACGTTTAGTTTGTATGACAATGCATGATATGGTATGCGACGTCATTCTAAATCATTGGATTAATGGCGGACCATCCAAGATGATGGAATAGATATTTGTAATGCATTTCTACTAATAGGTATCAAATGGAAGGGTTTGTTGAGAGTAACAATAAAAGCTTTTTTTAAAAAGTTTTTTACTATTAATTTATTATTTGCGAGAACTACTTTGATCAATGGGAATTTTACAAAATTGTTCATAGGTATAACATGTTAATTTTAACTCAGCTTTTATTCCATGAAACATTTTTACTAAAAGCGAAAAAATATAACACAATAAAACTTTTTTCCAAAAAAAATGAACCGACTTCCATCATAAAACTTAAAATCATGAAATAACAATAAAGAAAAATGTATTAGCATTCTACCTACTGAATGAGGTGAAGTCGGTGCCAAGTGCAGGAGTAAGGGTGTTATGTAATTGTTTAGCTAGGTATTATATATATTACTAGCGACCCGCCCCGGCTTCGCACGGGATATAAACCTTCCTCCGTTGCGTAGTTTCAAAGATTTAAGCATACAAAGGGACATAGGGACAGAGAAAGCGACTTTGTTTTATACTATGTAGTGATACATGATTCTAATATTAACTTAGATTATTTAATATTCAATTTGGCACCGACTTCACCTCATTCAGTAGGTAGAATGCTAATACATTTTTCTTTATTGTTATTTCATGATTTTAAGTTTTATGATGGAAGTCGGTTAATTTTTTTTGGAAAAAAGTTTTATTTTATCATTTTTAGTTTAATAAAAACTTTTCTTTCACTGGCCGAAAATAAAGAATTAAGAATTCGAAACTTTTTATGTCAGTTTGATTTGAAATGTCAGAACATGTCAAATTGTCTATTATTTTGGCACATAAATAGACCGAGAGCCCGCGACGACCAAACCTTCCTTATTTTAAAAATGTTGAATGTTTCTCTGCGTGGTATATACGGGTAAAAAATATTAGCGACTAGGTATGAAGTTTGGATCTTAGTTGCTTATGCAGGTAATATGGATAGTAAGGATGATTTTTATAGGTAAAAAAAGCAACCTTGGGGCCTCCCAAAGTAATATAAAATTAAGCTTTTATAAAACAAATATAACTATAATTTAGTAAGGTTACAATATCTAGCAGGGGTTTATATCTGCACCAATTGCTTGGTAATGGATGGCGTGATTCCTAATATTATTAGGAAAATAAAATCTTTAAAAAACTTTACTTTGAGGAAATTGAGTTACCACTTTAAATGTTATTGCTACAAGTAATCTGCCTAAGTAATCATGCACCAACTTTTATAGTCGCTAATCGCTATTTCTATGTTAGGGACATACACAGAAAATCTTGAGTTTTAACAAAATAAGGAAGGGCATGCTATCGCGGGCTTTTGCTCTATAATGCAATGTTGGTGTTTTTATATTTTGTTAGGTATCTTTAAAATTACCGAACAGATTCTGACGTGGTTAAAATGGGACCAACTTGGGAATACACCATTACGAATAAAAAAATAATTTTGGAAATCAGTCCACAATTGGCGGAGAAATCGGCGAACATACATAAAAAAAAACATACATACATCGAAACATATAACCTCCTCCTTTTTTGGGAAGTCGGTTGAAAAAGTTAAATTTTTATTCACTGCCTATCAATTTGTAAGTTATTGTTAAAAATAAACAATAAACTGTTATACTTTTCAGGTTTATTCATCCAGATAGTTTCTCATGTAACATTTTCAAAATATCACTTACCAAACTACAATCGTTCACAATTTCATCTATTATTAGTTTAGAAATAGATAAATATTTAATTCTTTTCCTTCACCCGTATATTTCTGCAGTTGATTTCCGCAACTAACTGGGTCAAACTGGCTAAGACCGGTTCAGACCAGTTGCAATGACAGCTCTAATAGAACAGAAGTTGAAATAATATTTTTCCTTATGCTATTTTTATGTAGGGTAGAATATAATGCCAGTAAAAATGCCTCGGAGATAGTTTCCTTTTATTAGCATTTTTTGTTTACATTTTTATATTATAACTATCTGTTGCCCGCGGATTCGCCCGCGTGTGTTTCGCTTCGTAGTAACCTAAACTCCAGTACTCGAAATTTCAGCCGTTATCCCGTGTCCCGCGGGAATATATTATTATGTTGATGGACGGGAACAGATGTTCCAGATCTTCAATATTTATACGTCAGTAGAAAATGTTCATCATGTTGAACAACTTTTGCTAAGGCGCCATTTCCATATATGTAATAGTATAGCTGGTCTCTTGGAGTTCTTCATCAGATGAACCTGCTCTTCGATTTTTATACGTCAACAGAAAATGCTCGTCAGATTGATAAACTTTTGCTAAGGTACCATTTCCATATCTCTTATAGTTTAGCTGTTCTGTTATGGTTCTTCATCAGGTGTTCCAGTTTTCAAAATCAATTATAGCCTATATGTTACCCAGGCTTGATAGCTATACAACAAAAAAAGTTTCATTCAAATCCGTCCAGTAGTTTTGGCGTGAAACGCGTACATACATACAGACAGACAGACAGACGGACAGACAGACAGACAAGAAATTCCAAAAATAATTTTTTGCTTTCTATTATTCTTTTTGAGTGTCCCTCTATCCATTTCAGTCAAAAATACTAAATGTACAGACAAAATATTTTTACTGTTTTATTATATGTATAGATTTCTAGAAGCCTTAATTTACTTACGTATCTACTATTATTTAATCTCGATAGGCTTTGATCAATTGTATTATAGTTTTATTAATTTGACAACCTCCTTCTACGGTCCTTACAGTTCTCTCTCGCTTCCTCTACACTCATCACTCTCTTTATACATGCTCTCCGGTTATAAGTGCTCTTAATATTTCCCCTTTTAAGGAGGTCCGTAATCTGGTCGAAGCGCGTTCTCCAAGGTCGACCATGACCAACTCTTCCACTCAACTCTGCTTTATAATTAGTTTTGCAACATGCCCAAACCATCTCAACAAACCAATCAATTATGAAATTCTTCCGTTACTGACTGAGTGACTGACAGACAACGCACAGCCAAAACTACTGGGCGTAGGAAGCTGAAATTTGTCATGTAGGTTCCTTAGGGAGTGTAGGGGAGCACTAAGAGAGGATTTCCCGAAATTCCCCCCATTCCCACGGGAACAAAGTCCCTATGATAGTAAATTCAAAGATTCCGAATCAATTTGTCCATCCCATCAGCGTTATAAATGATCCCCACATATCTCTACACAGGGGGTGATTGAAAACGAACCCCGTTTTAGAAGATAAAGGTTCCGCCTGAGGGTAGGTCGGGGTCGTAGGATAACCTTATTTGTAGTACCTTTTTCTAGTAAGCAAAAATGAATGCCGATTCTTTCATTCGTAGATAATATGGATATTCGGGGAGAAATAAATAATCATATCATGCTCGTTTGCCTACTATTATATAAAAAAAATATATATATATGAAGAAGAACACAATTTTAAATTAAGACACATAAATTTTTAGATTTATGTTCCGGGTTATGTTCAATAAAAGTTACCTTATGCGAAAGTAACCTTTTGCGAAAGTGACCTTTTGCGTAAGAAACCTTTCACGTAAGTGACCTGTTGTGAAAGTGACTATTTGGAAAACTGACCTTTTGCGAATGTGACCTTTTGCGAAAATGAACTACCTATGCCAAAGTGACCTTTACGAAAGTTACAAATTAGTTAAATTAGTGGAAATAAGTAAATTCAAAGGATGTGGTCCTTGTCGGTTACGGTCGTTCGAGGAATGTGGCCTTTCAAGTATGTGGTCGTTCGAACGAAATGGCCGTTTAAGGATGTGGCCGTTCAAGGTATGTGGTCTTTCAGGGGATATGGACGTTCAAGCCCTAATTCCACAAAAATACATTGCATATTTTACTTCTAATCATGTCTTATTTCACTTTCTTTGTAATCTTGTTTGGGTGTGTGTGTTTGTGTGTGATTACGTAAACTTATTGACAACAAAACTTTACATCCACAACATGCTTTGTCAAAAATACACAGAAATGTATCAGCAACAAACTTTGTTGAACTACTGAACGGATTTCGACGGAATTTGCTACACGACGGCACAGAATTAATATTAGTACTACGTACAGAAAGGAAACTCCCTGCCCCTCCCGCAATATGGCACCCCCGCTCCTTCCGCACTTCTCCCCCGTTCTTGTGTAACTGTGGGACGTTCGACTATGAAAACGCACACATTGACGTGTTACTGACGTATTCACGGATATACAGTTTCATTTGTAGTAGTAGTAGGCATATTTGACGCGCCGTTTCTATGAAGCGCCCGCCCTGTGACGACGGGTAGAAAAATATCGGGAATGGCACATAGGATACTTTTAATCTCGCAATAGCGATGTTCTAATTTAAATCTCAGTTGATAAATAAAATAGTGTAAGCAATATTTCTTAGTTTTTAGTTTTAGTAGGTATTTTAAATTAGCTTGTATTTTAGTTTTAAATTTACCGCACTAATATTAAATAGCCCCTCCGGCATGTTAGGCGACCAAGACTGTTTCATGAATTTCTTTCGGCATTTCTTCTCAGCAGTGGTCGTTCCGAAATGCTAGTAGTTTGTAGCTTTGAGACATAATATATTATGATAAAATAATTAGTTTTCGACGTGAAAAAGAGGCTTCTTAGAGGCCAAGTTTTAATAAATAATTTTTAATTTTGATTTTGTAGATTAAACATATGCTCTCAAAAAAAAATTAAAAATAAAATAGTTTCTAATATAGCATGAACAAAACTCCGATAAAACTTGATTTTAAATTTCCTACGAATCGTTGGATAATTAGGTTCAGCTTTTCAAAGCGAAAAGGATTTTTGAAAAGCGCTAGTTACCGCGCTAAATATTAAATGAACTTTGAAATTTTCCTGTAAAATGCTTTCTATCAGCATTTTCAATAATAGCCTGGCAATTTAATTAAAAATAATTCGTAGGTTTATTGGGATTATTGATGGTGAAAACATATTTGTGTTTTACAAAAATGTTACGTAGATTTTTTTGTATTCAGTCACAGAATTAATATAAGTACTTTTTCAGTTTAAGGATCATCGCTCGCAACTTATCAACTCAATTTTTTTGGTCGCATGCAATTTTGAACCTTATCGACGTCACATGGTATATTTTCCACGTACAGAGAAACCTGACTCCCCTGAGAATTCAGTGAGATACGTTTCTTTGCAGCTGGCTGTACAATATGGATAAAACATGAACAATATTAATAAAATGTTCAAACTGGTGACGGCGTCGGTCGTGGGCCTGGCCATGGTTGAGCTTTGCGATGGCTGACCCTCGCGTCAACTCGTGAACAGGGAACTGGTCTGCTCGATTCTGATTCGACTTTTATTTTTATTTTTTGTTCTTAACCATCTCATTGTGGTTACTCGATCACAAACATAACATGTTTTATTATATTTGTTTCTTATATTTTATTTTAATTTTGACTGTACATTATCTAGTGTATATGTAAAGTTAATAAATAGCCCCTCTGGCATATTAGGCGACCAAGACTGTTTCATGAGTTTCTTTCGGCATTTCTTCTCAGAAGTGGTCGTTCCGAAATGCTAGTAGTTGGTAGCTTTGAGACATAATATATTGTGATTAAATTTTTAGTTTTTGACGCAAAAAAGCCTTCAGAGTTTTAATAAAGAATTTTTAATTTTGATTTTGCAAGCAAAGCAAGCGTTTTTATTTGTCCAAAAACTGTCAAACCATCGAAAAACTTTAAAACAAAAGCAATACCACAACTGACAGGCTGTCTTTAGAAGAACGAGGATTTTAAACCACGTATCGGCGGCAGCGGCCGCAAGCGGTTCAATCCGGTTCCAGCCGGTTTGAATCGGTTCAGATTTACGACAAAACCGGCTTTATTGACGTCTGAAGCAGGTCGATTTGAAAAAATGGAGTGACTTCCAACGGCCCCGGCGGGCCGGCCCCGGTGACGGGGCCGTTGGAAAAAAAAATCCAACGGCCCCGGCGGGTCCGGATTTTGCGTTGACCAACGCAACCCCGTCAACGCAAAATCCGGACCCGCCGGGGCCGTAGGAATTTTTTTTTACCAACGGCCCCGGCGTGTTTTTCACATAGGACGGATAGCATAAAAAATGTATAGCATACGCTCCGGTAGTGTTTAAATGGGGGAAATTGTGTATTATTTTGTAGACCTTAAAATGAAATAAAATTAACAAAAGAGTTTGTATGTAACAATCAGTTTTTATTGTTGATAAAAAATTAATATCAATCAACAATCCAACAATCATATAGGTATATAAGAAAATAAAATACATGATGTTTGTTTTATATTATGACACAGAATACATAATAGTACAATACAAGTATTAAGATAACAAATTGTCAACTACTAAATGTATTACTGTCTCTGTTGTATTTTTAATCCGTAAACAGTATTTCTAACTAATTAACGTATTATTAACTGATTGTTACATACAAACTCTTTTTCAAATTTAATTTCATATTTAAAGTTTACAAAATAATACACAATTTCCCCCTTTAAACACTACCGGAGCGTATGCTATACATTTTTTATGCTATCTATCCGATTTAAAAAACAGGCCGGGGCCGTTGGTAATTTTTTCCAATGGCCCCGTCAACGCAAAAGCCGGGCCCGCCGGGGCCGTTGAAAGTCACTCGAAAAATATTTAATTACATCCATCCAATTAATTAATTACATCCATTTTTAGTAGGTACATTAAAATTAAATTAAATTTCATTTGAATCAAAATTTGTATAACTAAATGTAATTTAGAATCTGAATAAGGATTATACTTACTACATAATATTTACTTAAAAAAATGTAAGGTACTGTATATTTTAATTCTATAAATATAAAAAGTACCTAATATTAACTAAAAGCTGGAGCCTGTGGAGGCTGATCTGCGTGAGCTGGGAGCGGTCAACTGGCAAGCCACCGCGCAGAATAGGAGTCTATGGCGCTCTCTCGTATCGGAGGCCAAGATCCACTTTGGGGTCACTGAGCCAGTGGAGTAAGTATGTATTAACTAAAACAAAATTTAATATTACTAAGTTCGCTTCATAAAACTATTAGCTGAGACCCGGGGCTTCGCTCCCGTAAGAATTTCGGGATAAAAAGTAATGTGTTATTCCCGGTATTTTTCTACTCGTATTCCAAATTTAATCGAAATCCGTCCAGTAGATTTTGTGTGATTGAGTAACAAACATCCTCACAAACTCACATCCAAACTTTCGCATTTATACTATTAGTATGGATAAGCATTTGCCCGCGGCTTCGCCCGCGTGAACTTCCCACAGAAACAGTGCTTTTTCCCGGGATGAAAGATACCCTATGTCTTTCTCCGTACTTCTAACTATGTGTATGTGAAATTTCAGGAAAATTGGTACAGTAGATAAAGCTTGAAGAGGTAACAAACAAACTCACTTTCGCATTTATAATATTAGTTAGGATACTTACTTTACAAATTATTCAGTCTCCGTTTTATTTTAGTTGTTTACACTATTAATTCTCTCCATTTTGGTTTATGTTTACACTGTAAACAATTATAACGAGTAGTGAAACTGTAACTTTACAATTTCACGTCACTTCTTATTTACTTTCCTCTTTTATGTAAGTATGTAGTTTATTCATCTTTTATTCAGTTTTCCCTTGTTACGTAACCCTTCACTTTCTGTTATTTGTTCATTTCATTTCCAGCGTTAGATAAAATAAGTATTTACATAATTATATTTGAATTTTTCACGGGAACAGTGCTTTTTCTCGTGATGAAAGGTACCCTATGTCCTTCTCCGTACTTCCAGCTATGTGTATGCAAAATTTCAGGAAGATTGATTCAGTAGTAATAGCGGAAATAATAATAGACACAAAATGTGTATAATTAAATATAATACACAAAAACGTCTCGCACGCTACAAAGAACCGATGACGACTGAAGTCCATAGCTCATGGTATAGAGTCCCTTCAGTAATATGAGTCGCGCACACACACCAACTTCATATGACTAACAGTAGATAAAGCGTGAAGAGGTATCAAACAAACAAACTCATTTTCGAATTTATAATATTAGTTAGATTGAAATTTGAACTATTAAAACTTAATATTGTTTGTAAAATAATGATTGTAATGACTGAAGGGGGATTAACTGACTGGAATATAAATGCATGCCTCAAGCTTCCTCTACTTAAGAGTAAAGAGACTTATATGTTTACTTTAGTACCTATTTGACCTATTTTACAGTGAATAAATAAATACATTAATTAATGTGCCCTGCAATTTATAAAATACCTGGGCAAATCCAATAAGAGTAATTGAAATAAGTTAACCGCATTGTAAATTATCGAGTTTGTGCCAATGAATATTAAATGCGAAACGATGCAAATATAAATTGAGTAAATTGTAAATGTGACCATAAGTATTTATGGTCACATTTACAATTTACTCTACAAATTAAATACCAATTATTAAATGAATTAAAATCAATAAATACAGATACGTTATCACGTCCTAGACTTGCTTGGCTGGATACTGGGCTATCAATTAAATCAGTTTGATATTATTAACCATTCAATGTTAACTGTTTTACATTAGCCGCGTAACTTATCTTTATTGGTTCATTTTTTTAACTTTATTGCAAAAATTCCTAAGAATATGTACATATAGTAGACTACAATTTATAATTTACTAGCTTTTGCCCGCGGCTTCGCCCGCGTGAATTTCCCACAGGAACAGTGCTTTTTCCCGGGATAAAAAGTAGCCTATGTGCTATTCCAGGTCATTATCTACCTCTGTACCAAATTTCATCGAAATCCGTCCAGTAGATTTTGCGTGATTGAGTAACAAACATCCTCACAAACTCACAAATTCACAAACTCACAAATTCACAAACTCACAAACTCACATCCAAACATTCGCATTTATAATATTAGTATGGATTTATATTTTTTTTATGTTTTTTTTATTTATTTATGTTATATTTTTAACAAAACTGTTTCCTGACTTTTATGTTAAAGTCTCAATGCAAGGCCTTCAAGTCTTAAATATTATATTTTTTAATAAAACCAGAGCAGTCTAAGTAACTCAGTTCTTATCCTAGTAAAGGAAAAAAAGTTTATGTAAAATAACTTTTTATGTGGCCATTAAAAATTAACTTTTGTACATGCAATATATCCAAACTTAATAATATACCCAAACTATAGTATAGCCTATATTTCAAATTATAGATAGTACAGACTGTCTCTTGCATGAGTTATACTTCTGTTCTGACATATTTTGCGTATATATTTTGGTGACCATTGAAATATATTGGATGAAAACCCTAATTGATAGTCTTTTGTCAAGCAATCGGATATGATATGATTCATATTTATTGTTGGTGTTGCTTGAAAATATTATTTAAACGTATGAATACTTAATTCAACGTGACACGTGATATAAATCCTAACTAATATTATAAATGCGAAAGTGACTTTGTTTGTTTGTTTGTTACCTCTTCACGCTTTATCTACTGACCCAATCTTCTTGAAATTTCGTATACACATAGCTGGAAGTACGGAGAAAGACATAGGGTACTTTTCATCCCGGGAAAAAGCACTGTTCCCCGGGCGAAATTCACACGGGCGAAAGCTAGTAGTATATAAAGCAGAAAGGATTTTTATATCATTTTGTTAATATATGTCAATCTCTGAAGCATTGCTATGGAGCTACTAGATTGGTTTGATTAGAAGATTATATAGGTTAGTTAACTTAAACTTATAAGTTAACCAACTTACTAAGTGTAAGGGTTGAGTGAAATCAATTTCCATATGAGGAATTTAAAAGTTTGCCTATAGGCAGATAGGAACTGATGACTTTCACCTTTAGGTACTTTTCATTTGGAATAAAAGGAAAGTTTTTAAATGAAAATCAAATCGAATATCTCTATTGTCAAATATAGGTAAAATATAGGTCTTACATCTATGTTGTGTCACTTACACACTTCGCTAATTAATTTAAAAAGAAAAAAATAAGTGTATTATAAATTTTAGTTTTCTAAAATTTCTATTGGGAATCTTGACTCGTTTCGGAGGCCAAGATCCACTTTGGGGTCACTGAGCCAACGGAGTCACAGGAGTAAATAATATTATAGATATGACTTTTTTAGAGTTTCATAAAAGCGGAGCTGGTCCCAAATTCCGTGAGGCAACCATTTTATTTGACCGCCATTGCAGGCCGTGATTGATTAAATAGTATTCAAAGAATGAACCGAACCGGGAGTCTAATCCAATAGCTATTTATCTTCGCTGGCGTTCAATTTGGTATAGATTTATTTTTAACCGATTTCAAAAAAGAGGGAGAAATCAATTTGATGCAAAAATCTCTATTTAGTAATTAGTAGGGCTCCTTAAGTCATAAGGAAAAAACCGGTTAAGCGCGTGTTGGACTCGAGCACCGAGAGTTTTGTACAAAAGTTTATAGGTTACCTTCAACTGTCAAATTTAAATAAGTTGAAGTATTTTGCGTATATATTTTAGTGACCATTAAAATATATTGGATGAAAACCATAATTGATATTCTTTTGTCAAGCAATCGGATATGAATCATATTTATTGTTGGTGTTGCTTTAAATTAAAAGTTTTCTGTCCGTCTGTCAAACCTTTTTAAAAAATATTCGAACACTTACTTGGTTCTACGGTCTCAATCCTAACTAATATTGTAAATGTGAAAGTGAGTTTGCTTGTTTGTTTAATTATTTGTTTGTTACCTCTTCACACTTTATCTACTCAATCATTCTTCCTAAAATTTCGCTTACACATAGTTGAAGTACAGAGAAGGACATTGGGTACCTTTCATCCCAGAAAAAGGCACAGTTCCAATGGGAAATTAACGTGGGCGAAGCCGCGGGCAAAAAGCTAGTCAACTATAAAACAAGCTAATTATAAAAAAAAAAAACACGACTGACAACTTACATAGCCTATGTCATTCGGCGGAATGCAAGGAATCTAACAATACCTCACGTCGAAATCTGTTAAGCTATTCAGGACTTATGGTGGAATAAAGAAACTTACATACATACTACTTATACATGAACTCTGAAAATATAACACTCACTTTGGTCAGTCGTGTAAAAAATAAACTTAATCATAGCGAAATATATGAATTGTTCCATTTATTTAAAATCAATCAAAGCAACTCAAGTATTTTAAAAATTAATGTTCCAAGTTGCATATCACCGTTTATAAATATTCTCGCGATTTTACAAACTGTCTGTTTCAATATAGAAGTGTCGAATGAAGAGTCTTATTGGTTGATCGGGGACTTCAGACGGGAAGTGTCTATTCCTGTCGTCTTTAGCTGTCAATCTCAACTTTATTTATTTCTTAAGCCACGCTTAATGTTTGTGTACTTTATTTTTTTCTAATTCATAAGTATTAAATGGATCTCTTTTATACATATGCAACGAAGACAATGTATCAAAAGTTTTTATTATGATTTGTTTTCAATTGTTATCACATTTAAATATTTCACCAGATGTAGTACCTACGATTAAAGGCTGTATCGATATCGATGCTACATCTGTCAGATGGTATAATGCTGTCAATGTGTCAAATTCAAATTACACTATTGTATCATTGTCATGACCATATTCACCAGTAGCGCCAACTAGTGACTGTAAAAGCGATAACCATCATTGTTCCATTTCCTAAGTGTATAAGTATCTAGTGATACCATAAAATTAAAAAAAAAACAAACAATTTTTCTATGTCTATGAGGGATACAGAATTCACATTCTACCCTTAATTCTACCATTTGGAATAATTTATAAATGACAGTTCACAATTTTTGACAGTTGTTAAAATCAAAATTTTTCATAAACCGATGATTTCGAAAGCCAAAGCTGACATTTATATTGCAATATCTGGCAATACTGGATTTCACGCTGACTGAGTTAATCCGCGTTCAAATCAAAACCTACCAATCTATTTTTTAATCTGTCACACTAGCCACGTAATGGGAGCAATTGAATCCGGAATTCGAATTCAAATATAGAATTGAGAAATTCTGCAACTGGTTTTTGTTTGATCAAATGTCAGATTTTATTTAGAGATGAGAGTTGTTAAAAATAGGTAAAAATCACCTAAATATAACTACTACTAGTACATAATATCTCGATGTTAAAAATAGTCATAAGTAGTTGTTCACACTAACATACGAAAAGGAGAAGTACTAATAGGTCTACATATACCGGAAATAAATTATAGTCATCAGAATATGGATAATGATAAATCTACAAGTTTCGTTTTTCAAAAGCATCTTTGGAGGCAAGATTGGTAGACGACTGATAAACTATCAACCAGGATTGCCAGGATTTGAAAATTCAAACCATTCGAACAATGTATATATTTTTCTTTTATAGTATTTCAATTTATCTGTATTTTTAATTCCAGCCAGGTTTATAAATGCGAGCAAAATAAATGTGAATGTGCAAAGATTACCACGTAGTATTTTAAGATGAAACGATTCGTTTTCCGCTACGCCAAGCGGATCTTACGACAGATGGGCCTACATACGGGATGGATATTAATTTGTATGTGATTTCCATTCCGTTTTATACACCAAATGTAAGTGAAGTAGACTAATGAGCAATGTTAAGGCGGTTTGATATGTTCTCAGAATTTAAAAAATGTAACTACCTACCAAAAGCCGGATGAAATGTAAAGTTAAAAATTTTCGCAAAAATATTTTATTGATAAATCATTCAAAGATTTTTAGTGTATTCAAAAGGAAAGTTAAATATTTTTCATGTATAAAAAAAGATAAAAAAAAGAAAAGATAAAAAGAAAAAGATAAAAAAAGTAAAAAAAAGAAAATGTAAATGTAAATTAATCGAACATAAATTGAAAAAAATTGAACTATGGCCATATTTTGAGAGTGGAGCATATTTTCATAAATCGGGAGTATACATACAGAGCACATATGGCAACACAGTCCTTGTTGCTCGAAGATAGAAAACTACCACATACTGGTGTAAATGGTTGAGAATAAATCATTTATCTATCTATACTTGTGCGTTGCGAATCGTGTAATACTTAAATAATGGTGTATTTTTGGTTACAGGTACAGCCATCTTTGAAGAGTTTGCCGTCCATATATCTAAGGTAAGTTAAAAATCAACTAGCCGCGCCCCGGGGCTTCGCTCCCGTGGAAATTTCGGGATAAAAAGTACCCTATTGGCTATTCCCAGTATTTTTGTACCCGCATACCAAATTTCACCGAAATCCGTCCAGTAGATTTCGCGTGATTGAGTAACAAACATCCTCACAAACTCACATATAAACTTTCGAATTTAAAATATTAGTTGGATAAGTAGGATACAAGGTGAAATTTTTACGACCAGCTAATAGTCAAACTGAGTTTGTTTCCAAAGAAATCTAAAGCAAAAAGTGGCATTTTTTTTACTCTCCCATACTAACCAATAGTTGATCGGCCAAATTGGTGAAAGAATTTTTGAAATCGGTTCAGTAGTTTCGAAGATTACGACCTACAAACAAACACACATACTTACAAACACTTCCTCTTTTTTTTATTTTATTAAAGATGGGTTTGCTCTTGACCACAATCTTGTCCGAGGACAGAGATGAGGTCTACGATGTGGCGAGCTTACCCTTTTTCTTTATAATATTAATTAAATTTAATTAAATCAAATCGATTTTTTTATATTAAGTGTGATAAAAAATAAGGTTGGTAGGTATGAACGGCATATCAGAGGTAAATATTACATACATACATATTATCACGCCTTTTTCCCGTGGAGGTAGGCAGAGACTAGCGATTTCCACTTGCTACGATCTTTACAGATCTCTCTTGCTTCCTCTACACTCATCACGCTCTTCATACATGCTCTCCGGTTATGGGTGCTCCTAATATCTCCCTTTTTATGGAAGTCCGCAATGTGGTCGAAGGTAAATATTATTAAAACATAATTAGGTCTCAAACATATAAACAACCATTTATCGAGAGCTATTGTCAATTTCTTTAGGCCCCAGGTGCAGAATTCTATTCACCCCTCGGAAAATAGGCCGCTGCAAGTTCAATGGGGTATTCTGGGACAGCGCCGAGATACTACAGTCAGCAGAAAAAGTGTGACGGCTCTATTTCTTACTCTTCTCTTTTTAGTCGTATTTCCTCATGACTGAGGGTCGTGGTCATTATATGGAACGAAACACACACAACGACTCTCTTGGCAATTTTAATGAAGTGGTTTGCCATTGCCTTGTCTATTTCACACACTAGCTAATAATCATCAACTAGAGTGCAGGTTTCCTCACGATGTTTTCCTTCACCGGAAGCAAGTGGTGGTCGATGAAAACTAACATGAGTCAGATTGGTATACAAACTCATGTAGCCCGGGCAGGATTCGAACCTGGGATTTTGCATCCACAGGCGGGCGCCCTACAAACTCGGCCACCACAGCTTCGCTATTTTTTACACGACCGACCAAAAAAGGAGTGTTACGTTTTCAGGGTTCATGTATGTATGTAAGTTTCTTTATTTCACCATAAGTGCTGAACGGCTTAACAGATTTTGATGTGGGAGGTATTTTTAGATTCCTTGCATTCCCACGAGTGACATAGGCTATGTGAGTTGTCATTTGAGTTTTTTTATTTTTTTTTAATAATCAGCTTGTTTCTTACTTACTTACTCGAATACGGGTAAGTCAAATTTGTGAGACGTACTGACAGAGAAACTGTGGTAGTTACAGTTTGCTCGAATAGAAAATAATAATTTCCGCGCGGACGAAGTCGCAGCCAAAAGCTCGTCTAATTTAAATTAATTAGTAGTGGTTAAGTATTACATTATTATAACATGATATTCTCAAATTTGCTGACTATAGGTATTAGCTTAATTTTGCAATGTATTTAATTAATTTATTAACGAATGGTAGAATGAAAATAAGTATGGCCTGCGCCCCTTGTGTTCGAAAGCCCAGTTGTGCCTTTTGTCTCTAGTAATTTTGTTGTTGACTGTACTTTTATGTAAATGGAAGAGCGTGCATTGATAAATCAGACAGACGGACGATATGATATAAACTATTTTATAGTACATTTATCTTTTAAGATTTCATTTAAAAGCTAGACATGTTTTATATAGATTTTTACACCTGCCTTTTTTACCTTAGGTTCTCCATGGTTATCCAAGTTTTACCCGTGGTATCAAGATACTTTCAGTACCTAGTTTTTGCGTGAAGAAGTAACAAGAAACCAAACATCTTCAAGTAGCTGGTATGTTCAATTCAAACCATACACACTAGAAAAAAATCATACTTATGTTTTTAGGGTTCCGTACCTCAAAAAGCAAACAACGGAACCCTTATAAGATCACTTTGTTGTCTGTCTGTCTGTTAAACTTTTTTTTCACAGGAACGCTTAAGATATTAAGTTGAAATAAATATCGAATCCACAGTCTCTTTCAGAAAAAAATAATCAAAAATTATTTGTCAATATATGCGATCAAGAGATATTACCGTAAATGTTGCGATTTTTGGAATATTTTGCGATTTCAGGCAGCAATCAAAACCTATGGGGTACTTCCCGTTGACCTAAAATTAAGAAATTTGGCAAAAAGCAAGGTCTAAAGTAAATCTGAAAATTGTAATATGTTGTTGGAAGTCTAAAACAATGTTACCAACTTATTTTTGCACTCGATTCAGTATGAATCTTAGGGATAGTTTTTAGTTAGAGCTATAATGTAAGATGCTTTGCGTGCGGTGCGCGAGTTTGACTCGCACTTGGCCGGTTTTTTTCTAACTTTATGGCATAAACTAAAAAACCTGGCTTAAACTTATTTAGTCAATTTAGTGTAAGATTATCTTCATATTTACTGAGTTTCTTAAAAAAATAATGAACGGTTCAGGAGAAATAGCATGTTAATTGTCATCTTAATACAATTTTTCTTCTAAAAACAAACATCCAAAATAGGTCATGATTCCTTGTGTTCCCAACATTAGTCTGTAATAGTCAGTGATGAATGAGAAGGAACCCTAAAACATTGGACTAACCAAACAAACGTAATTTGGAAGAAGAATGGGTCTGGGCGCGCTTCGGGCGTCTAGTTGCGTCAACGATTTATTCCGATCCAATACCACGAACGAATACCACGGTATTACTTTGAATTTTTGATTTTTTTCTTATTTATTTTATTTATTTATTAATTAAGCAATCACAACAGTTAACAATCATATACAATTCCGTAACAATTTCAACATAATATACTACTACTACTACTAAACCACAAAGTAGTTAAAAGGGTAGTTTTAAGTAATCTGTGGTCAAACTTTGACAGGAGAAATGACAGATGGGTTTTTAAATTAGTTACCAGTATAAGAAATTAGTTCTCTTGCTTTTCCGCAACATGGCGAGGGTTTTTATATTCCTGGTCAGGCTATACATTAAAACTAACTTGTGGATTAACATGTTGCAGAATGTAAATTCATATACGTAGTTATTTTTGATGTCTTAGCAGTTTCATTAATATTGCTGCTAAGAAAGATACTGGCATACCAAATATTTAAAAATAAATAAGTAATTTATACATACATACTACATACCTAATAAAAAATAAAAGGTTTAAATAAATCAATTAATTATTCAAGGGATAGGTATATTGAGTACTAACTAGATCGCCAACCAAAAACGTGAAGGCATTACATGTTAAGTATACTAAATGTATTTAAATGTATGTATTTAATTTATTCAAATGGATACCACTGTTAAAACCAATACCAAACAAGTTCAAAGGTACAGTCAGTCAAAAGGCTTTGTATGTACAACATTTTTATTTCCAAAAAAAACTGTTAGATCAAAATAAGCAATTTGATGACTGAACTGACTGTACCAAATTCAAGTTTTGGTAGTCGTTTGGACATAAAATTCAATAATTTAAAGAGTGGTATTGGTTAGGAATAGAAAATAATTAAAAATTCAAAGTAACACCATTCGTGGTATTAGACTGGAATAAATCGCGTCAACGACTTCTTGTAAATAGAGGGTTACCCCTATTCTGAATCAAAATGCCGCGCGGCGCGATGCTATGCTGTGATATAAAGAAAGATTACACGCGACAAAGCCGCCAACATAGGCCACAAATATATAAGTGCATACATTTGAACTTTACGCATAGCACAGCGCCGCGCAGCTTCGTTGCATTTGCTGCTCACGTAGGTTCATTAAAAGTCAATAAAAAATGCTTTCATCACAGTTGCGTTTCGGGCATAGCGATAAGGCGCGACTGTATGAAGGGATTTTTATGTTACATTTTAACGAACAATCAAACAACAAAAAGTCGTCGACGCACCAAACACGCCTAGACCCTGGAAGGATGCCATTAGTGTTAGAGGTCCTAAGACTTTCCTAAGAAAATATCAATTTCCATTTCTCCTCCATTCCTATTATTATGTTAAAGTAGAGTCTATTTTCGCACACTTATACAAACAAGGCTAATTGGTCTAGACATTATTGAGTGGGGATGAAATGATAGTCGTGGGATGTGTAAGCCTCCGCCTTTAGACGTATTCTTCATGACTGAGGGACGTGGTCATTATGTCGAATGAAACGCACACAACGACTATCTTGGCAGTGTTAATGGAGTGGTTTGCCATTGCCTTCTACATGTCACACACTAGCTGATAACCATCAACTAGAGTGCAGGTTTCCTCACGATGTTTTCCTTCATCAGAAGCCAGTGGTGGTTGATGAAATCTGCTATACGTAATTCAGATTAGTATACAAACTCATGTAATTCCGGCAGGATTCGAACCTGGGACCTTTGCAGTCACAGGCGGGCGCCCTTACCACTCGGCCACCACGGCTTCGACATTTAGTATGATCTATACGCCTAATAATAAATATAGCGAATAAAAATATTTTTATACTCTGCGGCAGAATGCACTTTGCATGCACTCAGAATTGACAAATTGAATTCAGCGCAAGAGAAGCCTTGGACGAAAAACTAGTCTTAAGTTTAATATACCTAGAATTTCTACATTCCAAGTACCTAAATAAATAGGTCTAGACGCTTTTAATGCCGCCAGAATATTGCCAAAATAATAAACTGTTCATCCAAATTGGTTTCACATGATACCTAAAAAAAAAATACTTTATTTTATGCCAAAAATTCTTATTGTAGTTCAGTATCCAAGTTTCATATTTTTGTACGGAACCCTCATGAGCGAGTCCAACTCGTACTTGGCATGTTTTCTGGGACTATCTTATTCCTCTCTCTCTCAGCCGAAAGACGTCCACTGCTGGACAAAGGCCTCCCCAAGGATTTCCATAACGACCGGTCCTGCGCTGCCCGCATCCATGCGCATCCCGCGACCTTCACCAGGTCGTCGGTCCACCGAGTGGGAGGCCTGCCAACACTACGTTTTCCGGTTCGTGGTCGCCACTCGAGAACTTTTCTGCCCCAACGGCTATCTGTTCTACGAGCTATGTGCCCCGCCCACTGCCACTTAAGTTTCGCGATTCTGCGGGCTATGTCGGTTACTTTAGTTCTCCTACGGATCTCCTCATTTCTGATTCGATCACGCAGAGAAACTCCGAGCATAGCGCGCTCCATCGCCCTTTGGGTGACCTTGAGCCTTCTTATGAGGCCCATAGTAAGCGACCACGTCTCTGTTCCGTATGTCATTACTGGCAACACACACTGGTCAAAGACCTTAGTCTTGAGACACTGCGGTATTTTGGACGAGAAGATATCGCGAAGCTTCCCGAACGCTGCCCAGCCGAGTTGGATTCGACGGTTGACCTCTTTCTCGAAGTTGGACTTACCTAACTGAACTGTTTGTCCCAAGTATAGATAATTGTCAACAACTTCGAGTGTAGAGTCTCCAACCTTCAGAGGAGTGGGTGCGACACGGATATTAAACACAATTTTCGTCTTGTCCATGTTCATTTTTAGACCCACTTGTTGAGAGGCTCTACAGAGGCCATCGAGCATTGTGCCTAGGTCTTCCAAGGTCTCAGCCATGACTACGATATCGTCAGCGAATCGAAGGTGAGTGAGGTACTCGCCGTTGATATTGATGCCGAGTCCGCTCCAGTCCAGAAGCTTGAAAACATCTTCCAGGGCGGCGGTGAACAGTTTCGGAGATATCACGTCTCCCTGTCTCACCCTCGCTGCAACTGGATAGGTTTGGAGCCTTGATCCTGGAGACGGACCGACATGGTGGCGTTTTCGTACAAACACTTCAGCGCTTCGATATATCGATAGTCAATTTGGCACCGTTGGAGAGACTGTAGCACAGCCCAGGTCTCGATCGAATCGAAGGCTTTCTCGTAGTCCACAAACGCCAAGCATAATGGCTGATTATACTCCTCAGTCTTCTGTATAATCTGCCGCAGCGTATGTATGTGGTCTACGGTACTAAAGCCTTTTCGGAAACCGGCTTGTTCGGGAGGCTGGAAGTCGTCAAACCTGCGAGCGAGACGATTCGTAATGACTCTCGAAAACAGTTTGTAGACATGACTCAGAAGTGAGATAGGCCTATAATTCTTCAATAGGGTTTTGTCACCTTTTTTGAAGAAAAGTACCACCACACTTCTGTGCCATGCCGTAGGCGTTTGTCCCTCGAGTATGACGGAATCAAATAGCTTCTGAAGAGCTCTTAATACCGGCGTTCCACCTGCTTTCAGAAGCTCAGCCGTGATTCCATCATCACCCGGTGCCTTATTGTTTTTTAACTGTTTGAGAGCCATTCTAATCTCGTATAGGCTGACGTCCGGGATATCTTCGGTGTAGTGTCGGGTCAATCTGGCTCTTGGATCTTTGGCCAGATTACTGACAGGTGTGCGTACGCTGGTGTATAATTGTCCGTAGAACTTCTCAACCTCTTCCAACAGCTCTGGCTTCGACGAAATGATTCTGCCATCCTCAGTCTTCAGCTTGGTCAGTTGGCTTTGACCAACAGACAGATCCCTTGCAAACACTTTTGAGCCCTTATTTCGCTTGATCGCCTCTTCAATACGGTCAGTATTGAATTGGCGTAAATCACGAGTTAAGGACTTGGAGATCTGTCTGTTTAGACGCCGATACTGAGCAGCATCGTCAGAGGACTGCAGAACCAAGTTTCGTCTTTCTTCCATGAGTTTGTTGGTGAGGTCCGAGATCTTTTTGGTTCCTTTTGAACGGCGGGTTTTGAAAGCCTTAGACCCAGCTGTTTGGACAATTTGCACAAACCTGTCATTATAATCGTCCAGATTTTCGCAGTCTCCCAGGCATTCGAAGCGATTCTGCAATTCGAGCTGAAAGCTCTCGGGGTTTTGGAGCTGGATAGGCGCTGGTCGGAGCGTAGACTTCATCAGTCGACACCTTTCGAGTTTTATTCTAAGATTCAATGTGCCTCTTACCAATCGGTGATCGCTTCCTGTTTTTACGGCATTGATCACAGAGACATCATTGAATATGTGCCTCTTCGTCGACAAGATGAAGTCAATCTCATTTTTGTAACGCCATTAGGATGCAACCATGTCCACTTTCGCTGTTTTGGCTTTTTGAAGAAGGAGTTCATCATAAAGAGGCCCTCCTTCTCCATAAAGCCGGCCAGCAGATGACCACGTGCATTCCTCCTTCCATATCCAAAATTCCCCACCCTCAGCTCATCATCGCTTCGTTTGCCCAGTTTCGCGTTAAAGTCCCCCATCACAACGGTATAGTGGGCCTGGGAGCTATGTATGGCTCTAGAAATATCCTCATACATAGTCTCTACCTCGTCGTCGGAGCGATATGAGGGCGGTGCGTATACTTGTATTACCTTCAACGAATACCGTTTGGTAATTCTGAGTACAAGGTACGCTACCCTCGCCGAAACACTCTCGACCTGGACCACGTTGTTGACGAGGGACCTGTGGACGATAAACCCGACACCGCCCTGGGACAGTTGGTCGCCCTCCCGGAAATAGAGCAGGTTTCCGGACTTGAGGATCATGGTGTCCTCCCCCTCTCTTCGGACTTCACATAATCCTACAATATCCCATCGTAACCTGCTCAATTCTTCCTCCAGTTCAGCGAGCTTCTCGTCGGTCCGCAGTGTGCACGTGTTATAAGTTGCCAGGGCCAAAGGTCGTCGGGGTTGGTAGCCTGGCATCTGCCGGGGATTCTTAGCACCCCCTGCCCCGCCGTTACCGTGACCGCTACCAGAGTCCGGGATAGCGGGGCCGCCGGGGACTAGGGGCCGTGTTATGGGTGTAACAACCATAGGGGGTTTTGCCGTAATCGCCACGCTTGGCAGGCGGGTTGGCGATCGCAGTGTGATGTCATAGTACGCGGAAAGATGCTGCTGCCCATCCTCCGGTGTTTTAGAATATAGAACTAGAACCCCCTAATATATCTTATTCCTACCTAACAAATATTATAAATACGAAAGTGAGTTTATTTGTTTGTTACCTCTTCACGCTTTATCTACTGCACCTGCAAATTTCTCATACACATAGTTAGAAGTACAGAGAAGGACGTTGGGTACTTTTCAACCCGGGAAAAAGCTCTGTTTCCGTGTGAATTTCACGTAGGCAAAGCCGCGGGCAAAAGCTCTCTCTCTCTCTCTCAGCCAAAAGACGTCCACTGCTGGATAAAGGCCTCCCCCAAGGATTTCCACGTTGACCGGTCCTGCGCTGCCCGCATCCATGCGCAACCCGCGACCTTCACCAGGTCGTCGGTCCTCCGAGTGGGAGGCCTGCCTACGTTTTCCGGTTCGTGTAAAACACGTTCGGGCAAAAGCTACTCGTAGTTCTATATAATTTGTGGTTGTACCACTTGAAATAAGCGTCGCTGTCGCGTCTTCCACTTTGCGTGTCACAAAATACCTACTTGAATAGGAACGAAAATTCTTTTGTTCGCATTAAACCTAAAATATCCCCCTTTTCCCCCTTTGTGTAAGATAGATAACTGACGATAAACACTGTCAAAACTTTGGATGGATTCATGGCTCTTTTCCGTGTTCCATTGCCGAAAGAAATGTTAGAATGTCACTAAGTAATTCGGAATTTTTATTAATTGCCGTATAAAGCAGTAACTTTTACCATAACGTTCTTATGCATAGAGTTTGGAATAATTTATGACAAATAGAAGTAGGTAGTGGCTAAAAGTGGCTCAGCGAGCCATGGAACGCTCAATGCTCGGAGTCACTCTGCGAGATAGGATCAGAAACGAGACCATACGCCAACGTACGAAAATCACTGATATCAGTAAAAGAGTAGCGCGTCTAAAGTGGCAATGGGCTGGACATATCTGTCGCAGAGATGACGATAGATGGAGCCAGAGGATTCTGTTTTCGCGACCTCGTACAGGAAGACGAAGTGTAGGCAAACCAGCTGCCAGATGGTCGGACGATATTAAAAGACGGCAGGGCCGACCTGGACCAGGATCGCCGCATCGGAGTGGTAAACCATCAAGAGGCATACGTTCAGCAGTGGACGCAAATATGCTGAGAAGAAGAAGAAGAAGTAGGTAGTAATATCGCTAGTCTCTGTCTACCTACACGGGAAAATGGCGAGACAATAAATATGTGTCTAAATAGAAGTAGCATAGTTACATTAATTTGTCACATGGGACTCTGAAGTTCTTAGGACTCAAACACACTCAATTGAGCCGAATTTGAATTTTCAATGTATTGCATAGATACTTGCACTTGTATATAAAGGAGTATTTTGTTTTCATATAAAGTCAATAGTTTTCATATTCGCTTCATTGTTCTAAATTCTATGTTCGTTTGTAATATGCAAACTTCAATTTGATACATTTAAGCGTTGCTAAGAAAAAGGGTCTTAACAGTCAGATAAGAAAGTTCATGCCTTTTCAGGTACGGAACCCTAAAAATGGTGGTATTTAAAAATCTGTTACAAAAAAAGGAGCGTTAATCGTAATCTGTGTCAACGTCATTTCTTAAAATACCCTCAAAAGCCCTACGCAAAATCTTTTTAAAATACCGTGACCCAAAAATTAAAGTGAAAGCCGAGATGATGGCTTAGATTTGCAATTCCCTTTTCTATAGACTTCGATTGCTTACTACAGCACTCCGTTATCGATTCTAAAACGAATGGAAGCCTTGAATCGAATCGCTTCAGCTCGAATCGAATGAGGCCGATATCGATGGACTTTACAGTCAATGGAGTTTCATTGAGTTGCACTTTTTATTATGTAGATAAAAATATATGGTAGTTACATTTTTAGGAAATTTGGTGGGAATACTTACTTGTACCTATTAATTGTATAAAAAAAAATAAAAAAGGGATGAAAAGAAGACTATCTCAGATTTTAAGCAGAAACCTGCGCTTATATTTTTTTAATTTATATACATACATAGAATCACGTCTTTATCCCTTACAGGGTAGACAGGGCCAAGAGTCGTGAGACTCGAAGGCCGCGCTTAGCTTTTTATTTTAGATCTTGAAATATCGCATAGGAACACCACTGCATCGAATATCATTCAGTACTTTTTGCGAGATTTGTTTTGCTTACAAACATTATTGACAAAATTTGGAAATAAATACTTTTGGTTTGCCGTATCAAAACTATCATATGTTTATTGTTAAATAGACAGACATTTTTTTTATTATTAAAGATCTGGTTTGCTCTTGACCACAATCTTACCCGAGGACAGAGATGAGGTCTACGGTGTAGCGAGCTTACTCAGTTGCAGCCTATTCACTCTGGTTTTGAAGAGAGTCAGGTTGGACCTGCTCGGACATAGACTAGTTATAGTTATATTATACACTAGCTGTTACCCGCAGCTTCGCCCGCATGAGTTTCGCTTATTAAAAAAATTAAAAATCTTTTTGTGTTCCAAACTGTAGTAACTTAAACTCCATTACTCAAAATTTCAGCTATTTGGTTATCCCGTGTCCCGCGGGAATATATGTTGATGAACGGAAATAGATGTTCCAGATCTTCAAAATTTATATGTCAGTAGAAAATGCTCATCAGGTTGAACGACTTTTGCTACGGCTCCATTTCCATATATGTAATACTGTAGCTGGTCTCTTGGAGTTCTTCATCAGATGTTCCAGATCTTCAATTTTTATATGTCATCAGAAAATGCTCATCAGGTTGAACAACTTTTGTTAAGGCACCATTTCCATATTTCTTATAGTTTAGCTGTTCTGTTAAGGTTCTTCATCAGGTGTTCCAGTTTTCAAAATCAATTATAGCCTATATGTTGCCCAGGCTTAATAGCTATACAACAAAAAAAGTTTCATTCAAATCCGTCCAGTAGTTTTTGCGTGAAACGCGTACATACATACAGACAGACAGACAGACAGACAGACAGAAAGACAGACAGACAAGAAATTCCAAAAAAATATTTTTGCTTTCTATTATTCTTTTTAGGTGTCCCTCTATCCATTTCAGTCAAAAATACTAAATGTACAGACAAAATATTTTTACTGTTTTATTATATGTATAGATGATGAATTTTCATTGGTTTTGAAGCCAAAGCCAACTTTATAAGAGTCATTAATAAGACCCAATTAGCTAGTTAAAATAAAAATTCAGAATCAAAAAATTGTTGACTAAAACTTAAATGGAAAAACGTGAGAGCAATTAGTAGCGCATACCTACTTGTATTTGGGTTCATCGAGTTTACGTAGCACTATGATAAGTTGCGCGTAACTGCGTGGTCTCGCGAGTGACACAATCACTTTTGCAACATTTTTGTTTTTGTCGTAAACAAATTTCAATAGAGTTTAAGGATAGACGAATTTATTTATAACTAGCTTTTGCCCGCGGCTTCACCCGCGTAAATTTCCCACGGGAACAGTGCTTTTCCCGGGATGAAAGGTTCTGTACTTCTAAGGTTCTGGAAGGTCTGAAAGGTTCCTTCTCTGTACTTCTAACTATGTGCATGCAAAATTTCAGGAAGATTGGTTCAGTAGATGAAGCGTGAAGAGGTAACAAACAAACAAATAATCAAACAAACAAACAAACAATCTCACTTTCGCTTTTATAATATTAGTTAGGATTACGATACGATTTTTTTTCCAAAACCAATTTAAATTCAGCGTGTATGTATACATGGAGCGATTTAAGAAGCCTTTTCTTAATAATTCCCTTATTTTTAATTCTAAACAACAAAATTCTCTTTATAATTGTGATTCGTGTAGTATGGGGTATGAACATCGAAATACAACTATAGTAGTAGTAGTAGAGTAAGTTCTTGGTGTAGCATTTCAATGCTCTCGGGTCTCAAAGGATTAAGGCCGTTAAATTCAAAATACCTCAGCATTTTGGATCATGAATTCTTGCCAGTCGCATACCCCAATTCGAGTTGCAAGCGAACTTTGGTAAAACAAGAGTTTTGTTCTGTGATATCCATTGTTATTTGGACTGGTTGCGTTTGTAACATTTTCTGGCTATTCCAACTGAAATGAAAATGATTTTATTTAAATAGGCTAAAAAATAGCACTTTTAAATCGTCATATTCTTGTTTTTTAGTTAGTTGACGTCATAAAATTACTTAAAGCTAAGGTTACCACCGCCAAAGCGCAAGTGTAGAAGAGGCGGCGGCGCACAAAATCCACTGCTGCATTTTCTCCAAAGACGTCAATTTACATCATATGTCTTATAATTAAATTAAATAACTATATAAATGGACGAATATATCGCACCCTGAGAACGAAAGTGACCGAACTCGAAATTTTGGTGAATTGAGTTAGATACATAAAAAGACTCAGCACAACAAGATCTATCGTATGGTAAATCAAAAACTGACCAATTCGGGTTAGAACAGGAGAAACATATATGTTGCGTCTCTTTCATTCCCCCGCGTTTTGACCCTTCCCCCGCAACAATAGTGACCGATTTAGTGTTGCGTTGGCAAAGGTTTTTGTTGGGCCGAAATAAAGTGACCTAATCCTTAATTTGACGCTTCTTTACCGAATAGTAAGTATGTACATTTCGTAAAAGTTTTAATCGTAAAGTGACCGATGTCGGTATTAGGTCATTTTTGGCCTATGATTTGGGCTATTTGAGGTGGCTTAAATCTAGTTTAGTCATTTTTATATTGAAACCTAAAATAAATGACATGACACAGTTTGGGTTATGTCTGTTTTCTATTAAACGTTTTAAATATATAACTGTACTAATTGAGTTTGAGTCATTTTATTATTTTTTCGTCGATACTACTTGAAGTCTTAGTAAGCGTTAAGTCACTTTTCTGCATTTAATCCAAGCGTATGTTATCATTTAGGGCATTTTCCTACAAGAAAAAATGAAGCGGAAAGCGGATTTAATTATGAAAATGGTTACAACCGAAAGAAATAATGTAAGTATAGTACTTATATTAATAGGTATATATAGAACGTTGAATAAGTACGATTTCTTGTTATTATTTGTTTTTTTTCTAAAATTATGTACATGTTAATAGAAATGTTTATTTTTTAGCGCGAAAATAAAAAAAAGCGAAGTACTCGTAACGAATTAACCAACAAAAACACAGGAATCACAAATAAATCGATCATCTTTGTTGAGTAACATTGGCAGTACGGTATTTAATATTTTTTGTATATACATAATTTATTTGTTTTGTTAAAAAATAACTATTTACACATTTTCTTATTTACAGAATACTGAAAGTGATGACAGTAGTTACATGATTTATTGAGAACTCACCAGAAAGTGAAATAAAAAAAGCTCGTAGGTTCCTTTACCGAGACACGGCTAGCCGTAAGTCCATCTTTTGCTTAAATATGTATACTTTTATAGCTATTGAATGTAAACACAAGATATTGTAAATTTACAAATTAATAAATTAAATATTATCTACCAATAAATAAATACTATAAATTAAAAATCTAATTCTAAATTAAAGTCTGTAGTAAAAATATACAAACGAACCATCGACTTCATTTCCAAAAAAACATTGATACACACGTTTCCAAACAACTATTCTCATCAAGGTCCTCATCGTCATCCAGTTCTTCTTCATCGAGGTCTACTTATCAACCTTAAAATCGAGTTCCTCGTCGAATAAACAGCATAGAGATGATTGTAAGTCTGTCTCAAGCTGCCGAGGTAATCGAAATTACCATTTATCGCCAATAAATAGTGACGAGAGTGACGTAGATTTAAGCAATGGTCTTCTTCTTCTAAAGATGAAGGTTAGCGATTAACATGCTAAGTCCTTTTTTTCCTTAGGTCTGCGGAACAGCTCAGCAGCATTCGCTATCCCGGTCCACTCTCGGATGATTTGCAACCAAGAAGATCCTTTTTCCGTCTTCCGACCTTTCTCTTTCCAGCGACTTCGCCCATTATTATCAGTTGCAGGAGGTCGTATCGCTGATGTCGAAGAACATGACCCAAGTATGAGACTTTCCGCCGTTTAACAGTAGACATGAGCGTGCGTTTTTGGCCGATTCGCTGTAGAACCGTGGCATTGGTCACCTTCTCGGTCCAACTTATAGAGAGCATGCGCCTCTCATCTCTTTAGCGATGATGATCGTACTTATTCATGTAATGATAAAAGAGCAAATATTAATATTTCATCATTGAGCAGTCCTTCATCTTTACGGCATTCATCACCATCGCCATCATGTCTTAGGTCTGTTCAGAAAACAAGCAATAATAACACAGTGTGTAGTACTTATATTAATTCTGTGACAGCGTTACAAATTTCAAAAATTTTAGTACCCTCAAAGTTAATCTATATGTGTGGAATGTAGGTTAGATAATGAGTTCCCCCATATGTAAGATTTCAGAGAAAAATTGTGTCAAATATGCATAATTATTTTTTTCGCTAATATTTTGAGACTTAATTAAAATTAGTAGTTCTATAATTTTTGACATGCTTAATTGCCTTAAATATTATAATACTGTTCATTATTACAGAGCAAAAACTTTTTGAAAGTTGTGTTAATTTCTTAATGTATTTTATGGTGTATGGAGAAATTAACATAACTTTCAAAAAAGTTTAGCTGCAATGGCTTTAACTCACAAAAACAGACCTGAATGTGACTACTGGTTGTATCTTAATACATTTAATAAATATAATTTAGTTTTCTATCAACGTAATAAAGATAGATACTTGCTTAACTTTTGGACTTGCCCCAGCAGAATTAAAACTACAACTTAAAACTAACTATGATAAGCATCTTATTGAAAAAAACAAATGCCGTGAAGAAACACAGATAGACCGCAAAAATCTAGATGACAATAATGTTTGTGCTGTATACGACTTGCAATCGGTAATGCTATTTCCAAGTCCAAGATAGAGTCTGATTCCTACTTACTATACACATTATTATTATAATTTATAATGCGTGTGGTTATAACCCATGTTGCATGTACAAATACTTAGATAGTTAATAAAATGTTTTTTCATTGATTTGTAACAATTAAGTCTCAATTCAAAATATTGTTTTATTAAAATAGACATCACAGTATTACTTAACAATTAAGTTGATTTTATGACAAAAGTATAAACAATTGTTACAATTGTATGTACTATTTCTATATAGAAATGGTGAGTTGGTTGTTTCTTGTGCTCTATTATGTTTTTGGAGGTTTTGTTTCTTATTTTTTGTTTATTTTGATTTTATTGTCTTGTTAAGAATTCAAGAATAAATACGATTTCATACATAATCTACAGTCTTATTGCCCTACTTTTCGTAAAAATATAAGTGCTAAAGTGACTTAGTTTTATTTAAGTCATTCCACGTGCATTATTTTTTACAATTAAAGTGACCCATGTCTAAATAAGCCATAGATTTTTAAATATTTATAATACTAAAGTGACACTTTTTCGTTAGGTTTTTTTTGATAATTATTATGAAAGGTTTTTAAAATTATTTTCGAATCTATTTTAAACTATATGGATTGATATAAGTCTAAATAATATACTAAAATTACAAACATACATAAATCTTTTCATTTGAACGAATTATGACTCATGTTATATGGACCTCTCCAAAATGCGAACACAATTTCGCGATTTCCCAAAAACACAGATTTTGAGTTCGGTCACTTTCGTTCTCAGGGTGCGATATATTGAATTTTTATATGAAATGTCAGAATTGTAAATTAATAAAATTATAATTTAATAAAATGTCACTGAAAAAGTAACACACAATGTAGGTGTTTTTACATACATACATATTATCACGCCTTTTTCCCGTGGAGGTAGGCAGAAACTAGCGATTTCCACTTGCAACGATCTCTACAGAGATAGACTAAGGTGTTTTTGTTTTAAAAAAATAATAAATTGGCTTCTTCAGCTCCTGTTGAAGTCTTGAAATGAGTAAGAAATTTACGTACAATATGTAAAAGAGGGAGGCCTTTGCCCAGCAGTGGGAAATAACAGCTAGTTAAAAAAACAAATAAAAAAAAACAATATGTAGTAGGTACTCGGTACTTCCATTGATATTAATAATAAACGCTGATACGGCTGCGGCAGCGTTTAATATTAATATCAATTTCTTGAAATGTCAAGATCTTAAAATATCAAAGTCGTATAATGTCAAGGAGCAGATACTCCAAATTCTGAGCTATTTTTGATTTGCGTATGGTCAATGGTCATTCACAAATTAACAGAAACTTAATTAACTAAAGTAGCTGCCAGGAAATTGTAAAAAATAAGTATGTAGGTACTCATTTTATGATCTTATTTTGACTACATTAAGTAGGTGTAGGACGTATCTATTAGTTCCAAGGGTATGGTTACCAAGAAAGAAAGATACGAATCATAATGTAGTAAAATATCAATAAACTATTAATCTTCTCGATATGAACATCATGTATTTATTCTCTACGCGTTCCTGGCGATGCCTTTATACCATCATTATAAGAAAAAATTCTAACTAATATTATAAATGCGAAAGTGAGTTTGTTTTTTTATTTGTTTGTTTGTTACCTCTTCACGCTTTATCTTCCGAACCAATCTTCCTGAAATTTCACATACACATAGTTAAAAGTACTGAGAAGGATATAGGCTACTTTTCATCTCGGGAAAAAGCACTGTCCTCGTGGGAAAATCACGCGGGCGAAGCCGCGGGCAATATCTAGTCCAAACTAAATTAACTCTTTAACTCTTTCGCTCGGAAAGCGTATAAAATGTACTCATTTTATGATCTTATTTTCTACGCTTTCCTGGCAAATACAATAGGTAGATGTAGGCTGTATCTATTAATTCCATGGGTATAGTTACCAAGAAAGAAAGATACGAATCATAATATAGTAAAATATCAATAAACTATTAATCTTCTCTATATGAACATCACTTATTCCCTACACGTTCCTGGCGAAGCCTTTATATCACCAATATGAGAAAAAAATATATAATAAAGCGCTGTCCGCGACACCTCTTTACATTTCGATAGGCTATGATTTAGTAGGACAAGTCTAGTGTCCTAGTTGTAGATTGGGCGACGTCCAACTTGGGAACTTGCAGCCAAACTATCTCTTGTGCAGATTCGTTGTTTAATTGAATGGTACAAGTTTGCCGTGACCAAGCTGGTATGTGTCTTGTCAGACCATCAGTACTTCTATTGTGAAAGAATATTTTTTCATGCCACTTGGATCCATAAAAGAATTACTGAATGAATTAATTATTTTATCGTTTTATTTTCCCAAATAACTAAGTACCTCTTTGATCAACTTTACTAGTTGATCGAAGCTATAACTAAAATAAAGCTGTATCCATACTAATATTATAAATGCGAAAGTTTGGATGTGAGTTTGTGAGTTTGTGAATTTGTGAGTTTGTGAGTTTGTGAGGATGTTTGTTACTCAATCACGCAAAATCTACTGGACGGATTTCGATGAAATTTGGTACAGAGGTAGATAATGACCTGGAATAGCACATAGGCTACTTTTTATCCCGGGAAAAAGCACTGTTCCCGTGGGAAATTCACGCGGGCGAAGCCGCGGGCAAAAGCTAGTTTCTTATAATTTAAACACTAAAAAAAATTTGGAAAAAAAAATCGTTTTAAATATCTATAGAAAATGTTATTGTATTTAGTCTCGTCATGTAATATGAATGATGGCTGTTAAGCTGCGTAGTAGATAGATACCTACAGCGGTGCGGGGCTCGGGCGGGCCTCGCCGACGAACGCGATTGATTCGTCAGGAATTATTAAAGATTGAATTATTACAGGAATTAATATTATCATTATATCCCAATTAGTGTTTCGTACACTGATTTCACCGAAATTCGTCTGATAAGAAGAACCTTGGAATAGTAATTCTAAGTGAGCCTTTACTAGTAAGAAAAGGCTCTGAAAATGTGCGTTCCAATTCACTGCAGTGAAACAATCAGTTAGTGGTCAAGTACAGTCCTGTCCGGAGCAGAAACGGAACGTTGTGAAGAAAAATCAGATCCTTTGAGATCCTGCGGCCAGTATAAAGCTTAAAAATTAAGCTAAGCTAATTAAATTAAATTAAGATTATAAGCTTTAAAGGCCTTAAAGCTTTATTAGTATTACCATTGAACCTTTTATAATGATCTGATCAAAATCAGTGATGATCTGTGATGTTACACTATAAAAGACCCAAATTTAATTACTATCTGTGATTAACAATGGAGAAGGCAATGGCAAACCACTCCATTAAAATTGCCAAGATAGTCGTAGTGTGTTTCATTCCATATAATGACCACGATCCTCAGTCATGAGAAATACGACTAAAGAAGAAGGAGAAATAAATAAATAAAATAATAAATAAATATATACGGACAAATCACACAGATCAAAAGTACAAGTAGTGTAAGGATATTATAGTCTAAGCGGTCACGGGAATTTTCGTAACGATCAGGGAAACGGATAGACTTGCTTTTATGGGTTGTAGAGTAGTCCCCTAATGTGAATGATGTCGGTCTGCCGGCTCTCAGTGGTAGCTTCTTCGAGCTATAGGGCCTGGAAGGTGCTTCATTGTTGCGAAAAAAAAACGATCTGAGAAATGGTTAGTTTTAGTACATATTCAAAGTATGGCATCTCCGCATGTGAAACAAGTTGGTCTGCCGACTGTCAGTGGTTGCATTTCAGAGCTATGAGGCGCGCAAGTCACTGTATAGTTACAAAAAAAAAACGATAAGAGAAATGGTTAGTTTTAGTACCAATTGGAAGAATGGTGTATCCACAGATGAAACGAGTTGGTCTGCCGGCTGTCAGTGGTTGTATTTCAGAGCTATCATCGTTCACGTAAGTCGCTTATTTAAGGAAAAAGTCTAAAAAAACATTGAAAAGCGGGAAAATAGGCAAATTTTTCTAGTTCATGCCAGCCGCTGTCGTATCTGCGTATGTTTGACCCAACCTCAAACTTGCGCCGCGCACCACCGCACTGTGGGGAAAAAAATCGCCTCTAGAGAAAAAAAGGTTTTCTTCAGAAAATCTACGTCGATTTTGGTAAAAACTGATTATGTATTTCATTTTTGATCTTAATAAGAAGACTTTTTATTAATACTATTTTTGCTAACATTGCATTCTTTTAAGTACCCAGCAGTGGGTCACGGAAGGCTGTGGATGATGATGATGATGAAGTACTAAAACTGACCATTTCTCTTACCGTTTTTTTTTCGTAACTAAGCAGTGACTTTCGCGCCTCATAGCTCTGAAATGCAACCACTGACAGCCGGCAGACCAACTTGTTTCACATGCGGAGATGCCATACTTTGAATATGTACTAAAACTAACCATTCCCCAGATCGTTTTCTATTTTTTGCAACAATGAAGCTCCTTCTAGCCTTAATAGCTCAAAGTGGCAACCACTGATAGCCGGCAGACCAACTTGTTTCACATGAGGAGATGCCATATTTTGAATATGTACTAACACCACAGAACATATAAAAGAGGTTAGAAAGGAGTTGTGGGCGGGGCCGGCGCGCCAAGCATGCGAGCGACCGCTCGTATCTTTACAAAAACACGTGACCGCGCCGTTTAGTCGCTCGCGAACTCTAGCGGAGTAAGTATTGCGAAGCGCTGCTACAAAATTGTACGAAAATGCCTTCATGTGCGATAATTACTTGTCGAGCGAGAAGCCAAGAGCTTAATATAAACAAAGGATGCGTTTCTTATCATCGGTAAGTAAAAAAACCTTTTGTAAATACGATATTTTAGTCAAAATCTTTCAAAGGTCATTAAAATATATTTTTTTCTCCAAAAAATATACATTGCTGTCTGCATGCGTTCGTTATTTTTGCAACGTCAAACGTACCGCGTAGTGGAGTGCGCGGCAACAAAGTGGCATTAGCTCTAGTGCTGGGCGTAGTGAGAGACGATATTTATCGATATCGTCTTTCAAAATCATATATTTATAAATGTTATAAATTAATGTTAATGTGGAAAGTTGAAAGTTGAAATGTTATAAATTAATGTTAATAATGCGAATAGTTAAAGTGCAATATATGTATGTATGTATGTTTGTCCGGGTGGAATCTTGCAACTGGATTTTAAAAACCAGTTATCTTTTGAAACTGTTATACGTCAGTACACGAATAGATTGAAAGATTTTAAAAAAAATATTTTAGTCGCGAAAATATTACGGCATTTTGTTGGCAGTACATTGTTTGATGATATATCATTTCATCAATTTGGTGAATTCCCAACATCGAACCATGTAACGGATCTAACTAAAGTCGTTATTGAGAAATATTTAAACATTCGCTTACACTTTTTACTAAAAAAATCTTTAGAAAAACAAACCAAGCGACAACTTCTTAATAAATATATCTTGTACCAAGGTCAATAAATATAATATTGTAAGAAATGTAATTTGTTTTATTTTCCATTTTACTATATCACTTTTGTATGTAACAGTATTGTTGTTTGAATTATGTTATTGTTTTAATATCGATAATTAAGTCATTTAAAGTTTAGTCAAGCACTAGCGTAGTTTACAAACACAATCACACTAATTGTACATCGATTGCGTGCTAGCGTATGATTGGTTCAGTTTGAAATTACGTGATGACGTGGCGCTATGATTGGCTAGATTGGAAATTGCAAGAGTGTGCGAAGCTTCGTACTCATTATGGCAAATGTGTGGTAACGGTGAAAGGTGGGGCGGATTAGGCGACACTGGTTCTCATAGAAACGGTGCATTATAGCCATTCTAACCTCTTTTATATGTTCTGTGACTAAAACTAACCATTTCTCTGATAATTTTTTTTTTTCAACAATGAAGCCCCTTCCAGGCCCTAGGTATAGCTCGAAGTGGCAACTACTGAAGGCCGGCAGACCAACTTGTTTCACCTGTGGAGACACCATTCTTTCAATAAGAACTAAAACTGACCATTTCTTTTACCGTTTTATTTCGTAACTATGCAGTGACTTTCGCGCCTCATAGCTCTGAAATGCAACCACTGACAGCCGGCAGACCAACTCGTTTCACATGCGGAGATACCATACTTTGAATATGTACTAAAACTAACCATTCCTCGGATCGTTTTCTATTTTTTGCAACAATGAAGCTCCTTCTAGCCTTTATAGCTCAAAGTGGCAACTACTGACAGCCGGCAGACCAACTTGTTTCACATACGGAGATGACATACTTTGAATATATACTAAAACTAACCATTCCTCGGATCGTTTTCTATTTTTTGCAACAATGAAGCTCCTTCTAGCCTTTATAGCTCAAAGTGGCAACCACTGACAGCCGGCAGACCAACCTTTTTCACATACGGAGATGCCATACTTTAAATATATACTAAAACTAATCATTTCTCTGATCGTTTTTTTTTTCGCTACAATGAAGCCCCTTTCAGCCCCTATAGCTCAAAGTGGCAACCACTGACAGCCGGCAGACCAACTTGTTTCACATGCGGAGATGCCATATTTTGAATATATGTTTTAAACCTAACCATTTCTTTGATAATTTTTTTTGCAACAATGAAGGCCATTTTCCTCAAGGCAATTTTCCAGGCCCTAGGTATAGCTCGAAGTGGCAAACACTGAAGGCCGGCAGACCAACTTGTTTCACCTGTGGAGACACCATTCTTTCAATAGATACTAAAACTGACCATTTCTCTCACCTTTTTTTTCGTAAATATGCAGTGACTTTCGCGCATCATCGCTCTGAAATGCAACCACTGACAGCCGGCAGACCAACTTGTTTCACATGCGGAGATGCCATAGTTTGAATATGTACTAAAACTAACCATTTCTCTGATATTTTTTTTTGCACTGCATAGTTACGAAAAAAAACGGTAAAAGAAATGGTCAGTTTTAGTACCTATTGAAAAAATGTTGTCTCAACAGGTGAAACCAGTTGGTCTGCCGGCCTTCAGTGGTTGCCACTTCGAGCTATACCTAGGGCCTGGAAGGGGCTTCATTGTTTCAAAAAAAAAAGTATCAGAGAAATGGTTAGTTTTAGTACATATTCAAAATATGGCATCTCCGCATGTGAAACAAGTTGGTCCGCCGGCTGTCAGTGGTTGCCACTTTGAGCTATACCTAGGTCCTGGAAGGAGCTTCATTGTTGCAAAAAATAGAAAACGATCTGAGAAATGGTTAGTTTTAGTACATATTCAAAGTATGGCATCTCCGCATGTGAAACAAGTTGGTCTGCCGGCTATCAGTGGTTCATTACAGAACTATGAGGCGCGAAAGTTACTGCATAGTTACGAAAAAAAAACCGTAAGAGAAATGGTCAGTTTTAGTACCTATTGGAAGAATGGTGTCTCCACAGGTTAACGAGTCTGTCTGCCGGCTTTCAGTGGTTACCACTTCGAGCTCTAGAGCCTGGAATCATTGTTGCGAAAAAAAATGCTCAGAGAAATGGTTAGTTTTAGTACATATTCAAAGTATTGCATCTCCGTATGTGAAAAAAGTTGGTCTGCCGGCTGTCAGTGGTTGCCACTTTGAGCTATAAAGGCTAGAAGGAGCTTCATTGTTGCAAAAAATAGAAAACGTTCCGAGGAATGGTTAGTTTTAGTATATATTCAAAGTATGGCATCTCCGCATGTGAAACAAGTTGGTCCGCCGGCTGTCAGTGGTTGCATTTCAGATGGTTTTTCCCCACAGTGCGGTGGTGCGCGGCGCAAGTTTGAGGTTGGGTCAAACATACGCAGATACGACAGCGGCTGGCATGAACTAGAAAAATTCGCCTATTTTCCCGCTTTTCAATGTTTTATTAGACTTTTTCCTTAAATAAGCGACTTACGTGAACGATGATAGCTCTGAAATACAACCACTGACAGCCGGCAGACCAACTCGTTTCATCTGTGGATACACCATTCTTCCAATTGGTACTAAAACTAACCATTTCTCTTATCGTTTTTTTTTGTAACTATGCAGTGACTTGCGCGCCTCATAGCTCTGAAATGCAACCACTGACAGCCGGCAGACCAACTTGTTTCACATGCGGAGATGCCATACTTTGAATATGTACTAAAACTAACCATTTCTCAGATCGTTTTTTTTTCGCAACAATGAAGCACCTTCCAGGCCCTATAGCTCGAAGAAGCTACCACTGAGAGCCGGCAGACCGACATCATTCACATTAGGGGACTACTCTACAACCCATAAAAGCAAGTCTATCCGTTTCCCTGATCGTTACGAAAATTCCCGTGACCTCTCGGTCTATTACAATAGGTAGAAAGAGCTGAATTTAATTAGTTTTAGGAGTGCTATTTAATCTGTTAATTGGACTTTGACTGATTGATTTGGATATCAAGGAAAAGCTGAGACCGCTGAACGTAGAAACTTGAAATTTTGAGAGAATTTATTTTTGTAGCGTAAGAAATTTTAAAAATGCCACCCCTAAGTCGGTGAAAAACGAAATTCACGCGGGCGAAGTCATAGGCAAAAACTAGTATACCTATACGATGGCAATAATTTTGCATTTTGTGTATAAAATTATTTCGAAAAAATGTAGCATTAAAATCCTAAAGGATAAGATATATAAATATAGGTATATATAAATACGTATTTGCGTAGCTGTATTGTATGAAATACGAAATTCGTCTACCAAAATATAAGCGCCGTTTCTTTTGTTTTGTTTCATAATAAAAACAAAAGATGTAAGTCGTCAAAGGTATAAAAAAGTACCGCATTTTTACCACCGTGTGTAGCCATTTTAGCTTATCACAAACGCAGCTTATTTTTTACGATTCTGCTTTCTATTTGGTCATTGTAATCCGTAGACATAGAAAAAAGTAAAATTTAAAAAATATAGCTCTATGTTGCAAACTGTAAGTTTAACCCGCATATTGTCATTAAAACTAACGTGAGATGAAGACTTTCTAGTTAAAATAGTGAGTGACCAGTTTATTTTAACTAGAATGCATAACCTGCATAATTGTCAGCTAAAATCAGAACTACTCTCTTCGTGCCTGAGTAAAGCTTACAAGTACTATCTAGATTGAATTAACAATTCTCTTGTTCAGTTTCCAAGTTTGCTCTCAGAAGTGGGCAATGGTCCGTTAGAATGGACTACATTTAGTTTCAGCTTGGTAGTGCTTGTGAAGCGGTGGTGGTTGAGTGGTTAATTCGTTAGGCTGTTGTCAAAAGGTCCCAAATTCATTTCTTACTCAAATCTCATGAGTACTGACTTATTATCACCACTTAAAAGAGTTGGTTAGGAAGAAGGACTTCGTGAAGATAAGTAGTGATGAGTGTAGAGGAAGCGAGAGAGATTTGTAAGGATCGTAGCAAGTGGAAATCGCTAGTCTCTGCCTTCCCCACGGGAAAAAGGCGTGATAATATGTATACATGTATGTATTGAAATACACATGAATGATTTTCTTGGAAATGCTAATGCCATTTCACATACTAGCATTTCAAACTAACAAAACACTGATAAATCAACAATGCAGGTCTTAAGGTCAATATTTTTCTTCGCTAAAAGCAAGTAGGATAGTCAAATAGAGTTAAAACTAATGAGTACGAGTAGGATTTGAACATGGGCCCTTTTGACACATGAAGGATTGGCACCATGGTGTGAATGGCATAAGGACTCTTTTTGAACTAGCCGTTTGGCACCATGTTTCATTCTAGTATCATGTTTCATTCCTTTTTATGGTGCCAATTCTTTGTGGTGTCAATTGACCACCAATTGGGCTGAAACCAGACTATTTGGAAAGGACCAGTTTTGGACAGATTGTTGTACATCTCAGCTCTCAGCAAGTTCTGAACTTGCAATCACGCTTTGTTAGGAGACACTTATAAAAATTCGTCTTGCATTGGAAATTGTCCAAGAATCTGTCCTTTTGTTCGTACTACTTCAACTTAGTAATTCGATTTATTGAAAATTTGATCAGGGTGGATGGGATATTTTAGTACTTAGTTAATTTAAAAATGAAATGGATCGTAGGTGTTATCTTGAAATCTAAAGACAACAAGTAATTCGAATCTGTACAGTTCTGGCACTGAGCGGTAATATGCTCAGAAGGCTGGCAGCAATAATCATAATTATCATAATCATAATCATTTAATCGCAATAAATAGGGTTTACAATGATGGTACAAAATTATAATATGTCCTTATACCTACTTAGCTAATTATAGTGATCCTTTGAGCCAGGTAATTCTCAGCTATCTGGACCACCATCATCTGACAGACCTCACTCACAGTGACCGGAAAAGCGATAACCCTCATTCATTGTATTATATTGAAAAATTTTTAACTAAAAAAGTTGTGTTTAAATAACCGTCTCAACTAGAAGCAATCAATTTCCTCAAGTAAACGCTAGTTGTTACAAATCTGCTCAATTCCTTAACTGCTTTCTCGAATGCTGGAAACGGAATCGGAGAATCGATTTGGGATAGGAGAATCGATTACAGAGGTGAGAATGCTGTTGGGTTAATAGTAATTTATTTTAGCAGTACTACTGTGCTTGAAGGGGTTCGACTAGGTTTTTTTACTGGAATTTTATTTCTATCGAAAGCTTTTTAGAGTGTAGTGTGCCGTACAATAAAAGATTCCCACCAATAATATTTTCATATAAAATATTGCCAAGATGAGACCTTATTGATAGCATATCAAGCTGTGAAGTTAGAGCTTGTATGTTAACATACAAGCTCTAACTTCACAGAAACCTTGGTCGAAAATGTAGCTTGGCCGTTTCGTTACTACAAAAAAATACCACCTGCTTCCGGTGAAGGAAAATATCGTGAGGAAACCTGCACACTGGCTGACTGTTTAGTTTACTAGTACTACGGCTACTGCTACTAGATGGCATCGTAATAGTCATGTCAGATGCCTTTATGCGACTTGAATAAAATCTGACACCAGTGTTAGTAATAACACACTCGTTAAGAAAGAAAGAGAATGAACAGTGAATAAACCTCCTTACGCCCATGACGACGGTAGCTAAACGACAACCAAACCAAACCAAACTACATTTTTTCATATTGTACACGTGGTCCTGCCTATTTGTTCTATTGGTAGGACCACGGGATATCATCATGCCAATATGTTGTAATCGTGGTCCTACCGATATTTCCTATTGGTGGTGGGAACACTTGTAATACCAAGTGCCAGTGGTCCTGATAGGACCACGGGATATCATCAAGGACGGCTAAGGTGAAACTAAAGTAAAATAGATCCCAAAATTCCTACAAGGTGTAGCTATGTGGCACAGCAACTTAAAAAATAAAAGACATGAGAATAAAAGATTATTATCAGAGTGTAATAATAGGACGAAACAGACTCCACTTTATTATAATAAAGCCGTCTATGAAGCCAACGAGTTGGAATAAACTGTCTGCTTTCCACATAAAGCAAAAAGGACTTCGTTTGTCGCGATCCTGGCAGGAATTAACTTGTAGTATAGTTTACGACACTTCTTCTTGTAATTAGAGACTAAGTTCTCTGTGTTGAAATTAAATCCTTTCTTTCATTCAACTTTTCCTAATCGTTTTATAAAACGTTCTTGTCGGTAGTCGGTGTCATTAAGTGGGTAACATATACGCAACCGCGTATATTTTGCGTATATTTACCCAACAAATTGTATAATTTTTGTCTAATGTTGCTCCCATACAGGTTATATAACATCTGTTATCTCTGTTATACTTATTTTACAAGTTAATGAAGAAAAGAGACAGCAAATGTTATATAAAAATTTATAACTACCAGTGTGGGAGCACCATCCATTATACTACATTCAGTTGTATAAATGTTAATTAGTGGTAATTAATAAACTATAATGTCGTATAACCGTTATTCCTACGACGATTTAGCTATGGAGCTAAAAGGACCTGGTAAATAAGTTGAGTAAATGTTTTATCGACTGGTTTGGCTTCCTAATTGCACACATTGGCTGATAAATCAACAAAGTTCAACTTCAGTGTCCTCACGATGTTTTCTTTCACCTCAAGTGGTCTACTTAAATTATCTAGTTTGCAGAAAGCACCTGTACAAGTACTGACAGACCTTGCTTCTTGGCATATTTAATTAAATTAATATTTTTTTTTTTATAATTCTATGTCAAAACCTATGGGGTACCCCAAACAAAATATCGCAAACAAAATATGCGAAAATTCGCAACATATATGTTAATTTCATTGATTACTAGCTTTCGCCCGCGGCTTCGCCCGCGTGAATTTCCCACGGGAACCGTGCCTTTTCCCGGGATGAAAGGTACCCTATGTCCTTCTCCGTACTTCTAACTATGCGTATGCAAAAGTTAGGAAGATTGGTTCAGTAGATGAAGCGTGAAGAGGTAACAAACAAACAAATAAACAAACACACTTACTTTCGCATTTATAATATAAGTTAGGATTTTACGCTGAAAGACACCGTGGATACCAGTATTTGATATAAATTTCAATTTAATAGCTTTGTGCATTCCTTAAAAAAAATTGACAGACAGACGGACAAAAAGATGATCGTATAAGGGTTCCGTTTTTCTTTTTTTCCTTTTGAGGTACGGAACCCTAAAACACAAATGTACAAAATGAACGCAAAGGAGGAAATTGCTTTAAATATTGTTATTAACCGCAGAAATATATTTGTTTTTTCCGATCGTTTGCCGGATTATCATTATGAGCACGGTTCAGCTATTTTCTTAAGCCACGGATTTAGAAGAGATTTATGTTGTTATGTTTATTTTTTTATCTTTAGGATAATTTTCTTTCATAATCTAATCTTTTTATTGACTAATAATCTTCTATTACAAAAATACAAAAATAATTAACCATTTATATGACAACTACTTGAATATTCGTAGTTCGGCTTCTGTATAAAAAAAAACTATGATTGTGGCCAAAATAATGTTTATTTATTTATTTAAAACTTTATTGCACAAATTATAAAAATTATGTACAAAAGGTGGACTTATGTGTGAATGTTTGCAGCAATTAAATTAAGAATATTATTAAAACTTATTACCTTAGTTTAAAATTAAAGAAAAATATACAAATAAACTTTCAAAAGTGTTATCTTTTATTTTATTAATCTCAGAAACTATTTATTTTATACTAGCTTTCGCCCGCGGCTTCGCCCGCGTGAATTTCCCACGGGAACAGTGCTTTTTCCCGGGATGAAAGGTACCCTATGTCCTTCTCCGTACTCCCAGCTATGTGTAGGCGAAAGTTCAGGAATATTGGTTCAGTAGATAAAGTGTGAAGAGGTAACAAACAAACCAACAAACAAACTCACTTTCGCATTTATAATATTATATACATATTTTGGATTAGGATAGTCCCCTTATCCTGAAATTTTGTTTTTCGTAATTCTAGGGCACAGATATTGACATCTATGGTATTTTAATTAAGCATTCACAAAAATATTCAGTTTTAATATCATAGCTAAAACCCTTTAGCCTGACGCAGAGAAATGGGAATTCTAATATCGGAGATTAGCCAGACAAGCCTTACATGTTTCAGCAAGTTTGTTACATTGTTAGTACCGTCAGCATATCAAATTACCCGAATTTGGTCTGGGCGCGTTGCGTACGTCGACGATTTTTTGTGAACAAGTAATTTTCGATTCGCGCTCTTTACAAAATTGGAAAAAAAGGCCTCCTCCGTTGTCGTGTTTCGGGCGCTGAAATAAAAAGTAAGTCGCGGTTCGGGCGTTTATCATGATATCATTGCAAATAGGGCTACTATGTACCCCATAGTGAGTTTCTTTTGGTATTTCTTCTCAGTAGTGATCGTTCCGAAATGCTAGTTTATAGCTTTGAGAATTTACAATATAAAAAACTTTACGTGGAAAACTGCCTGTAACGGTTTTGAAAAAAATGATTTGAATTTTTAGTCGATCATGTAACCGTTCAGTCGGTGTTCTTAAGCAAACTTTAAAAATTGTAACTTGGGCTTGGACCTAATTGTTTTGTTGACTGTACAATCTTCCCTCAACTTTGCCATTCGACATCCGAAGCGAGATAGTCATTTTAATTTCCTCTGAGATTAAGAAAATAACAAACGAACGGAGGAATGTCATCAATAATGTCTATTTTTCATCTGTGACGGCCGTCCGACGTCTACGCAGCTTGGCTTTCATTTCCTGTGATAACATCTTGTTGATTTCTTAGTCTGTGTGGGTTTTAGAGGATTTAGTAACTTTGGATTAAAGTAGAAAGAGATATACAACTTGTTGGGAGGAGATTTGAAACACATTTTTTTATGTGTGATAAAACCTAATTCAAGTATAGGTAGGTTGATTTACCAACTACTCTTTTGATCTTTCTTTCTAAAGCGACGACCTTGAGGATTCGAGACGCACGGGTTAGCGTCAAAGCCGCTCCCCACTAACCTTGCTTGCCCCTCAACGCTGCGCTGATATCGACGATACAAGAGACCATTCTCAACGTTTTTCATACAATTATGTGTCCGATACCGCCGAACGCACACCAGTGGCGTTGTTATTGCCAGATCGTAGTTTTATAGAGTTTTATAGATAACAATAGTGTAACAGATTTTTCTCAAGTAGCTATAAGTCATCTGGCATGAATAGACGATTACCGCCATCTGGTGGTCGATGTTGTATATACACTAGTAAACTGAAAAGTCAGCTAATATGCAGATGCAAAACAGGGGTGTATCGCTAGTCAAAGGTAGTGGAAAGGTAGTGGTAGTGGTGGTGGAAGGAGTGAAGGGCTAGTGGAAGGCGCCCGGTCGGGCGCCCCAGATATCATTAGAGATACATTGTGGAGGCTGATCTGCATGAGCTGGTAGCGGATAACTGGCGAGCCACCGCGCAGAATACAAGTATATGGTGCTCTCTCGTTTCGGAGGCCAAGATCCACTTTGCTTGGGGTCACTGAGCCAGCGGAGTTAGTAAGTAAGTATCGTTAGTAGGTTATATTGAAATATCCTCTAATTTACACATTCATTTATTTTATTTATTTAACTTCTTTACAAAAACATGTAAATGGCGCACTTAAAGCCGGAGGCTTTTTCTACCAGTCAACCAAGAGATCTTTCGCGTATTCCAATAAAATTTGTCCGAAATAACGAGAAAAAATGTACATGCATGTACGTACCTATAAAATTAAACTCCGTTGAAATGTGGAACGAATTTTACTTTATAAAAAAATTAAAACATGTACTGTATGTATCTTTTCTCGTTATTTCGGACAAATTGGAATACGCGAAAGAGCCAAGCATGAACAGTTACATCTGCGCAAAAAAATGTTCAATTTATGACCAAATAAATATTCATTTAAATATTCAAATAAAAATAAAATCTATTTCTGTGCTGTAAGTTTCAATATCTGTAGTAGTAACTCTCAATTATCATCAATACATATAATAAAACAATAACCGGTCTGTATGTACGTACATAGCAGATTTTAAAGAAAAAAACTATGAGGGGTCTTCATAAGGCCAATAGAAGCCAAAACCATTTTTTGTAGAATTTTTGTCTGTTTGTCTTTCTGTCTCTTTTTTTGTCTGTATCTTTGTACGCGCATCACGCAAAAACTACTGAACCAAATTTGATGCTGTTTTCACTGTTGTATTTTAGAAGGTGTAACTTTTAAAATCTAGCGTAAGATTCTTGACACACCGTTTAGAACCTAAGATATGTGCGGATGAAGTCGCGGGCACAGGCTGGTCTTTCAATAAAGTCGCCAACGTTCCTGTGCCACCCGCATGATACGACCGCTATATAGCGGTAACTGCTTCCCATTAGGACGTCCCAATGCTCGTTTGATGGCGTCGCTATTCGTATTAATTTTTGTGGAATGTGTTATATGAGTACTTAATTCTAAGAGCAAGTCTTTTTTTATTTCATGTGTGGTTTAGATAATACTTTTACTTCATGAAAATCTGCTGTTCCGTACATTTTGGAGAAGTAGATTAGATATAGTCTTTTTTTATTTCATGTGTGGTTTAGATAATACTTTTACTTCATGAAAATCTGCTGTTCCGTACATTTTGGAGAAGTAGATTAGATATAGTCTTTTTTTATTTCATGTGTGGTTTAGATAATACTTTTACTTCATGAAAATCTGCTGTTCCGTACATTTTGGAGAAGTAGATTAGATATAGTCTTTTTTTATTTCATGTGTGGTTTAGATAATACTTTTACTTCATGAAAATCTGCTGTTCCGTACATTTTGGAGAAGTAGATTAGATATAGTCTTTTTTTATTTCATGTGTGGTTTAGATAATACTTTTACTTCATGAAAATCTGCTGTTCCGTACATTTTGGAGAAGTAGATTAGATATCTAAGTATTGTATAATAGTATAGAAGAGCTGTTTTTTGTAATTTTGAAGGGACCAACTCCGAAATCCCAAAAAAAACAGTATATAAAAATTAATGAGCACTTTCGCTAATAGAAAGGATGCCAAAAATGTTTAATCAATCGCAAATACCTAAATTATTATTATAACTGGATACAGTAATTATTCTTGGTCACTGAGAGTAAAAAGCATATGGCATATAAGTAACTACTAAAACTAAACTAAATTAAAAATAAATAAATTAGAAGATATATGATTAACTACCTAATAACTAATTCCCCTAATGTTCTCACTGAACGTCTAATTCCCCGAACGTAATCATAAGGTATAATAACTTTATGATTGGAACAGTAAAAAAGTTGGTAAAAAACAAAAGAAAGAAAAATGAACAACAAAAATAGAAAAGACGAATGCCAGACAATAGTTGTGTCATGCAACCTTATACATGCCATATATTATTCGATACAGGAGCTCGGCACGTAATAAGAAATCAAATTAAAATTACCTTAATTACCGCGTAGCGTTAGAAAGCTGTACATCTGTTGTACAGCTTTCTAACTCTACGCGCTCTAACTTCACAAACTCTACACCTTCAAACGGCTTGGACGTTTCGCTACCGTCACATGGGCGTAAGGTGTAAAATGTATCCTACCAAAAAACATCACTAGATCATCATCATCACATCCTATTGCCAAGAGGAGTCTGTAAAAATATGTCTCGCTGTTTGTCAAAAATGTATCAGATCTCATGTAGAGCCAAGCTTCTAACTCTACCACTCTAACTCTACGAGCCCTAAATTAACTAACTGTATGTATACCTTAGACAAAATATGTGGCTTGACCGTTTTGGTGAAAAAATCACTGTTCATTACTTTTCTGTTATACAATAGTTCTTGTAATAACGAAACTGCCAAACCCTGGGCTTGTAGAGTTGGCCGGTCGGACGGCAGAAACGGGATTCCGTCGTCCGGCTTAACAGCCCCGGGTAGAAAGGCGCCACCGTGTCAAGCGTGCCTTTCCCCTAGCGGGTAGAATTGAAGGCTGACGTGTCGTCCCGCTGGCTGCTCCGAGGAGAGCGGCTGAGCCGAGGCCGCCGTGGTAGCGGCCGCCGCTCCGGGGCTGTGGAGCGAGAGTAGCTCATGGTCCCGCCCGGCACAAATGCAGTTGGCGTTGGCACCGTGTGGTTTTAGTGGGTTCAAGTCCCACACACCTGTTCGGCTTCCCGTGGCCGGAAGGGACGAGGGTCTTTCCACACGTAAAAAAAGGGCTTGTAGAGTTAGGGCGTGTAGAGTTAGAAGCTCTTCATCACGAAATTCCCACGGAAGCAAAGTCCCGGGGCGCGGCTAGTATCTACTATCCATAGACAAAGACTGGTCTACTTCCATGTTGGTCTGGGAGCGAAAAAAAAACATAGAATATGCCAGCTGCTTCTCTTCCCGCGCAGATTGTAAAAGTCAATCGAGGGAAAGGGCTTTAAACTGGAGATTCCTCCACTCATAGGCGATGGGCTAGCAACCTGACACTATACCTAAAACTCCATTCCATCAGAGAGCCCACTATTCAGCTAAGTGTGGCCTCCGTGTCTCACGACTCTTGGCTCTGTCTACCCCGTAAGGGATAAAGACGTGATTCTATTTATGTATGTATGTAAAGACTGGTCGCAATGTATTACCCCATCTGTGGGGAAACGATCTCATCAGATCATACAATTAGTATGACGTGTCTTTTCCGTTCTCTTAATAATTTATTCTCTACGCAAAATAAATTAACATTGTCATATGTATCCATGTATATTGTATCCATTTTTGTACGAGTTGAGTAAATTTTCCCAAAATAATGGGTGGCCGAGCTTCATAATTAGTTAAGGTAATAATTCACGCAAATCTTTACACTGCCGGGCAAATATTTGGAACACCGCCAAAAATATATGTAATTGGGTAATTAATTATTGCTGTGTTAACATTCTTACTGAAAGGTTTTATTTACAGATTGATGTTGGAACGTGATATTAATTTATTTCAGTATAAAATGTGAATGTTTCTGGCATAAAGTTTTAAAATTGTCTATGGAGTTTAGACAAATAATTGATAATTTAAACAAAAATAAAAACCAGTATATATAGTTGAAATTTCAATATTGGTTAAGAAAGTTTGGTTAAAAGAAAGGTTAGGAAAGGTTGGTTAAACATCAAATCGTTACGTTTCAATATAAAATACATCCATAGAATGAGATGGCGAGATGACATAGAAAGTTATTTGCGGGAGTGGAAGCAAGCTTCACTCAACAGAGGATTGTGGAAAGAGAAAGGGGGGGGGGGGGGCTTATCCAGCAGTGGGACACATCAATAGGCTAGGAAAAAAAAACATTAGTTTCTTAAAATCGCTGCCATATTTTGATATTATCCATCCTAAATATCGCTTTACAGTCATATTTCATTATTATTCCTTTCTGAAATCGTTTCGCAGTTATATTTTAAACACTAACATTAACAATTTAGTTTTAATAGCAGATTTAAAAGCAATCTAACTAAACACCCCCAATCTCACTAACTAGTGTACCGTTCGCAAACTCCATCGCAGATAATATATTGGCTCGGAAGTAACGAGGCGACTATAATAAATTACTTAGGATCAGATTACAAGGAATAGTGTCCCCAATTTTGTTGCCGTTTTCCGATTATGTCGCCTAACCTAAAATATAGTTCGCTGGGTTCGCGCTAAATTCAATTTTGAAGTTTTTGGGAGCTGTTTCAATGCTGATAAAAAACGTATTGTAATTTGATGAATAAATGAAATAGACTAGTTGAGACTTAGGAGTCTGCTCCTGTGAGAAATTCGGGACAAATGGAGCCTTTTTTATAACATATGGCGGCTAACGAGCAAGTGGTTCACCTGATGGTAAGCGATCACCGCTGCCTATGCTATTTCAAGCAGTAGAATCTGGAATAGCTATCCATCTGCCAGATTTTATCGAAATTCGTTTAGCAGTTTTACTCAGCTAAAATCATAGAGGTCGTCGCGAGAGTAGACCTTCTTAATCTATGGCTAAAATGGGATGGAATCTATGGCTATGGGATATTTCAGATTTATGGGACGATTTTCAGTTGTTACAGACTTTGAAGTGAGTTTCTGGTGAGCATCTCCCGAATTAAATTAATAGTTATAATTCTTATTTATTCTTTAGTCTTTTCTTTTTTAACGTCAAGTTTATTTCTTCTTTTCCAAATTAAAAATTTGCGTAAATATGTATTGAGATGTATAGTGTTTTATTAAGAATGTACTAAATCTAATGTCGGCTCTTGATTTACGTTTGTCAAATCGTATTTGGCTACCACTGGACAGGCATGTTGCCTAGTGTGGAGCCAACTGTTATATCTTTAAGTGTATAAAAAATGTAAGTGTCTCAATAAATCATTCATTAATTCAAAACCTTTGAACTTGTAATAGGTTACTGTATGTTTACTATCGCGAAGATTTGCCGTCAATTGAAATCTCCATACATTAAAAGTAAATTTTCCATCACTATAAAAAAAATTACGTATACAGGGTGTTTTTAATCATTGGCATCCTTTCTACTGGTGAAAGTACTCATGAACATGAGCAACTTTTTGTATGGGACCGACTCAATCCGATGGAAAAAAAAATCTGCTGTTCCATACTATTTTCCAATACCTACTCACCCGAAATGTATGGAACAGCTGATTTTTTTTTCCATCGGATTGAGTCGGTCTCATACAAAAAGTTGCTCATGTTCATGAGTACTTTCACCAGTAGAAAGAATGCCAATGATTTTAAAAACATCATGTATAAACGTATATTTATGGGTAGGTAAGAGTTATAGTTAATTTGCCATCAATGTGTTTTGCAATAGAAATATAAATATGTATCTGCTATAACATGGTACATAAGATTTAAAAAATATATATCATAGAAGAACAAAATGTTACACCGTCACTGGAATGCAAATTTAAACAATTGACACAAGCATTTTAATTATTTCATACATCAGTCATTTCATTTATAAATAATAAATGCCAATAGCTAATAAGTCTGCTTATCCAAAATGTATCTGCTTATACAAAGTAGAAAGTGAAATAGTACATTACGAAACAAGTGTACAAAGTTGGTCATTACGCACAAGAGGCGATAAAGCCGAGTGTGCTTAATGAACAAATGCACACGTGTATCGTACGACGTTTTTCAACACACTTGTGAGTAAAAAAAATCATGTGGTCCTAACATCTAATTATTGGAAAACGATTGCGCCCTTTTGTCATTCTTCCACTTTATAAAACATTCGTATGCTGCCAAATACTTACGTTTGATTTTGGAGGCAATAAACTATTACTTGCATTACGCGCCTCGTTAATGATTTCAGTTGGAGTTAAATTTACATATTCTTCCATACTAGTCCACATTTTATTGAATATTTAATATGCTAACACGGCGAAAATCGGAAAATGTACCTTACAAACTCAACATAATAAATATAGTCTTGTTTTTTATTCGCGTGCCGCCGCCCGCCGCACCGCGCCGTGTGCAGGGAGCGCGCGGTGCACGCTGCGGATGGTATATCGCCATACAGCCAGTTCTTGGCTGTATAAATCATTTATCTTTGCTTATTTAAAAACTGTTGTTATTTTCCCTATTTGATCTTATATGTATGATGCTGCTAAATTAAAAATGCTTTGTAGAATTCATAACAAGCATTCGTTTTCTATCTTTTGTATAGCGCAGTATGGTAATTTTTATTTCCAAACAACTCCGTACTATATTCGTAATACCTTCGTAATAATTATATGGCCTTAATTCGATGTAATAAGACCCACTTTATGAGCAAGTGTGTTAAAAATACATTTACTATAATAAGACGAAATACGATTTCATCATCATGAATGTATTCATTTGCAATTAACTATAATACATATTTGATGAAGTTATTGCCTGATTGGTATGTATATCTGTTAATTAAACATACATCAAGAGAGAATTAATTGGTTATTATGTTTGTTTATCTATTATGGTAATCGTCTTGACTGACAGACTAATTTTGTATGTATATTTCATAGATATGGTGTTGTAAATTAACATATAAGTAATAACATAAAATGAAGATAAAAAAAGTCGTTCACATTAATTTAATCCTGCAGATAACTTTTTGTGTGTCAAAATGCTTTACCAGTGTGTGAAACATTCGAAAACTAGTAAAAAAAATAAAGAGAGTATTCAAACTAAATTTTTATAGTCAGTTCAACAAACATGAATAGTGGTATTTCATCCTCTACACTTTTAAACAAATAAAAGGGTCCGCAAACTATTTCACACTTCAAACTTTTATTTGAAAATGTTTGACGTTCCAAACTGCGCCGTTGTTTTCTTTCTGTCACTGGCACGTTGCCAACAAAAAATAAAAAGAATACACATCGTAGGATTCGGGAGTACTACTTTTGTATCGAGTGACGGTTGTAGCACTATCGAGTGATTTTTCAAAATAACGATACTTTGAACAAGAATTTCAAATGAATTTTCGTGCGCTTTTGCAGCGGAGTTATTCCAAGTACTCGTACTTTTATCAATTTGGGACGCAATTTTGCAAATGTAACAAGAAGAGTTTCCTTTTAAGAATGTCATTTATAATAATGCTCTTATATTTTATGATGCATACTGCATCAAGTCTTCCTTCATAAAATCTACAAAGCATGAAACTACTATTTTAATTAAATGAACACTTGGATACTCTTTCATGATTTTTTTCATATGAAAAGCTTACGTGTTCCTCTATAATATCATAAATTATCCGTGTACCTTTTTCATCGAAATCCACTCTACGGTTGATAGTAAACAAATATTAATTTAATTCATTTAAATCATATTTTATTTTAATATCATAAACTGACTAACATATAGGTAAGTCATCAGTTCTCAGATAATTCAATTATTTTTCTAATAAACCTAACAAGTTACAAAAGAATTTCAGCGTTTAATTTAAAAAAAAAAAATGTTTTCACCTACTTGAATGATTTCTTTATTATATTCTACTTTGATCGACAGATCATTAGAAAAACTTTCTATTCCAGTTAAAATTCTATTTTCAACAAGCGTAATCTATAATTTGGAATCACTTGAGACTACAATAGCCGCCATCTTGACTCGACTCGGCTTAACGAGTCAATCGCGGATAGTTGAAGATGACAGTTCAAGCAGCGCCTATTTCTTGTGAAATCAATTTAGAGGTTATATTTTGAACTGTAAAGTATTAAAGTCTTTTATATTTTTGAGTAGATATACTCTTTTCGCCAGTATGATAACAGCAATAATTAAGTTAGTTCCACCATTTGTACATAATTTATAATTATTATTGTACAATAAAGTTTTTAAGTAAATAAATAAACGATTACATAGTTACAGATTATCACATAGGGTAGTTTTTTAACCGGAAATGTTGAGGGATTATATTATTATTACAAACGGGTCACACACATATGGTTAAGTTTGGATATCAGCTGCACGTGAGTGACCCGTTTGTATTATAATGTCTTTAGCTCACGTTAGTTTTATTGAGGGATCTTTCATAAAAATTAAAAAAATCAGAAACACGCGGGCAAAATTCACGCGGGCGAAGCTGCGGACAAAGTTATCAATAAAACTGTACTAAATTCCAAAGAACAATATCAACCGTGGCAAAATCTCACAACTTTAAGCTAACCACAAAACATCAATACTTTCAAATTGTAAACTTTAACCACAAAGTTTCAGAGTTGGGAACTAACAAATAAATAAACCACGATTCGTGGTACACTTTGAGACTTTTATTTGAAAACCGTTGACAACGCTCGGTTTCATGACGTGGGCGTAGTGCCAAGAGCCAATCGATCTGAGGTTCCTTTTTACTTGCTCTGCAGTGTAAAGTGCAACAATGCTGAAATAATATAATATAATAAGCCCTTCTATGCTGAAACGGTTTCTGTTGTTGAGTAACGTTTTTAAAGAATATCTCTCGTTTCAGAGTGCCTCTTGGCATAGGCCTCCTCTAGCAACTTCCACTGTCTTCTATCGCCAGTCACTCTTCTCCAGTTGGAACCAGCGGTCAGCTTAAGGTCATCCTCCCACCGTGTAATTTGTCTTCCTCTCTTTCTCTTGCCGTCTCTTGGGTACCATTCTGTAACTGCTTTGCTCCACTTTTTATTTGAGTCACGCATCATGTGGCCTGTCCACCGCCATTTTTGTTGATCTACACGAGTAAGAATGTCTGTGAGTTTAGTTATTTCTCTGATATCGGTGTTTCTTATTCTATCCTGTCTTTTTGTGCATGTAATACTTCTTTCCATTGCTCTTTGACATCTTGCTAGCTTCTCACGTAGTTTCTGGGTGAGGGCCCATGTTTCGCAGCCATATGTTATACAAGGTAGAATACACATATTAAAAGTTTTTCTTTTCATAGCCATGTTTAGATCCTTCGATTTCATAATCTCTTTTAGCGCCCAATATTTTTTCCATCCTATGGCGATTCTTCTGTCTATCTCTTTGGAGTTTTGGTCAGTGAAAGAAATAAGTTGACCCAAGTATATGTAATCGTCCACATATTCCAGAGGTTTTCCATCAAGTACAATATCTATCTTTGCAGAGTTGGTCATAAGTTTAGTTTTGTTGGTGTTCATTTTCAGACCTGTCTTCTTGCCTTCCTCGTTGAGCATGTGTATCATAGCTTCAAGTTTTTCTGGACTTTCTTCAAGCAAGACCAAATCGTCAGCAAATCTTAAATGGTTTAGTTTCGACCCGTGTATATTAAGACCAAAGTTATCCCAGTTAAGGTGTCTGAAGATATTTTCCAACACCGCTGAGAACAGTTTCGGGGAGAGTGGGTCGCCCTGTCGTACCCCACGTTCAATAGGGAATTTGTTTCCGAGAGTTTCCAATTGAATTCGGGCCCTACTATTACTGTAGATTGTTTTCAGGATACTGATGTATTGTGTTTGCAGACCCTGTTGTTTTAGTGTCTCCCAAATACACTCATGATGAAGACTGTCAAAGGCTTTGGTATAGTCAATGAAAGCAATATAAATTACCTTGTTATATTCATTGTATTTTTCAAGTACTTGTTTCACTGTATGTATATGGTCAGTTGTAGAGAATCCTTTCCTGAAACCTGCTTGCTCGACAGGTTGGTTTTCGTCCAAAGTCTTGGTGATTCGTTCAAGTATGATTTTAGCTTTAAGACTTTGTAGATATTCGACATTAGACATATTGGTCTATAGTTCTCTATGTCTTCCTTATCTCCCTTTTTGTATATAAGTATGATGTAGGATTCCGACCATTGATCTGGAATAATACCCGTTTTCAGAATTTTATTGAAAATGTTTACCAATGCAGGTGTCAGTTCTTCCACTGAGCCTCTTAACAGTTCATTCGGAATCCTGTCCGGACCAGGTGACTTGTCAATTTCCAGGCTGTTTGCAGAGGCTGATCTGGATTTGTCATTGGAGTAGAGCTTGCGATAAAACCCTGTTGCAAGTTCTTTTATTTTGTGGCGTTTTGTGATATTTTTGCCTCTCTTGTTAAGCCTTGGTATCCACTCTTTTCCAGATTCTCTAATTTCTTTCAGTGCTTTTTTAACACCACCAGTTGTTTCAATGTAGTGCTCTAAGGTTTGAAGTCTTTTCACTTTGCGATCTTTCCTTATACTTTCCTTGATTTTCTTGCTGATACCTGATATTTCTTTATAATAATTTCTTTTAGGGTGTTTCGCCAGTAGATCATAGCGCTTGTTAATAAGATGTAATGTTTGTTGGCTTAATGGATATTTATTAGTTTTTTCTTTTGTAGTTGCAGTGCTGCAACATCTTTGTAGTTGTTTTTCCAGAATACTGTAATCTTGTGGGTGAGAATGGCTTGTATTTGTGTATTGGTTTAAGCTAATATTAAAGTTTTGATTATTATTTAGTTTTTGACTGATGGGGTTTCTGATATGTCTTCTGGGTAACTTGGCAGGTGATTTTCGAATGGTGCATCGTACCATGCGGTGATTTGTGTTGAAATTGAATCTATTTAAGACAGTAGTATCTGTGAATGCTTTCAGGTTGTTACTAATTATATAGTCAATCTCATTCTTATACAATTCTCCAGGAGAAAGCCATGTCCATTTATTTTTGGGATTTTTTTGAAATATGAATTTGTTACATACAAGTTATGCTCCATAAGAAACTCTATTAGTTTTTCACCATTTTGGCTTCTTTCACCATGTCCAAACCTGCCGAGAATATACTCATCTTGATTTCTCCTTGCTCCTACTTGTGCATTGAAGTCACCCATTAAGATAATGTGATTGTTCGAATTGTCTCTTATTGCTTGTGACATTTCTTTATAAAATTGTTCGAGCACCGGCTTTTCAGCTTTTTCAGTAGGTGCATATACTTGAATTATTGACCATGACTTTCTATACCCCGGTAGTTTAATGTTTAGGATTGCCAAACGGTCTGAGATTCCAATCATGTCTTGTATATATTGTTTAAGGTATGACTTTATAATGAAGCCTACACCCCTGTGACCAGGTACAGTTCCTTTGTGGTACAATATGTAGTCAGGGTGTTCTTCAATAATTTCTCCTAATCTTCTGACCTCGCAGATACACAAAATATCATACTTAATGTTTTCCAAAGCATTTTCAAGCTCTAATAGACGTTCATGTGATTTAAGGGTTAGGGTATTCAGAGTCGCGATATTATAAACTTTGCATCTTCTGCTTGCTAGAGGGTAGTGGTCTGTATCACCCCTGGGGACCAACCTTGCTGGGGGATGTTGGATATTTTGTTGTTTGTACGTTTGTTTTGTTGTAAGTGATTGTGTTTTTCCGGGTTGAGGTTTAATTTGATGTTGAATTTGTAGTGGTTGTATTTTTCTCTGAGAGGGAGTGCGATCTCTCACGGAGGTATCGAAATGCATCTATTTTTATCATTTTCGGATCTTTCTTGGATTGGTTGGTCGCCTCGGAGACTGGGCTTGGTGTTTCAGATCTTTTTCTCTTCTCGCTTTCTTTTTTGTGGTTATGTTTTGTTTTGTTTTTCTGTAGTGTGTCCCTTGGAAGGTCATGTGTTATGTAGGTCGTTTCCTTCATTTTCTTTTTATTTCTAAGTATTTGTATTTTCTTTTCCAATGTAGTTGTAGCTAACAAGATTGGCCTTATTTTTTGTTGTCACTTGTTTTTTGTCCCAACCTCTGGATTCTATTTATATCGCTGCTTTCCAAGCCCACATCTATTTCGCTAAGCGTTGTTTTCACCAAATTAGTAAGATCGGCGTGATTTTCCTCTGTTGGTTCAGGAAGTCCGTGTAAGATTACATTGTTTCTTCTCTCGTTAGCAACTATGTTCTCCATTCTTTTGTTGAGTTTTTCCACTTCCATTTTGAGTTTCTCGTTTTCTTCTAATAAAGGTTTTATCTTTTCGTCTACCTTTTCCATAACAGTTTTGGTAATATTTTCCGTGATTGTTTTTGTTTGTATATCAAGTTGTTCTGTCATTTTTGACAGTAGAAGTGTCATCTCGGGTGACAGTGACAGTTGCTTAGACATGGCAATGATTCGTTAACTAAACTTGATGCAAAACAGTCGTAATAAGTCAGTGGCCGGCCTTATTTTTCCGTTCAGTTGGTATCCTGTACACAGCTCTTTTGTTTATTCTTGGTGTGATGACCTGGCTTTTTGACAGATAACCTTTGTTAGTTTCGATTTTTAATAGCACAAATTTGCACTGTTTTCGACTTCTTGGGCAATGATTATAGTTTAAATACACGCACTTTGACACTGGGCACTTGTTTAACAATACGGTTGTGTGGAAATACTGTTGTTTACACTTTCTTTTGGTAAAAACCGGGAGCTATTCGATACACGTCTTTTGATCGCAAACACCGGAACCGGATCTCTGAAATAATAGACTATATCATAAAATGGTAAAATTATTGCTTTATAATTAACTAGGCTGTGCCCGCGACTTCGTCTGCGCATTTCTCAGGTTCTAAGATGAAACTTACGTCAGATTTTAAGTTAGACCTTCTAGATTACAACAGTGAAAACCGCATCTTTGGTCTAGAAGTTTTTGCGTGTTGCGCGTAAATACATACAGACAGAAAGACAGACAGACAAAAATTCTACAAAAAATGGTTTTGGCTTCTATTGGCCTCATGAAGATTCCTCATAGTTTTTTTCTTAAAAATCTTCTATGTACAGACACAGACCAGTTACAGTTTTATTATATGTATTGATTGATTGATTGACTAGCATGAGCTCAGGACTTTAGTCCTGTTGGAATTTCGGGGAATCCTCTCTTAGTTCTCCCCTACACTCCCTAAGGCCTAATTTAAGGTTCCTAAGACCAGGGGGCCGATTCCACTAATTACAAACGTAAATGTCGTGTTTCAATTGTGTCTCAAGATCCAAGGAAATTGAAATAAAGTGCCAAGATCTCTTTAAGACTTCTATGTTTTATTACGATTTCTTTGGCCTTTGAGACACAACTGAGGCACAACATCTACGTTTGTAAGTTGTAGAATCAAGGGCCAGTAGTTTTGGCTATGCGTTGTCTGTCAGTCACTTAGTAAAAGAAGAATTACTTGTTGTAATGAATTTTGCTGTTTTTACAAAGGCTTATTTACTTTCACTTGCCAGTTAAATTTGACCTAATTCCTCTTGACATGAACCCAGGTGTATAACGTAGGTTCAGTTTCGATGACAATGCATTATTATGATAAGCATGAGCTGATGATGCACCCAGGATCAGTTTCCAACGACGGAACTCCTCAACGGTTATATGCACGTACACGAAATTTTAGACACGCACAAGACTTTTCTGGTGACGATAAAAGATTATAACAAAAACGAAGTTATTATTAAAAAAAAATCTCAATTTTACTACTAACATAGTATTATTATACATACATACATATTATCACGCTTTTTGCCAGTGGGGGTAGGCAGAGACTAGCGATTTCCACTTGCTACGATCCTTACAGATCTCTCTTGCTTCCTCTACACTCATCACTCTCTTCATACATGCTCTCCGGTTATGGGTGCTCCTAATATCTCTCTTTATCTGTGATTTTACAAAAATAAATACGCAAAAAGGTAAACGACCCAGAATGGACCGTAATTACGTGGTTATTGGAAAAACTGGGCTTTTTAATTTAATTCCTGGTCCCGTACAGTACAGCTGCAATGTCCATTGCTTTAATTTTCAATCCGCCGCTTCGTCGTGGTTTTAAAATGTGATTGAATTTTAACAATTATTTGGTACACTAACTGTTATCAGCAGAACCACCCGCGGTTAATGATTATAATCATTCGTTATTTTGGTTTAACGGTTTTAATTTGATTTAAAACGGTTTTTAGCTCATTGCGTGCCAGCATTTAACCCCTTGGCGTTGATTTCAAATCTCCAGGTTAAATTTCGTCTAAAGCGCTTCAGCGGTTTAGTTGTAGTTGTTAAAATTGTACATTGTATTTGGGAGATAAGGGAGATCTCACGATGGTCAATTTTCGCTTATTTCTCAGTAATCGTAGTTACGGAGTAAAAATTTGACTGACAGACGGCTGACTAATCCGATAATTTGAACACTCAAAATGAACGTACATCCTACTATCCTACTAATCTTATAAATGCGAAAGTTTGGATGTGAATTTGTGAGTTTGTGAGGATGTTTGTTACTCAATCACGCAAAATCTACTAGACGGATTTTGATGAAATTTGGTATACGGGTAGAAAAATACCGGAAATAGCACATAGGGTACTTTTTATCCTAAAATTTCGATCGGACCGGAGCCCCGGGGCCCGGCCAGTAAAAAATAACGCGAAAAATTGATACCTCCTCCTTCGATCAGTCGGCTAATAAATAACTTTCTCACGAGAAAAGGTTACCTTTAAAAAATGCTCAAATATGGTCAGAATCAAATGTATCAGCAGAAATAACTCAAGAAAACCTTTTTGGCCGAGCCAAGTTCAATCTAGGAAGGTAAGCGTTCTGTATGATAATGCAATAAAAATATGGTAATTCCATACATACAAAAATGTTACGCAAAAGATTTCGTTACATATGGCAGAATAGAATTATGTCAATGAGTTTAACCGTATATATGGAAAAATCAAATAGCTTGATCGAATGAAACTTCATTTACTTGTAATTATGGATGTGGACATAAAAAATTATATCCTATCAAAAATATAAATATGAAAATGGAAGTAAAAGTTAAATATAAAGATATTATTAAGAATTAGTTTTTGACCGCGGCTTCACCTATGTGTATAATTCTTTACTCTTTTCGCTTCCCTTATCTGTATGATCCTAAAAATAAAAAATAAAAAAACTATAAACAATGTAAGTATATTTTGTTACATGAAAATTTCCTATTAAGTCCTTTTATTTCAGTCCCAACGTTTACATTACTTTCTACACATTAAATTACATTTACATTTTGGGCACAATGTACCTACCCCTGAAAAACGGGACATAATAAAACTATGTACGCAAAAAAAAAAAAAAAAAAAATAGTAACAGTGCATAATGTAACTCGACATAAGCTAAAAGCACTCCAGCCAGCAATGGCATTGAAAACATCGAAAATAAAATATGTCGGTCAGCAAATTGAAAGCAATTGAATTCGGAACAGATAAAAATGGCCGCACTATTCGAATTCTATTCGTAAATCATAGATATTGCGCTCTATGATTCAGTTTGAATGATTGCACAGTTTTATTATATCATGAATCGTGAAAATAAATATTCTATAAAAACTAACTGGATTTTGTCTTTGGCTTTGAGGAAAATTTCGGACATGTGAAATGTGGGGGCTCAATTTTGTGGAAAAATAACGAACAAATTTCAGTGAGCTAAAAACAAAAAGTCCTATTTATACACTGAAAAATACATACATACTTATACACAACCAAACTTTCATGATACTTAACACAAAGAAGTGACTACATAATTTTTTGCAATATGTTATGTAAACAAACCCAGTTTGCTAATAACAGTAATTTTTTTTGTTAAAATCAAGTTAACTTTATTAGTATTGTGCCAAACTTTAGTTATTCCTCAAATAGCCAAACCTTTTTTAGGTTTATTTTATTTATTAGAGATAGCAAACAGCAACATTACAAATATACAAAAAAACTATTTTACATACAAATCCTTAATAGTAATGCCGCCCACAGAGCGCTATCCACAGAGTGAATATAAAAAGTTTACAATATGTGGCAACCAACTTCCACTAAAACTAAGCAAATAAAACTAATTTAAACAATTTAATAATAGTCTTTTAAACATTTAACCATAATTAAAATATTTTTATATAATTGGATTATATAATAGGATTAAGCACAAATTAAAAAAAAATCGAGAGAAATAGCAAGTAAGAAGCAGACACTAAACCTAGTAGGATAAACCTTTTTTTGAGTGTAGGTACGGCCTCAGATTAAATAATAGTCACTTACTTCACTGAGACGGCGATGATGGTAATGATGGACTTTTGGGACAAATATATTGGTGCAACTTGTCCCTTGGGACTACTGGGAAGAAATCGTCTCAGTTGTCCCATAATTGAACAACTCAATGAGACTTGTGGGATAGACTGGTTTCTGTGATGTGGTCATAAAGTAAGGCGTCTATGCATAGAGATATTAAGTACTCGTCTATGCAACTTCTGTATGGTTTATATTATTCAAAATTCTGTGATTGCACCAGCTCGCATAGCTTTGATTTATCTTTACCACATTAGCATATGTTGATGCTATTCTCTTTGTGGTATTCCTCATTACTGAGCGTCGGGTATCGTCATATGCAGCACGAAAACTACTGTATTGCCATGATAATGAAGTGGTTTTCTATTTTCTTCTACTGTTGACTTCTTTTTCTTTACCTTTTTTTTTCTTTTAAGGTCGGCAGTATTTTAGGTAGCCTTTTTTACATTCTTTGATCTGATACTGCTCGCGGTGACAGGTGGCAGTCCTGGAGACTAGGGACGGGCAGGTTCGCCATGTAAAAATGTGTGTACAGTGAAAACACCGATATGGATGGCTTTGTATTAAATTCGTTGATCTTTCACGGCACGAGGTGTCACATCGCGAGAGGCAGACCTGGCAACAAGCCACGGGCAGGGACGCCATGTAAGTACGTGTATATATGTGAAACCACCGATATCGGTGGCTTTGTTTTGAATTATTTGAACTTATACAGCGCGCAGTGTCACATCACGAGAAGCAGACCTGGCAACAAGCCACGGGCAGGGTCGCCATGTAAGTAGGTGTGTACAAGTGAAACAACCGATATCAGTGGCTTTGTATCTTTGATCTTATACGGTGCGCCGTGACATATCGCGAGCACGCTGCACGAGGCATGGCATCGAAGCACAGGCGGGGTCGCTATATAAAGAGGTGTATACAAGACTGTTTCTTTCGGCATTTCTTCTCAGCAGTGGTCGTTCCAAAATGCTAGTAGTTTGTAGCTTTGAGACATAATATATTATGATTAAATAATTAGTTTTCGACGTGAAAAAGAACATTCCTTGAAGGCCAAGTTTCAATAAAAAAATTTACTTTGACTTTGAAACCACAGAGTACTACAACATAAATCTTTTATTCATAGTTCAAACATTACGACTAGCTTAAACTACAAGGATAAACTTTTTATCCAAAAATTCCCACTGGATTAGCTAGTAGATAAATAAATTACGTTTGAAATATAACCTTTTACAAACAATGTTTTTATTGTAAAAATTTTAGGTCACACTGTAATAATTAGGTATATCTTAAAAATTAATAAATTAAATACTACTATACTAATACTACCTATAAATAAATACTATATATTAAAAATCTAACTCTAAATTTGGTGTCGTTGGCAAGGTGCCCATCACACAGGCAGCATTCCCGCGCTGAATAGCAATAGCTAATCGCTGGGCGAGAAAGCTGCCCGCACGAGGGTCACCTGTTGCCTCCCTCAGGCGTTTACTGAGCTCCCTGTGGAGCCCCCGTGCGCCACTGCCCCATGAGCCTAGAGTCTCGACGCCAAAAGCCACAAACTGGTATTGTGCGCCGAGACAACTATATTTGTTGGTCTTTAAGCGTTCCCGGGCATCTGCCGCCGCCCCGGCTTGTCTGCTTGTTGCGGGGAGGTAGGACGCAGCCAGTGTATCTGCGCAAGTGGCATCCCAGACTAGCGCTCTACCCATATTCCATGGGATTAAAGACATCCCATCGGGGCGCTTACCATCGTCCCGTGCAATCCGGGGCTCGAGAGCTACGGGAACTTTGGCACTGACGAGCGCCCTTCTGAGGATGTCATTCAGAGCAGCATGACGGGACTGACGGCCGGCGCCCGAGGTACAGGCGAGTCCGTGGTGACCAAGACCATCAACGGCAGCACCACAGGAATTACAGTTGTGACTTACGCATACATCAGTTCCGAGTCGGAGACATACAGCTATGCGGAGTGTTAATGGGTCTATGAAGGTTCCGAGTGCAGGCGAGGGGTAGGCATGGAGCCAATGACCAGACTCTGGCCTGGATACAGCCAAAAGTCTTGCCCGCTCCCTCCTGAGGTAGAATTTAGAATTGATTGAAACAAATTAGTTGATGAAATGGTGTCCCAGGCTCTTTGTTTATACAATTTGGATGGTAAATTTTGACCCGGTCCAGCTAACCATGCATTCGAGGCCTCATTCAAGCATGCAATCTCGCAGTTTGTTACCGAAGTGGTATTAAGTATTTTACCTGCGAGATTGGAAGTGCTATGAATTGAGGACAGGAATGCTGGTAAAGCAACACTTGAAATTTTGCGGGTTCCCAAGCCACCAAGCCTTATAGGCAAAGAAGCTTGAGCCCATGCCTGCTCGCTTAAGTGAATGTTTAAAATAGCTTCAATTTGGGATTTCAAAAGTAAGTCAATAGGTTGCAACAGATCAGGGAATTTCCAGATAGGACAGCAGCGAAGCAGGTAGGTGAATTTTGGCATTATTAAACAAAATTTTAAAATAAATAAAGCTGAATGACTACTAATTTTAACAAGGCGGTCCGAATAGTCGCTAAATTTTGAAAATGAATTTCTTAGGAGGGAAGGTATGGCATCTTCAAAGATTGGTGAACCCAGTAGATGAAAATTCTCTTTTGTTATAATTTTTAAATTTGGGGCGATGATGTTAAAATTCTGAATAATTTTTGATGCCAAAGTATTATCATTTATGTTAATGAATAATTCACATTTATTTAAATTTAAATCTAAACCAATTTCTTGAAATTTGTTTATTATTTGTGTTAAATCGTTCAGAACGGTTTGTGAGTCTCCACCTAGTGTTCCATCGTCGAGATACCATACATTTAATTTGGAATTTAGACTATGAATTATGGAATTGATAGCCAAACTAAAAATTGCTGGACCGAGGGGATCACCCTGCTGACAACCTACTGCCGAAAGAATTTCATTATTTTTATGCATCAATTTCGATGGACTATGATAACACTGAATCATAAAATTGTAAATTTCGGGTATGTGATACTTTATTTCATTCAGCAGGGTGTCTCTGTTGACCGAATTAAAAGCATTTTTGACGTCTAATTTTAAAATAACTTCGCACAGGTTGCTCTGGGCAAACGTGCGCACGGCGTGTACTGCTGCCTCACACCCGCCACGTGTGCCAAAACCAACCTGTACGGTTTACAAACAAACGGCGAAGTCGTAGGGAATACCAAGAACCCATACGCTCCGAAGTCTCAACGCTACTTATCTTAAATTACTTCGCGATTGAACAAGATATCTTTACAAAATGACGAGAAGATAGGAATAACCCTTCAAATTATCTTGTCCGACTTTAGTAGAAATAAATAAATGGATCAAATTCAACGGCCCACATAAACCACGCTTGAGTCGTGGGTACAATGGACACAAACACAAAAACGCGTACAACACCGCAAACAAATATCTGTAAAAAATATTTGCCCACGTTGGAGATCGAATCCAGAACCTCCGGTTATATGGCATTTTATATGGACAAAGCACCACTTAAAACTATTTTTAAATTTTGTATACTTTTTTACTTTTGATTTAAAATAAAAAATAAACAGTTTAGTTGGCAATTTTAAAAAGTACAAAAAATTTTTTTTTTTCTTTTACTTTTTTCTTTTTTTTTGCCCTTCAAAGGCTCCGACACTGATGACGAGACACATTGTATATAGTTGATCAAAGCAGTATGCCTATTCAAGATAGCGCTTTAGTGGTGATCATAGACTTACCTATAGTGGTGATATAGTTTCTACAGATGACCTTCCACATAATAAAATGCCTCTATCAATCCATGTCAAGTTACGTCCGGTTTCTTGATGTGCGTTATCACCACAAAAATCGGAATAAGACTATTACTCCGATTTTGTGGTTCATGATTTTATGTAGAAAACACGCCAAGTGTTTTGTTTTTATGCTGTCTTTGATGACTTAATTATATGTAAATGAAAATCTGTCCTATGCTATTTACTTTCTCTCTATAATCTGAGTGTTTTCCCGGTTGCATCCTCAGCGTACGCGTCGGAGCCCAGGGTCCGCTTTCCTACTTGTTCTTCTCCACTTCACACGGTCTTCAGCATCCTTAGTTGTGAGACCATTGGCACTCATATCCTCCTTGACGACATCAAGCCAGCTCTTCTGTGGTTTTCCTGTCTATTGCTGTTTACTACGTACAGGAATTGGTATTAAATTTTCAATCGTTCACTTTCGAAATGTCCTGAAAATGATGTTTCTTGAGTTTTTGATCTGTTAATTTACAGATCCTTTTGTACCACTTGATTGCATCAGTAAGTGATGCCTAACCCCTGTCCTGCGTGGCCTTCAAATGCGGCACGATGCGACACGCCGTGTTTCACGCGATAATGGTTATTTTACATGCGACAACGTCGCCAACATAGGCCACAAGTTACGTCCAAACTTTTGACATTTACTTTTTCGCATTTGAAGCATTCTGCCGCTAACGTAGGACGCCTGGTAAGCTCACCAAAAAAGGCACAACTAATACTTACAAGAGAATTGTTTATCCTGTATACTTTTATTTTGTAATATATGCAGATACCGCTCAAAGTAACGACGTATACATAAACATAAGTATATAATTTATTACGCGTACAGGCCCGAATATGGAATATTGATGAAATGTCAGTACTTAGACATTTTACGATGGTTCGTAATCTGAGCTAAGTGGGATTAGATATCGTTAATTATGAAATTAATTTGGGCTTATTAAACTTTGAATTTACCTACCTCGTTGGATATAAGTATGATAAAAGATAATCGCTGTTCGGTAACTAGTTACAAGAGATTATTTTTCCAGTTTCGTTAATCAAATTGCACCCCTATTGCGTTAAAAAAAATAGTATCTGGCACAGAAAGCAGCAGAACCCTGGTTAAGTTATTTCTTTCTTTTTACACGACTGACCAAAAAAGGAGTGTTATGTTTCATATATATATGTAAGTATGTATTTCAGGGTTCATATATGTATGTAAGTATGTATTTAAGTTTATTTATTCCACCATAAGTCCTGAATGGCTTAACACATTTTGATGTGAGAGGTATTTTTAGATTCCTTGCATTTCTCCGAGATATATAGGCTATATGAGTTGTCAGTCGTGTTTTTTATTTTTTAATAATAAACTTGTTTAGTAACTTTTACTATGTGATTTTAGGGTAATCCTAACTAATATTATAAATGCGAAAGTGAGTTCGTTTGTTTGTTTGTTTGTTTGTTTGTTTGTTTGTTTGTTTGTTTGTTTGTTTATTTGTTGGTTTGTTTGTTATCTCTTCACGCTTTATGTACTGAACCAATCTTCTTGGAATTTCGCATACACATAGCTGGAAGTACGGAGAAGGACATAGGGTACCTTTCATCCCGGGAAAAAGCACTGTTCCCGTGGGAAATTCACGCGGGCGAAGCCGCGGGCGAAAGCTAGTATACCTATATATGTAAAAGTACAGTAGGTATATAATATATCAGCAGCCATCCTCAAGAGTTCAAGACGCCAATAAGCGTCTATCATTGACAAGAGCTAATGACGCGTGAAGACAGACGTGGTCAGACTCCCAAGGGATATCATGCAATATCCGGTGGCCTGTCTATTGTTGGGCAGTCATTTAGATAAGAGTAGCTTTTAAAGCCAAGTGGAGCTTTTTGGTAGAAAGTGTAACTTTTTTTTAGGTTTTTTGCAAATATCTATTGTTTGTCATTTATCTAAGAGGAGCTTTAAAAGTGTAGCAGTAGTAGTTTAAAAGTAAGAATTTTTTGGTACCTAGAAAGTGTAAGATTTTTCGCAGTAGCCCAAAAATAATTGTATTTTTTTTTGCAAAATTTAGAGCCTACAAGCCTTTTGGTAGAAAGTGTAACGTTTTTTCCCAATAACCCAAGAATAATTAGGTGTTTTGCAACATAATAATAATTATTAACTGTAGTAAAAAATAATAATAATGTTGGCTGTATCTGGCGCTAGAGACACTTTTCTCATATGACGAAATGATTAATAATAATCATTATATTATTATTTTATTATGACGAATTGAAATTACATTTGACATTATTATTTTAGATTTTATTATAGAGATTGTATCTCCTATTGGCTTGCCATTTTATGTGGTAAAACATGTGTACTTTCTTATGTGTAAGACCTTCTTTACTATGTTTTATGCAAATAAAGAATTATTTATTTGATTTAAACTCTAGTCACATAGCTACATCCTTATCCGACACTTTGGTCATAAAAAACTTTATCTCAATACAGTCAAACTCAGTTTATAATGTTCTACAAACTCAGAGTTAAAATGCGAATATTGTACAACGGCACAATATTTACATTTTATGATAAGCGCGATATGCATTTCATGCATTCATTTGAAACTAGGGCATTATTTGAATAGAACTTTCACAAAAATATGTGTGGGATAATCAACTGGCTCATCTAAGCAATATGAAATTACAAAGGGCTCAAAAGAAAGTTGGTATCTACATTTTGTAAAGGATTATCTTGCATCTCTCTCATTGGAAGTTTTCGCTTAATTAGTTGGAGTTTTCCTTAATACAAATGTTGGGAAGCTATTTCAAGACTCTTTTATTAGCTTAGCTAACTGCCTGACTTGTTAAGAAAACTTGGAAGTGTATTTTAAACTACAGGTTGATTCAGTTTCCGTATTTTCATCCATTCACGCCCTCTTCGTTTGTCAAATAACCTTTACTTAGCAATGCCTCTTCATCGGTCTAGTTTCGTGGACAAATCGTTTCAAGTGCAGGCTATTAGGCTCTGGAACGCTCTTGCTGAATCGATTCGAGGAGCTCTCAGTCCTTTCGCTTTTAAGCGAGCGGTCAACAAACACGTCCTACAGCAAATCGCCGAGTCTACTCGTAAATCATTCTAACTATCCTACTAATAAATGCAAAAAATAGGATAGAATGTGTGCTTGCCTGTCAATTTTAATTTCAATTTATTTCTTATTGCTTTCATGGTTTTAGGTACACAGATTACACAATACAGAGAATATGGAGCATTTCATGGACCCTGTGTGTTTGTTTGTTTGTTACTCAAACCTACATACATTATTATCTATCACACATTTTTCCCGGGTGTCCTCTCACTGAGATAAGCAATTTCCACTTGCTACGATTTTTGCAGATCTCTCTTGCTTCCTCCACACTCATTACTCTCTTCATACATGCAGGCTGGTTTTAGGTGTTGTGGAGGTTACCGAGAAAAGCACTTTTTGTTTCGAAATTTCAATAAAACTGTTGTATATTTAGGCTTATGCATTGTGGCTGCGTCCACAATGCTGACATCTGTCACTGTCATGATGACTGACATGTTCGGTCAACAATGTTCTCTGATTGTTGAATATAGTTCAGTTTGATTCCAACCACGAGTCGTTTCATTTACACCGTCCTCATATTTAACAGTGGCGACGAGGATGGGATCAAACTGATCAAACATTGAAAAAAAAAACACGTAGGTATTGAAAAAATATACTGTTTTCAAAAATTCAATTTTCCCTTTAACGGTGATTAACTCAATTAAAACAGTGTTAAAAACGAAACTTCGCCAACAAAATATAACGGCCTCCATTTAGTCACAGTTCAGCCATCCAATACCAATTGTTGCCACTAGCTCGCTTTAGTTAGATGAATATGCGATCAATCAAGGGATTACCATAGTACAGTAGGACCAATTGTATACCAGATATTTGCATTCCCTAAATTAAATAATATGATAACGACAGATAACGATATCCTAATCCTAACTATATATTACCTCTTCACGCTTAATCTACTGAACCAATGCTCCTGAAATTTCGCATACACATAGTTAGAAGTAGGTACTGAGAAGGACATATTGTACCTTTCAACTCGGGAAAAGGCAATGTTGCCGTGGGAAATTCACGCGGGCGGAGCCGCAGGCATAAGCTACTAATTACTTAATTCTAAGACTGTATAATTTCTCTTAAAAATATGCTTTTGTAAATAGGTAAAATTGAGTTTCTTGAATTTAAAAGTATGTTTATGTATACTCGATGACCCGACAGACGTTGTAAAGTTTTAGTTATGGCAGATAGAATTTAAATATTTTATTACCTTTTCTTTCCATAAGAACATTCTACAAACTATAACCGGAATATAACAACGCAACCTATCGGGTCCAATTATTTTCAAACCATCTAGGTACCCATTGAAATGTATATACAAAATTTAATCAAAATCGGTCTAGCTGTTAAGAAGGAGTTAGGTAACAAACACACGTACAATAGAAACACTACAATAAATATCAAGATTCAATTGGTTTAAAAATACAAAAATTAAGCGACTATTCACATTTAACTTTTTTTTAAAGCTTATTTAAAAACCTCATGTAAGTAACTTATATCAAAACTAGACGTGCCCCGGGGCTTCGCTCCCGTAGGAATTTCGCGATGAAAAGTACCCTATGTACTATTCCCGCTATTTTTCTACCCGTATACCAAACTTCATCGAAATCCGTCCAGTAGATTTTACGTGATTGAGTAACAAACATCCTCAGAAATTCACAAATTTACATCCAAACTTTCGCATTTATAATATTAGTAGGATTAGCTAAATAAACAGTATCTAACTGTCAAAGCGAATAAGACCCGAAAGTAGCTATGTCCACAATGCCTTTGGAATAGTTCAAATTGTTGGGTCAGGATTTCGCTTTACGAGGCCTGAGTGAATAAAACTTGTGTAATAAAAAGGTTCTCTCTAAGTAACCACACACAGACGCATTTTAGCTTACCTAGAAAGGTCAAATATTTGTTTTGGTTGTAGGGAAATGATTTACCCAAAAAACTCTAGATTTTGTGTATACAGCTCAGGTTTTTACCTAACATATCAAATGGATTTATTAGAATCACTTACTGTCCAAAAGCCATGTTGAATTTAACATAAATTACGATAAAGAGTTTCGCAAGATAATGAGCGATATTTCTGACAGCCAAATTAAGAAAAAAAATCAGTATAAAAAGTCTCAACAGATGGCATTTTGTGAAAGCCGAGTCGTAAAATAGCTGAACCTATATAAGGTGGACTCAAATTAACTACAAATATTTTCAGGGCTGGCTCCAGGGGGCTAAATAAACGTATTGGAGATACAATTTTAAAAATCGATACGCTAGTTTTTTTTTTGTTTTTTCTAACAAAAAAAAATATTATTAAATGATGACATTTAGTATCATACTGTAGTTAAATGTGTAGACTTCATACCTCTTTAAGCTCCTCCCACCAATTAATAGTTGAATGAAATTGATTTGCTGTATTCCTCTTTATTTATGAAAAGTGCTTGAATGACAGAGATGTCAAGCGATTTATTATACGTAAACGACAGCGACCGACCGGTGGGCGGGGCGGCTTTTGTTTGTGTGTGTCATTTTAATTGTCATTTTACGCAAAGCTGTGTACAGGATGTTATAATGTTACGGTTTTCAAAAAACATAAACGTTAATTTTTCTCGAAAACTAGCGTGTAGAAAATTGAAAAAACCACTGATATACTTTCTAAATAATATCAGTAATTAGCCCTGAAAATATTTGTAGTTAATTTGTGTCCACCTTATATTGTGTGCTTTTTATTGTCAGCCAGAGGCAGAAAAAAAAAAACACATAACAGTTTGACAGTTGCACAAATCACAATATTGATACTTTTTAGAGGATTTTTTATTAGTTTTTTTTTAATGCTAACACCGTGCATTTTTGCTTGTTGAATGGTCTCGCCTTTTACTAAGCGCCACCTATGAATTTATCTGGAACTATTATTTTTTTTAATTTGGGTCTCGGAAAATCCTTCATTGAGATTTTTTCCCACCCACTCACAATTTTTTTGTTTATACATTTATACGAAAAAATTGGACACGCGGCAGGGTGTATGGCCAAGTTACTAAGAATAAGCACTGAAACTGAAACGAAAAATGAGCCACGAGATAAAAACTCTCTGGGCTGCCTCGATGCTGCGTCGATTTCGTGGGAGTCCCAATAGTATACTTAGTACCCTGGCCGGTAAAATCGATGGGCCTTTTGTGAGGCACTGGGTGGATGCGCTTATGCATAGAGGTGTACATCGGGTCAATTAAACCGATTGTACCTAAATGTAAACGTTACTAACACTAGTATTAAGAACAATTGTATACTAACAAAATATGGACTAGTCCGAAATAAAGATTATTATTATGTTGGTACGCTTTTCAGAGCCACGGGTCCATTGGGACCCGGTCCTTTGAGGCGTTCATGGGGCCAAAGCCAACATGAAGAGGCCTTTTTGTACCTTTTTAATCAAAAAGTGAGATGGCTGCATCTGCGGAGATCTGTCCCTTAGTGTACCATAGGGATATACTAACGGACAGTCCTCCACAGCTGCCGAACTATTGCCAGGTAGGGATTAACAAGGTTTGGGCTATGTGGATGGGATGCTAGTGGACCGGATTGCTGGGTTATGGAGTGAGATACGGACATCTACCTTTAAATCTCTCACAAAAATTTAAGTTAGGCAGATGGTGACTTGCTGCTCTTTGGCTGTACAGCCTGTGGGCCTCCCTAATTAAGCCACCAGTTGGCGGCCAGGGCGCAACACAGTGTGAGCAGCTAAGGATGTCGAGAGGTGCGGCTCCGGTTTCACCTTCACGGGGGTGAGCCCCGAGAGCGGGTTTCCCCGTTATTACGCCATTACGTGCAATACACTTCCACCCTGGAGCGAGTGTTCCGCTCTTGCTACTCCACTCTGAGCCGGCCGGCTAAGGCAAGCCAGAGGCGGGGGGTGTGTCACTGTGTGTTTGTGTGTGTAGGTGCGTGTGTGTGTGGTCCCCCTGGAGATCGGGTCCGTGGTGACGCCGCTCACCAACAGCTCGCCACAAGCTGCCCCTGCGGTGACTGATTGCACTGGAGATCCAGCGGGCGATGGGGTCGTCACATCCCGACGCCATTATTATTATTATTATGTTGGTACGCTTTTCAGAGCCACGGGTCCATTGGGACCCGGTCCTTTGAGGCGTTCATGGGGCCAAAGCCAACATGAAGAGGCCTTTTTGTACCTTTTTAATCAAAAAGTGAGATGGCTGCATCTGCGGAGATCTGTCCCTTAGTGTACCATAGGGATATACTAACGGACAGTCCTCCACAGCTGCCGAACTATTGCCAGGTAGGGATTAACAAGGTTTGGGCTATGTGGATGGGATGCTAGTGGACCGGATTGCTGGGTTATGGAGTGAGATACGGACATCTACCTTTAAATCTCTCACAACAATTTAAGTTAGGCAGATGGTGACTTGCTGCTCTTTGGCTGTACAGCCTGTGGGCCTCCCTAATTAAGCCACCAGTTGGCGGCCAGGGCGCAACACAGTGTGAGCAGCTAAGGGTGTCGAGAGGTGCGGCTCCGGTTTCACCTTCACGGGGCTCACCCCCGAGAGCGGGTTTCCCCGTTATTACGCCATTACGTGCAATACACTTCCACCCTGGAGCGAGTGTTCTGCTCTTGCTACTCCACTCTGAGCCGGCCGGCTAAGGCAAGCCAGAGGCGGGGGTGTGTCACTGTGTGTATGTGTGTGTGTAGGTGCGTGTGTGTGTGGTCCCCCTGGAGATCGGGTCCGTGGTGACGCCACTCACCAACAGCTCGCCACAAGCTGCCCCTGCGTTGACTGATTGCACTGGAGATCCAGCGGGCGATGGGGTCGTCACATCCCGACGCCTTTATTATTATTATTATTGAAAAACATTTTCCATAATTTACTATTGTTTTAAACAGCTAAATAAATACAAAGCTGCAAAAAAAAAAAAAACTATCAGACGAACAAAGGACTAGTAATTTTTCCAGTTTGTTTTCGCAAATTGAATCCAGCGGAATAATGCAGCTAGTTATTCTGTTTGGACACCAAATTGGAGCTCTGTTATTTTTAGTTTTTTATATGTACCGATTTTTTTCATTTTTATCGAAAATTGTGAGTAGAAATCGCAATCATTCCTAGTAATCTTCTACAAGTCAATGACGAATAAAATTAGCTACGGCGCGTTGATCGATGCACCCGTATTAACGACATATACCTGTTCAAAGTTAAAAATCTACAATAGTAGTACACGCGACCACTCGCGTCACACTTTTTTGCATAGAAAATAAAGGTTTAGTATTTTATTTTCTTATTATTTGTTAAGTTGCATCAAATATTAATAAGATATGATCATAATTAAAATTTGCTTTTTGTGATAAGCATTTAAAAAACTAACTTTTGTTACTTTTTTAAAAAATAGGTCACAAATCAGTTGCCCGGTTGCCCCATGTATATATCGCAGAATTCATATTGAAAATATTCCCAAATCATTAAAAATCAAAGGAAATATATTACTGTCGTTACATAATACACCTCAGGAGCATCCAGATCCAGCAGACACATCAAGTACTGGTCAAGCAGGATAGTGCTACTATTGTGGCAGAGTGCGCCATGATAGTCGACCAGAAAACAATGTTACTCATGCCATAAGTGGATATGTCCTGATCACCAGATTTTATTATGCTCTGAGTGTTATGAAACCAATGATAACCAGGTAGAGGAGATAAGCAAATAAAAAAAAATCTCATCCTAGTATTAAGCATGAAAAAAAATTAGATTTTTGCCATATTTTGTTAACCAAGTCTAATTCTAAGTTTCTTATTAGTATAATGATATGTTTATTTTTGTTTTTGATTATTTATAATATATATGAAGATAATAAATAATAAATTTTATTTATTTACTTAATTAAACTGCAAAAAAAATGCTGAAAATGTTCTACATATGTAGTACATGCGACCACTTACGTCCCAAACAGAGGCGCGACTAACGAAGTGTTAAAGTAAAAGTACTCCATTGAGATACGCGTATGACTAGCACCAGTTTTGATTTGAGTTTTATGGCCCCCATGTGGGGCAGAGGACGTCGACAGTGTTTCGCCAGTTTCCTCGATATTGACCTACGCGCTTTACTTTAGGCCAGGTCAGCCCGATTGTCTTGAGCTCCCCTGTCAGGTTAGGACAGCCAACTTTGCGCTTGCCCTGGGAGGTCCACTCCAGAGCTTGCCTCGGGATTGCCTTTCTAATGAACAGCTGTGGGAAAGATGCCGGGAAATGCCAATAGAGTTCGAGATTAGGCGCCGCAAGTGGTCTTGGATTGGTCACACACTGCGAAGGGCTCCCTCACATATCCCGAAGCACCAGTTTTGATAGAAACATTTTATTTAAAATCGAACAGTAATAAAATTTTTGGCCGGTGCAAAGTCAAAGTCAATTTAATCATACAAAAACTAATAACAGTTTTATGATCAAAAGTGCTTAAAACTGAAAACAAATTGCTCGGGAGATATTTGAATTCCTAGAATATTATCGAATCTTATTTTAGGATGCTTTTAAGGACGTTACTAAAGGTAACAGTATAAATAATTAATCAAGAGTAACGTGCGTTCTTCTATACATATAATAAAACAGTAAAAATATTTTGTCTGTACATTTAGTATTTTTGACTAAAATGGATAGAGGGACACTTAAAAAGAACAATAGAAAACAAACAAATTTTTTTTTGAATTTTTTGTCTGTCTGTCTGTCTGTCTGTATGTATGTACGCGTTTTACGCAAAAACTCCTGGACGGATTTGAATGAAACTTTTTTTGTTGTATAGCTATTAAGCCTGGGCAACATATAGGCTATAATTCATTTTGAAAACTGGAACACCTGATGAAGAACCATAACAGAACAGCTAAACTATAAGTAATATGGAAATGGTGCCTTAACAAAAATCGTTCAACCTAATGAGCATTTTCTGCTGACGTATAAAAATTGAAGATCTGGAACATCTGATGAAAAGCTCCAAGAGACCAGCTACACTATAACATATATGGAAATGGCGCCTTAGCAAAAATCGTTCAACCTAATGAGCATTTTCTGCTGACGTATAAAAATTGAAGATCTGGAACATCTGATGAAAAGCTCCAAGAGACCAGCTACACTATAATATATATGGAAATGGCGCCTTAGCAAAAACGGTTCGACCTGATGAGCATTTTCTGCTGACGTATAAAAATTGAAGATCTGGAACATCTGATAAATAACTTCAAGAGACCAGCTACACTATAACATTTACGGAAAAGGCGCGTTAGCAAAACTTGGTTAATCTGATGAGCATTTTCTGTAGACGTATAAAAATCGAAGATTGGAACACAGGAAACAGTTTGGAACACAAAAAGACTTTTCATCTAAGCCAAAGTCATGCGGACGAAGCCGAGGGCAACAGCTAGTATAATGATATTATTAAGATACTATTGTCAGCTACACCACGATTTCAGCGCCATCTAGTTTGCGCTGGTGTCAACGCTTGCCCCACTCGGCGGCGATGCACGGCGAGGCGTGGTGGATGAAACGACACAGAGGACTCAGAAAAGACGGCACTTTGTTACGAGCAGTGGAACGCGGCGGTCGTAAGGAATGTGCTTATGCCTAGATATTTTTGTAGTTTCATATCTAATATTAAATTAATTGGGTAATTGAATTCAGATAAATATTTAAATAATAATATTATTTCTTTATTTAACCTGTAGTTTACACTATTTATGAAATACATTGTTGCTTTTACAACAGGTGCTCTGAATACATGAACTGAAATCTCTGGTCTGAAAATTCTTTGCATTGATGATACTTATTTCTTTTGTTTTGATTCCAGGTACCTACACAAAAGTGCAACGACAACTTTTCACGTATTCTGGTAAGCTGATAGTAAAGAACTTACCTAACACTATACATCTATAGGTAACAGCTTTGGAAACGGCCCGAGAAATAAGAGCATAAGATCAATCAATCAATCAGTACGTTACGGTCAATTGCATTACGATATTTAGTGCTTAGATTGAAGGTATATTTTTGATTGAAGGCATATTTTCAATCACCACGGACTCTTTTTCGCTTTGATTTTGGAAGCCTTTAATATAGGTGTATTGTTGATCGAAGACTGTCACTTTAAAAATTTCCATTCGCGAAGTCAATTAAAAGTTTACTCTTAGCAGTCAGCACATATCTTACACAATTATCAAAACGCGTAGCAAACACATTTCTCAAATTTTAATTACAAGTACGTATCTCATATCTAGCGACAGCGAAACGTTTTAATTAGAGTGTGTGAGTGTGCGCGTACCTTAATGAATCAAGGCGTTCTCCAGACTCGTATATTGCATTATCTTTAATAAAGTGCCGCTATATAACTTACGCGTGCTTTATTTTAAACAATTGACCTCTATAACGCGGCTTTATTATATACTTGCTTACTTCATCTATACATATAATAAAACAGTAAAAATATTTTGTCTGTACATTTAGAATTTTATTTTTGACTGACTGAAATGGATAGAGGGAAACTTAAAAAGAATAATAGAAAGCAAAAAACATTTTTTGGAATTTCTTGCTTGTCTGTCTGTCTGTCTGTCTGTATGTATGATCACGCTAATCTCCGAAAGTACTGAACCGATTTGAATGAAACTTTTTTTGTTGTATAGCTATTAAGCCTGGGCAACATTTAGGCTATAATAGATTTTGAAAAATGGAACAACTGATGAAGAACCAAGACAGAACAGTTAAACTATAAGAAATATGGAAATGTTGCCTTTACAAAAGTCGTTCAACCTGTTGAGCATTTTCTGCTGACGTATAAAAATTGAAGATCTGGAACATCTGATAAATACATCCAAGAGACCAGCTAAACTATATCATATATGGAAATGGTGCCTTAGCAATACTTGATTAATCTGATGAGCATTTCCTGTAGACCTATAAAAATCGAAGATCCGAAACATCTGAAACTGTTTGGAACACAAAAAGACTTTTCATTTAAGCGAAACTCACGCGGGCGCAGCCGCGGGCAACAGCTAGTCTTTAATAAAGTGCCGCTATATAACTTACGCGTGCTTTATTCTAAACAATTCACCTCTATAACGCGGCTTTATTATATACTTGCTTACTTCATAACTTATATATTTTAATACATAAGGCGGCACGAAATGGTTACTAAGTTGTAAGTACCGTCATGTAATTAAGTACTTTAAGACAGTGCTTAGTTGGCAAATAAACGAATACGAATATGAACATAGCTTAACCTATGTACTTATAGAACTTTGTTATTAAAATTGAGCTTTAACGAGTACTCGTTAAAGCTCAATTTTAATAACAATTTTAATAACTTTTGATACCGGGAATGCGGTAGGAACTAGTCTGTAGATATCCTTGGTTACTGTTGGATTTATTATACAAAAATTAATGTAAGTAAACAACTTTCTACGGATGATGTCATACTTCAACGCGACCCTTATTCATTTTTTGCTCTCACTGATTTCGTTCAACTTATATTGCATCACGGGAGTGTGTTGGTAGATGGACGTGTACTTTGCTTCCAAGCGAACCAAATACAAATATATCTCTCTCTCTCAGCCAAAAGACGTCCACTGCTGGACAAAGGCCTCTCCCAAGGATTTCCATAACGACCGGTCCTGCGCTGCCCGCATCCATGCGCATCCCGCGACCTTCACTCGTCGTTCCACCGAGTGGGAGGCCTTCCAACACTACATTTTCCGGTTCGTGGTCGCCACTCGAGAACTTTTCTGCCCCAACGGCAGTAAACAAATATATAGTTTGGATATTTAAAACTGAATAATAATGCTTTTGTTTGCCCTTCAACAATTCCCATAAACCACTCAAAATAATTATTAATATTAGGACCACGGTGCTGGTTAAAGAGTATAATAAAACTGGCGTTTTAAGAGACTGTAGTGCTATACAAAAAGCGTGAACTCGTATTAGTATGAAACACAGACGAAACCAGTTCTTTATAGTAAAAAAAACCGACCAAGTGCGAGTCATACTCACGCACCGAGAGTTCCGTACACGCAAAGCATCTCACATTATAGCTTTAAGTAAAAGACTAATTAGTTTCAAAAACAAACTTTGCAATTCGATCCCTAGGATTCATACTGCATCGACCGCAAATAAATTTGTAACACTTTTTTTAGACTTCCAATTCCAACAACATATTTACAATTATTAGATTTATTCTTGTACAATCTCTGTTAGACCTTGTTTTTTGCCAATTTTTTTTTCAAAAGTAAGTACTTCATACTATAGGGTTTGAGTTCCGTCTGAAATCGCAAAATATGTGAAAATTCGCAACATTTTCAGTAATACTTTTGATCGCGTTGACGAATATTATTAATTATTTTATTGCATGAAAACATGTTTGACAAACAGACGGACAACAAAGTAATAAGGGTTCCGTTTTTGCTTTTTGAGGTACCCTAAAAAGTTATAGCACACTCGGTAAAGAAATAGCATGATCAAATTAAATCACCAAACTTAATGAGGATAATGAGGATAGCGCTTTAGTGACCATTACCCTAATGTGGACGGGCCCTTAAGTACACTTCAGCAGTAATGGCCCTCCAACAATTAGTCAATAGGTCAGGAATAATGACCTATAATGACTAAATGGTCGAAGTTATTTAACTAGTAATGCCACTTAATTAGTTAATGAGCTGTATAATACATCAGCCACGCCTTAAGACTTTGCTTTCATTGAAATTTTCAGAGCAATGTATTCACATGAAAAAATATACTCAATTACATATACGAAAAGCATACGTTCTGTATGTGTATATTTTGAATCAGATATATTTTTTCTTTACGTTGTAAATAATGTTGCTGGCAAGAACTGGAGAATAGAGAAGGTTGGCGTAGATAAAAGAAGCCTTATACCCAGCGGTGGGCTATTGAAAACTGATGATGATATTTTTGCTCAGTAGGTACTCTTTTATTTTTTTTCCTAAGGTTTGAGTCACCTTTTTTTTTAGCCTGGTGATGTGTCCTACTGCTGGGCAAAGGCCTCCCCTTTCCTTCCCCTTTCCTTGAGTCACCTTAGCAAAAAAATAAAAGAGTCTACTGAGTTTAAACATAGAAAATAAAATAAAAAACCTTTTGTTTGCAATCTTCATATTTCAACTGTTATCAAGCACCTATTTTTTGGAACAAGGGTTGTGTGTCAGTCAATAATTACGTCAAAAGACCTTGTGATTTGAAGCTAATTTATGGACCTTTGAGTAGTTCACATGGTCGTAAATAAGAGTTTTTGTACGTCGAGGATTGTAACGGTAGAGACGCCAGTTTAGGGAACATTCAGTTCGGTTATAATATTCAACTTGTGTGGACATCCTAGATTGATTTGTACTAATTACCTAATTACTATAAATATTTAGTTGTGTATTTGGATAATAAGTCATAGAACTATATTCCTATTAGAATTATTTTATCTGACAATGTGATTGACAATCTTTCGTTGAACTCTTGATTAACGTTCTTTGCGAGTGCTAACGTTTATCTCATCTCATAATGATAAGAATATTAATTCAATTTGTATAAACAATTCGTAATAACAAGTAATTTGAAGTGATTGATAACTCTTTTATTTAACTCTATCAGTGATAACTGATACTTTTAGCTTAAAACAGCTTTTGACCGCGAATTGGGCCGTGTTGAATTTACTATCGTTAATATTTCAGGTTCTAGCCAGTTTCTAAGTTTGATTTTCAGCTACCTATATCATTGCATCAAGGCCTTATTACCCGGAAAAACAAAAAAAAAAAAAAAAACAATTTGGTTTCTATCGCCTCTATAAAGATTCTCTCATATACATTTTTTTCTCAAAACAAAGGTTATTTTACATTCAATTCCTAAATCATTAACGTTTTGCGTTAGCCAGAAAATAACGAGTATAACGTACGCCGACCTCATAAATAAATGTCCCATTCAAAAACCTGCCAGTTATGACACTATGTACTTAGCTTTCGTCCCTTCGGTCCATAATTAATTACTTCACACCCTCAAGTCGTAAAATATAAATAGTGCAGAAGAGACTGTAACATATTATTTTTAATAAATTCCATTTTTTTTAATTTTAGACTACTTACTTTTTGTAAATTTCAGGAAATGTGGTCCAATTTCACCGATGAAACTAATCGCGATTAGTTGAAGTTAATCTCCGTTTTGCCTAAAAAACGAGTTTAAAGCGCCAGTTTGCATTTCACCAACATCAACTAAACTCAGTTAAGCTAATCTCGGCTTCAAACCAAAACGTCCGATTTCCGCCGTTTAGCTCGTTTAAACGAGTTTAAACAATATAAAACAACAATCGACACAGGTTGAGGTTATAATACTCGTAATGCGTCAGCCGTCACGTCTTCGTGACAGTTTGGGCAGATGGGTTTATGGGCAGGCGTTTAGTTACTGAAAAAAATGTTCTAAAAGCGTTGCCGGTATTGTAAATGTCACAAAATATATTCTTTATGTGTAAATAAATATTATATTTAATTTTAGTTGTAATTTCTATTAAATTGTGGCATGGAAATAAATAAATAAATATCAAAAAAATATAAAACAAGACGCATCACAATTTTTTTGACTATGCGTCATACTTCCGTTTCCGTAAACTGCGTTTTCGTAAACGCGATCAAAATAAGCTGGAGAAATCAATTGGTATGTAATCGAGATTAACGAAACCCTTTAATCTCGTTTAGATTAAACTCGGTTTTCATAAACTCGGATTTCGATATGATCGATGAAATCAGCCCTTAGTGATTCTTGCAATCAATTACCAGTCAATCAATTTCTCAATCTGTTGCCTGGAAGAAATTGCTTTCAGCGATATGGCCGCCTTTTGCGCATCTTCCTTTCTTTCTTTTAGTTTTAAGTTACTTTCTCTCTCAGCCGAAGGACGTCCACTGCTGGACAATGGCCTCCCCCAAGGATTTCCACAACGACCGGTCCCGCGCTGCCCGCATCCATGCGCATCCCGCGACCTTCACCAGGTCGTCGGTCCACCGAGTGGGAGGCCTGCCAACACTACGTTTTCCGGTTCGTGGTCGCCACTCGAGAACTTTTCTGCCCCAACGGCTATCTGTTCTACGAGCTATGTGCCCGAGTTTAAACATACAAAAAATAAAATAAAACCTTTTAGCTTAAAAAAGCTTTTGACCGCCAATTGGGCCGTGTTGAATTACTATCGTTAGTATTTCAGGTTTCAGCCAGTTTCTAAGTTTGATTTTGACCTATATAATTGCATCAAGGCCTTATTACCCAGACAAACACAAAATATAAAAAAAAACCAATTTGGTTTCTATCGCCTCCATAAAGATTCTCTCATATACATTTTTTCTTCAAAACAAAGTTTACATTTTACATTCAATTCCTTAGCCAGATAAGTATAACGAGGATAATGTACGCCGACCTCATAAATAAATGTCCCATTCAAAAACCTGCCAGTTATGACACTATGTACTTAGCTTTCGTCCCTTCGGTCCATAATTAATTACTTCACACCCTCAAGTAGTAAAATATAAATAGTGCAGAAAAGACTGTAACATATTATTTAAAAAAAATTTTTTTTTTTTTAATTTTAGACTGCTAACTTTTGTGAATTTCAGGAAATGTAGTCTTAGTGATTCTTGCAATCAAATAACAGTCAATCAATTTCTCAATCTGTTGCCTAGAAGAAATTGCTTTCAGCGATATGGCCGCCTTTTGCGCATCTTCCTCTTTTTTTTAGTTTTAAGTTACATTCTCTTTCAGCCGAAAGACGTCCACGTCTTGTGTGCTAATAAAGTATTCTTGTCTTGTCTTGTCCACTGCTGGACAAAGGCCTCCCCCAAACATTTCCACGTTGACCGGTCCTGCGCAGCCCGCATCCATGCGCGTCCCGCGACCTTCACCAGGTCGTCGGTCCACCGAGTGGGAGGCCTGCCAACACTACGTTTTCCGGTTCGTGGTCGCCACTCGAGAACTTTTCTGCCCCAACGGCTATCTGTTCTACGAGCTATGTGCCCGCCAACTGCCACTTAAGTTTCGCGATTCTGCGGGCTATGTCGGTTACTTTAGTTCTCCTACGGTTAAGTTACTTTATGTATCTATAAATGTAATTTCTTTTGTGCTAATAACGTATTGTACTATTGAGGACCACACTCACCAGTTGAGTCAACTAGTGAGCGTAAAAAAGATGACCCTCATTAAATAAACTCACGGGGAACCCGTATGGATTTTCATTTATCCTAATCCTAACATATAATTATTATAAATGCGAAAATGAGTTTGTTTGCATGTTTTTTGTATGTTTGTTTATTTATTTGTTTGTTTGTTACCTCTTCACGCTTTATCTACTGAACCAATCTTCCTGAAATTTTGCATACACAAAGTCAGAAGTACGGAGAAGGACATAGGGTACATTTCATCCCTAGAAAAAGCACTGTTCCCGTGGGAAATTCTTTTGCCCGCGGTTACGCTAGTGTTCTATAAGGATAACTATTTAGGCTTGTGTTTAAACGCCTACCAAAAATGTATCGATTTTACTACTAATAAAATTCAAAACGCTTACCAAAACGGATAAATGATCACCAAATGGTGTTTTCTAAAATATTATAAAAGGAAATAATTTTTTTTTTATTCAACGCTTTAAAAATATATGAATACCTTTTAATTGCATTTCTAAACAAATATGTCATATTGTCACCAAATAGGTAATATCAATATTTTTTGTCTCGAGTTTCAATTTGGTAATTTTTGCCGATGTAAAAAAGCTGACGATCGATCAAATATTTTTTAAACAGCAAATTTTATAATGCGGTTCTCAAACATATGTCACTTCTTTATTGGTAAATGAAATTAGTTAAAATATGATAACATAGCAAATATATATTTCACTGACAATTTTACTGGGAAATAAAAAATCAAAGGTAATATGAAAATAATCGTTTTATTTTAATGGTACCTACTAAAGCATAAAGTTGTGTAGCAAGTAAAATTACTCTTGTCATAGATCTAGAGATCTATCTACATCTAGCTTCAAATGATTTTCGTTACATATTTTAATGCTTTTTTATTGTTTTATCATTAAATTATGTCTAATTAAAAATATTTCTGGTGAGCGTTTAAATTATATCCAACTATTTATATACAATTGACCAATTGTCGATTCTGTAATTTTCTTAATTTATACTCTTACTTAGTCGTACCGTATCTTTTTGTGTTGTTTACGGCCAGTGTACATTATGTTAATTAACTCAGTCTAAACGCGCCCTTACGACTTGTGCACTTGCCTTTATAATGCATGATTAGGTTTGTGAGTTACTAACCGCGGCTCGAGGCTTCGCTCCCGTGAGAATTTAGAGATAAAAAGTACCACAGAGAGAAAAATACCGGGAATAACACATAACCCTATGTGATATTCCCGGTATTTTTCTCTCTGTGTACAAAATTTCATCGAAATATGTCCATTAGATTTTGCGTGATTGAGTAACAAACATCCTTACAAACTCACATCCAAACTTTCGCATTTATAATATTAGTAAGAAGTAGGATTTTTTACTCTGAACAAGAGACAATATACTACTACTGAACATAAATACCAATTATTAATGACCGGTTAAATAAAAGAAATTCTCTCTCAACCGAAAGACGTCCACTGCTGGACAAAGGCCTCCCCCAAGGATTTCCACAACGTCCGGTCCTGCGCTGCCCGCATCCATGCGCATCCCGCGACCTTCACCAAGTCGTCGGTCCACCGAGTGGGAGGCCTGCCAACACTACGTTTTCCGGTTCGTGGTCGCCACACATTTCTTTTATTAGTATTACGCACGTATTACGTCAGTGGTATAATAATTTCAATTTGACGTATAATCAACAAAATTAGTACTGGTACATAATTTTGGTTTGATTAATTTGAAGGTACAGTCAACATAAAAGTGATTGAAAGTGAAAACAATTTATTTGGCCAAAAATATACAATTTTTTAAACAAATTAAACTTGTTCAATTCTTATTACAAAAATAATAATGACCAAATAGGAATGTGTGCTCATTTGAAAAAGAGCTTATTAAAAGAGTAAGAGGTTTGACTGTAAGACAATGCTTTTAGCATTAAGTCCACCTTTTGTACTGTATTTTTGTATGTGTGTACAATAAAGTAAAAAAATAAAATAAACGAGAAAACAATATACAGATACAGTATTAAGTCTTTATCCCTTACGGGGTTGACATACACGTAAAAGTGTTGTTTTTAAATAATAATTACATACCTATGTATTTGTTTTATTAATATACATAAAAAAAACTATAAATTTTGTTTTGCTGTCTCTACAGAATAAGTACTGCTGAAGGTTATTTAACCAACCAAGGTTATTTAAAAACCAATTTTCCAAATTTAAGGAGAATTCAATTTAGTATGTAGGGTAGTTAAATTAAAGTTAACTAGTCTACCAAATTGGTCCTTTAAATAAGTTTTAAGATTTCGTTTTTCATTTATTTAAATTTTCAATTTACCTAGCACAAAAAGTAAGTATACATATAATTAAGATCAACATTATATTTTTCTCAAACATGCTCGGAAATGTATGTTTTTTTGTAGTAAAAAGAAGATAGGTAGATTGTAATTCGTTCCTTTTTTTTTTCGCAGGGGGAAATGTATTTACACACTGAGTGTTGCAGGTTCTTTTGATTTTCAGGTTCTTTTGATTTTTCAGGTTCATTTGATTCGTAGCGATACGTTATCTAAGTTTGTAATCGTTTCGACAGATGACAAAAACAATTTTCTTCCGTCATCAAAGCGAAAGCGAACGTCAAATGTATGGAAGTAAGCGATAAAACAGTTCGTTACTCTATGGTTTCGAATCGTTTACTCTATGAACTTGCGATGACGATGGCGATCGACCACGTGATTTAGCGTTACCTTATGTCATCCCATACATTTTAGCGTTTACGAACTTCGGTTTCGATATTAAAATCTGACTTCGTCTAAAGGTCCTGGGCCGCTAGCCGGCCCAGACTACCCATTAAAACCCCCTGCGGTGTTTCTGCGCCTGCCGTTGCTGGGGGCGTCATGGGATCGCGAACATTCTACCACAAGATTGTAATTCCTGGCTCACGCATTACTTTTCTGGTCTAGGCCGGGAAATTTGTAAGAAAATTCATTGCTGGCCGCTGCTCAAAACATTTTAATTCATCTGTCAATGTTACTTGAATTATGTAACTTGTCATACATCCAATACCTACAATATAAAAATGCTTACTCCGAGAAAATTATACTATAAAAAATAAAAGCCATAGAAAAAAGGTAATCCATCGGCAGCGGGGCAGCGAAAGGAATCTCCTCACAATGCGGGCCGTGTCCAAGAGTACCGCCTGAGTTATTCATATTATTTTTATACTCATTTTTCCTTTCTTTATTTTCTCACATTTATTGAGAAAAGCACAATATATGCCATGGCGGGAATTAGGATTGCTGGACTCGTAATTATTAAATCTACTCGTCCAGCAATTCCTAACTTCCCGACCTCTGCAGTAATGTTCATTTTAATATCGATATTTTCTTTTGTTTTATGTTTTGTGACTGTAAAAAGCAAGCAAGGACAAAAAAAGTATATACAAAAGTGACACAAACACACAATAAGCCAGAAAAAGAAGTATTAGTATAAAAACCGTCCTCAAACATTCCCTAATCCCAAAGCTTTTAACCGGGATCCCGTGTTCCCACCTCCCCCTGATAACGTTTATCTGACAAATAAGGGATTCCTCCCATTTGGCAAACGTTTCATTTCGTAAACTTCGTTAAATAACTAAACAAAAGTGGCGTTTCGCAAACTTTTTAATATTCCATACATTAGTGTCGTTTCGCAATCTTCAAAATAATAAAAGTATGGAATATTAAAAAGTTTGCGAAATGCCACTTTTGTTTTGGAATTGAAAAGTTTTCCAAATGGAACGTAGTCATAAGGGCTGGGGTAGGCGGTTCATATTTGTACAGCTAAATTGTTAGTGTCAAAACAATGATCATTATTTTATTTCATTTTAATGATTATGATTTTTTATAAAGACATGGTCTGGTCATTACAAGTTCGTTCCTCAAAAATAAATATTGGAAAAGAACAGGTACAAACTTTGAATAATTCCCAAACTTTTTAGTTGACCTGGTCTAAAGTAAAAATAGTTCTATTAGTGCTCAAGAAATAATTTATGCATTTTGCGTGTTACTAATAGCCATATTAAGTAAATGAGTTGGTTTTTTTTAAGAACAGGGTGTTTGTTTTGATGTGGATAGTCTATTTTTCGTCCAAAATAATAGAATTTTTATTTCTTAAAATAAGTAAAAAGACACTTAACGGCCCACGCCACGTAAAAGTCTTAATTCATATTTTTATTTATTCCCTTAATTAAAATTGCTATAAACGTCCAGGGAGTTCCTGGACTTCTAATGTCTTGACTACTGTTTGTGGAAATCCTAACTAATATTATGAATGCGAAAGTGAGTTTGTTTGTTTATTTGTTTGTTTGTTACCTCTTCACGCTTCATCTACTGAACCTATCTTCCTGAAATTTTGCATACACATAGTTAGAAGTACAGAGAAGGACATGGGGTGTCTATCATCCCGAGAAAAGTACTGTTACCGTGAGAAGTTTACGCGGAAGAAGCCGCGGACAAAAGTTAGTAAAGTATAATTTAAGCGTAACTTATATATTTCCCACCAATTGAAAATAAAAACAGTAATAAAATAAAATGAACATGTCTATAAAAAAAATACGATTCTCAATAATTTTCAATTCAAAATTAAAGGTGCTTTCATCTGAATATCTAACCTGAACTGTTCATTTGGAAGATTATTAAATTAGTCTGTCAATTAGTGCTGAACTAAATTTAATTCTAAGTTAAAATAGATCCTAGTTACTTTGAAATGGGGGCATTTGACTGGCGTAATAAAACTGCTAGAAATACTTCTGAAATTGGCTGTTAGTCGATGTCAGTTGGGAAAGTCTTTAAGGAGGTAATAGGGAAGTTTAGGAAAGGTCAACAGAAGTTTTGAAGTTATCTGGACGTAATAGGATGTTTCCATTGGGTCAAATGATATATTTTTTATGAAATGTCCTAACAAAAATGACTCTAATTAAATAAAATAATTACACAGATTGAGCTAGCCCCAAAGTAAGTTTAAGACTTGTGTTAACTCAACGATACAATATTTTATAACAAAAACATATACAGATAAACATCCAAGATCCAAGCCAATCTGAAAAAAATCATCTTCTACCTTGACCTGACCGGGGATCGAACCCGGGACCTCCGGTGTGATGACCGTTAGGCCACGGAGGTCGACAGTTAACAATATACTTTAGTCTGTGTAATAATGTAGGTACATGCTTTCCGATACTGAAAGATTGCATATGCTCCCTCCCTCTATCGAGCTCAAAAAAAATTCTGTAAATACGATTGTCTGACGTTAATTTTGACGTGCAGTCAACTGTCAACGCGTTAAATCCTCGACAGTTTTGTTTATATTGCATTTTCAAACAACCTGTATAAGCTGTAAAAAAATAAATTACTGCAATTACGACTAATGAGTTAATTTTCGGCTTATTACGTTTACACATGAACAAGTTTATTTGCTAAGAAATAGTATTTCTCGTGAGTATTTAGTGAAAGCAATTTTTCTTAAAAATAAATAATAGTAAAATAGGTAGGTGTTTATGTATAGTTATACAAAATTGTATAACAAAGATGTATCTACAAATGCAAGGCACCCATAAAATCATCGTAAAGAAAGGAATTTTCAAAATACCTATCACCTTCAAAATTCATTCGCCCGAATCCGCGGGCAATATTCTAGTTAGAAATAAAATACATTGAACTTGAGTTTTTTACAGCTTCAATGTATTTTATTTGATCGATTGATTTGCTTTGTGTTTGATCTATAGTAGATTTTACAACAAGTGCACAAAACGAATCATTTTTATCCGAGACTTTTAAAGGCGAGGGCTGATAGTAATGTCGAGGATAAAAATCGTTTTGTGGACGAGTTATAAACTCTGCTTTTCACTTCGAATGCGAGGAAATAAATCAAATTGAAGAAATTAATAAACGCACGAAAAAATAAGAGCTGTTTCCCGCCGCTTTATTTTTTTTAAATCTTACGACATTGATAGGCTTGGGCTGCAGACCTATTAAATTAATTTAGTAATATTCTTAAATTAATTAAATAACATACCGTACTTGAATTTAAATTTTAATATCTTTTATGACTTAAAAACACATAAGGCAAATAAATTAAAAGTAAATATAAAAAAATAACAAATTCTATCTATTAACTTTTTATCGTGTTTGGCTGTATGGCTCATTTTCTTTGCCTTAATATAGATACATTTATGAGTAGATACGTTAATGCCCTTGTGCACAAAATTCGATTTTGTGCAGCCTATATCCTGCACAAATAAGCACTTTCAGAGCATGAGAAGTGAAAATAATATTAAGTGTAGAATGAGTACAGTCTGTAGAATGTACTCTTATTAGATCAAGTGTTGTTATTTTTCTGTCCTTGTCTTACAGTTTATGAGGTGCTAAACAACATTGTACGTACATGTACCTGTACCTACAATGTTCTGTCAATGTTCAACATTGGAAGACATACATTGGGAATTCTGGAGATAACAGGAATTCATGTCGGTTTTCTTACGATCGACGATGTCGTAAAATCCACGGCTACTTTTGTTTATTTACTAGGCACTAGTATCTATCAACAAAGTGTGAAGAACTTTAGCAATGGGCATTTTAACAAGAGTTTCCCTATAAATATACAATGGCCTAATCCTACCCTACTATTATTATAAATGCGAAAGTTAGGATGTGAGTTTGTGAATTTGTGAGTTTGTGAGGATGTATGTTACTCAATAGGGTATTTGATAGTATTAAAAATATGAGTAATTCTATAAATATCCTTAAAGACAATATTTTGCTTTAATTTTTGGATATTTTTATATGTCAAAAGAAGCAATGATTATGTTAATAAACTAATTATAAAGTAATTTGTTTCAAGCCCTTTGACCACTTGTTATGAAACGCTCCGCCATTTTCAATGACGTAATTTAGGTGGTTAAATCAGTCAAGTGCCAATGCCATGTTCCGTTTCGCACTGTAAAAGTAGCACCGTTATTTTAGTAAAATTGTGAGACTATATGTTGACCCTTTACGCCATGCCATTAGCAACTTACATTGTTAATTAGTTTTGCCGCTCACATTAACATTTCAATTACATCGTATTCTATTGAAAATCTTGTTATGAAAACAAGGAAATGATATTAGTGTTACATAAAACAGAACGGCTTTTAGCGACAAGTGCCCATATTACGTCACGGGGTTCTCATTGTAACGTATTGAGCTTTTCAGCGGTAATATGATTATTTTAAACTTTTTCATCGATTTTAAATGTAAATACTGAAAAATAATAAAAAAAATATATCGTAAGTTTTCTGATAACGTAATGAACAATTTTAGATAGGTTTTCATAAACAGTCAAATACCTACTCCTATTGCGCAAAATCTACTGGACGGATTTTGTTGAATATCTATGGTTGCTACGATACAAGTAACCAACAAATTGCTTTTCTTGTAATGTATATTGTAGCTAGTCTAAGATCAAGAATCATAATTAAACTACCACCACTGCGACCTGGTATTACTTATTCTACAGATTTCGAATAGTACACGAGAAGAAATTACCGGGAGAAGCATATTCTTATATATACTTTGTCATCATCATAAAATTTAAGAGCGAGGCTCTTGTCGGTGGGGTTCCTTCCATTTTTCTCTTTCTATTGCTAACTCTTTCACTTCTTTATACGACACGACGTTCACTTTTTCCTTTGTTTGCCTCATGTAACTCTGCCTTGGTCTCCCTGGGCCCCTTCTTCCTTCTATCTTTCCTTCTATGATGTTCATACTTTGTACGTGATTATATTTTTAATTTGTCGGAGCTCCAACAGCATCCTGAAGCTCATCAGTGAGAGGATGGATGCCGAAGCATATAAGAGGCATGTGAACCTCCACATTGAGTGAATTCAATGGATGAATATTTAAATATCTGATACTCTTTCAGGCAAAACCTACTGATAGTGTTTTACGAATAAAACTTGAAATATCACATAGAGTAATTTTCCTGAAATTACACAGCTAATAATTAATTATATTTAATATGTATGTACCAGGAATTAATACATTGGTAATAAGCAAGCAAAACATCCCATTAGTATATTTGTACTTGCAAACGCAGAAATTAATTTATTTTATGTAATTTCAAGCAGCGTTTCCGTAAAGTTTAAATAGCCATTTATTTAATAAAAAATAAATATCGTATGAACTATAAAGCTTCTAAAAGCGGCATGTAAATTTGTCAATACTCGCTATATTCTAAATCTATATATGCTTGTCATCACGATGTCTCGTCACGATATTTTTGATCCATTCAAAAAAAATCCTGTAAATTTTTCACTCTATATAATTATTGGCATAATATTTCTTCTCGCAGATCATTACCCGTTTATAAAGTACAAAATGTAAAAACAACCTAACTCTTAAAATATTGAGTTGTAAAAATATTTCCCACCATAATATCCTGTTTTATAATGCCTTCAATTGCTGGTAGTTTATGGTCACATTACTGCGGAAAAGAGATAGCACGTTAAGAGTTTCATGGGTTCGATAAAGACAAAAGATATTGTTCGCAACACATACAAGTCGAAATGGCGTGGAAAAGTCGTTCCAAGAACGTATAGCCCCTATTTTTATGCTCTCAGTATATTGCGTTTGGCTTCTTTTTTGGTTAATGAAATAAAATGGGAGTAAGTTTTGCGGAACTTATGTCAACTTATATATAAGTTTACTAACTTTTATTTAACTGGCGATGATGTTTGTACTATAAACATACGTAGAAATTATATGATTTCGTAAGTAACAAAATTTAAGTTTAGTTAAGTTTTTGACAATTTGTATATTTACTTGCAATTTATTTACTGACTCAAACGATAATACATTTTAGCTTTTGTACTTTGTACATAACTTAGAGTTAACCAACATGTGAAGCCACTACAGGCACCCGCTCTGCCAAATTTCATATGATCATGCTCATACTGTTTGTGATTGTATTCGTAGTTTTTATAGCTAGTGGTCGGCATTATCTTTGTGTGCGTGTATAAATTATGTTGAGCCATGCCACACATAGTAAGCGCGTTTTACCCCCCACCGAAGGTGGCAGACTTTTTGCATAGAAATTTACGCTCGCATCGTCTCCTGTTTGTACATAGTCAGAGGTACAGAACCTTTTAATCAAAATCTATCTATTATATATAACTCAAAGGTGACTGACATAGTGATCTATCAACGCACTGGACGGATCGGGCTGAAATTTGGCATGCAGGTAGATGTTATGACGTAGGCATCTGCTAAGAAAGGATTAACGCGAGCGAAGCCGCGGGCAAAAGCTACTTCAGTATATTAACGCGAGCAAAATCTATCAAATTGAATAAAATAAGTAGGTACTCTAATAACAAACGTATAAAACCCCCGCTAGGGTGGACATCTTTTCTTGTTTGGGATTTGTCCGGATTTCGTGTCCGAGGCTCTGAAAGTTGGACACGACGTGAACCACAGATTTATAATATACAAGATATCCCATCGTCAAAAATATCTCGGCTGTGCAATGCAATTTTAGATAGCCTATTGAAAGCGAATTTAGTAAACTCAAGTTTTTTTCGAAATTTGTCCCTTGTTAGGTTTTAAAAGTGCACAGCTGACCTACGATAAACGTAAATTCTCTATTATGATGGTCACATGTATTTTAGAATTTTGACAAATCTATTGCTGTATAATTTGGTATTTTTACGTTATTTCACGCCTATTGATGGTGCGATTTCGGAATCGTCCTAAAATGATAGCAGTTGAGAGCGTCTCTCTTGATACTAATATACCATTCAAAAATTCCTTTCAAACACTTGGTTGACTGGAAGAAATCACTTTTTGGGATAAGTCCGCCATTGTACGCCTCTCTTTTTGTTTGTATTTTTCTTGTGTGTATGTGCAATAAAGAGTTTACAAACAAACAAACAAACAAACAAACAAACCTATAAATGACCCGTCGAAATTAGTGTGAAAGAAAAAATGCTGATTCACTGAAAAGATTCTGTCTCGCTCTGACCAAAAACGTGACGTGAGACATGCGGTATCTAAGTTAATATAAATCAGTGATGTGAACTGAAGATTTATCTGCGAGGTCGGGCGTGTCAACGGAAAGTGGGGATTTGAACTAATCTTAAATTTATCTTAACAGGGTCAGATTTGTTTGATAGTCCTACAGAATTGTTTGTTTAAGTAAGAAGTAAAGAAAATCGAAGTTTGAAATCACTTTTTCGTCCCAAATATATTGATTTTAACTCAAAATTCAAAGAGGTACAAGTTTCACCGCTAAAAAATTCGGGATTAAAAGATTGTGTTAAAATGTTAATCCAGATTATAAGCTGCACAACCGAATTCCATTGAAATTCGGGGATTTTGCAAAAGATCTCACTTGAAATTTCAAAAAAATCGGAAGGCTGTAATAAGGTCAATAAATTAATCCTAATAATATTTAAGGTACAAAAAACCAAGGTTTGAAGTACTTTCGGACCTCGAACCACGTCCTACTAATATTCTTCTCTCAGCCGAAAGACGTTCACTGTTGGACAAAGGCCTCCTCCAAGGATTTCATCCATGGAGGGTTTTGCCGTAATCGCCACGCTTGGCAGGCGGGTTGGCGATCGCAGTGTAATGGCATATTACGCGGAAAGATGCTGCTGCCCATCCTCCGGTGTTTTAAATCCCTTAGTCGCCTCTTACGACACCCACGGGAAGAGATGGGTTGGTGCTATTCTAGGGCCACACCACAGGCCAGGCCTACTAATATTATAATTGCAAAAGTTTTGATGTGAGTTTGTGAGGATGTTTGTTAAATCTACTGGACGGATTTCAATTAAATTTGGTACACGTGTAGAAACAATCCGCAAAAATTCCCACGGGAGCTAGAACATTATAAATTAAGAGCAAGATTATCTATATATGTATATAACTCAAAGGTAACTGACTGACTGACTGATATAGTGATCTATCAACGCACAGCCCAAACCACTGGACGGATCGGGCTGAAATTTGGCATGCAGGTAGACGTAGGCATCCGCTAAGAAAGGATTAACGCGAGCGAAGCCGCGGGCAAAAGCTAGTAAGGAATAATAGGAATCCAAGGGCGAAACAAGAATTAGTAATAATCTGTCAATTAAATAGTGAATCCTTTGTCCGTCTGTCATTTCTCAAGAACCTCTCATCTCGAGGTATTTCCTGAATTGACATTTGCACCCGTCATACCTCTACCCTTTGGCACAACCCAGATGTCTTGGAATTTAAATTAAGGGTTGGCTTTTGATCTACCCTTACTTACAGGTAAGTATAATATGATAGTGGTATTTCAGTCGTCTAAAATTGTTGAGATTGAAATTACAAATTTTATTTGTTTTTTAAATAGAAAATGCCTACCACAGCGACGATCATTATATCCTAAGTAATCCTAACTAATATTATTATTGCGAAAGTGAGTTTGTTACTTCTTCATGCTTTAGATTCTGAATCAATCTTTCTGAAATTTCTCATGCACATAGTCAGAAGTAATGAGAAGGACATAGAGTACCTTTCATCCCGGGAAAAAGCACTGTTCCCGTGGGAAAATCATGTGGGCGAAGCCGCGGGCAAAAGCTAGTAGGTAATAACAACACCTCTCACATCAAAATCTGTTAAGCCGTTCAGGACTTATGGTGGAATAAAGAAACTTACATACATACATACTTACTTACATACATACATACATGAACCCTGAAAACATAACACTCCTTTTTTGGTCAGTCGTGTAAAAAAGGCCACAAGAAAAGTTTAGTTAGTTTCTTGTTACTTAAATGCTTCTGGGTATATATGTATGCTATAAAATGGGTTGAATTGAAATAATGTAAAAAAAAATTAACAGAATAATATTAAAAAGTTTCGGTGAACTCGTCGTAAGATTTAATGCCACCATCTTTTTAAATAAAATTGCCACACTTTGTTAAGTTTTGTGGTGGCAAATTTACAATATTTTCACCAACCTATGACGTTAGTTCAAATAACTTTAATACTGTGACTTTACTTACAAAGTCCCATACATTAAAATACATAATTTAAAGGACAAATTTACTTAATGACGAGCTTAAATCCTAATAAATATAGAAGCTGTTGTGAATTAATTTTTAGAATTCAGTGTCACATTTGGAATATTTAACACCGAAAAGCTACTCCGCAAACATAGCACGGTGCTGTTGATGTAAATTCGTCACATCCGATGAGTCTTGCCTCGTGTAAAGGGGATTGGTGTGGAATCCTAAATGATACACGTACAGTCAACAGCTGATCAAACTGTCTAAGTTCATTGTAAATTCGCTACTATTTACGCCACATAGATATGAGTTGAGGGCATAAATACATTAGGCAGAATAGGCATTTCACAAAAAAATACTGAAATGCCACGGCAGCGGCCAGTGATGATGACGATGTGTCTTTTTTTTTTTTTAATCACACAGATTGAGTTAGCCCCAAAGTAAGTTCAAGACTTGTGTTATGGGACACTAACTTAACGATACTATATTTTATAACAAATACATATATAGATAAACATCTAAGAACCAAGACAATCTGAAAAATATCATTTTTCATGTTGACCCGACCGGGAATCGAACCCGGGACCTCCGGTGTGATAGTCCGGCGTGATGACCGTTGGGTCATTGAGGTCGGCAAATTCCACCTTATTTCCTAAACGCCTCGATAAATATAAGATAAGAAATCTACCGACCTTCTCTCTCTCTCTCTCTCAGCCGAAAGACGTCCACTGCTGGACAAAGGCCTCCCCCAAGGATTTCCATAGCGATTGCTCCTGCGCTGCCCGTATCCATGCGCATCCCGCGACCTTCACCAGGTCGTCGGTCCACCGAGTGGGAGGCCTGCCAACACTACGTTTTCCGGTTCGTGGTCGCTACACGAGAACTTTTCTGCCCCAACGGCTATCTGTTCTACGAGCTATGTGCCCCGCCCACTGATTCTGCGGGCTATGTCGGTTACTTTAGTTCCCCTACGGACCTTCACACCGACCTTCAGTCATATTTATATACTAGCTGCTGCCCGCGGCTTCGCCCGCGTGAGTTTCCTTAGATGAAAAATCTTTTTGTGTTCCAAACAAAGCTATGTGGTTATCCCGTGTCCCGTGGGAATATATTAGGTACTCGTAGTTATAGTCGAGGCGACTAAGGGATTAAAAACACCGGAGGATGGGCAGCAGCATCTTTTCGCGTACTATGCCATCACACTGCGATCGCCAACCCGCCTGCCAAGCGTGGTGATTATGGCAAAACCCCCCACGGATAAAATCCTTGGGGGAGGCCTTTGTCCAGCAGTGGACGTCTTTAGGCTGAGAGAGAGAGAGAGAGAGTTATAGTCGCGGTGTTAAAATGAATCAAAAGTGATATTTCATTCAATAAACGATCTTCATCTGCTCATTATCTACAATTTCCCGTGTACCACCACTCCCACCCCGAGACCCTCTTTATCCTATCCCGTGTCCTGTCTATTTATACGTCAGTAGAAAATGCTCATCTGGTTGAACGACTTTTGCTTAGGCCCCATTTCCATTATTTATAGAGTAGCTTGTCTCTTGGAGTTCTTCATCAGATGTTCCTAAACTTAAATTTTTATACGTCAGCAGAAAATGCTCATCAGGTTAAACGACTTTTGCTAAGGCGCCATTTCCATATAGAAATAGTGTAGCTGGTCCCTTGGAATTCTTCATCAGATGATCCTGTACTTCAACAGATACTCGTCAAATTGATAAACTTTTCCAAAGGTACCATTTCCATATTTCTTATAGTTTAGCTGTTCTTTTAAGGTTCTTCATCAGGTGATCCAGTTTTTAAAATCAATTATAGCCTATATGTTGCCCAGGCTTAATAGCTATACAACAACAAAAAGTTTCATTCAAATCCGTCCAGTAGTTATTACGTGAAACGCGTACATACATACAGACGGACGGACAGACAGATAGACAAAAAATTCCAAAAAATGTTTTTGCTTTCTATTATTATTTTTAAGTGTCCCTCTACTCTATCCATTTCCATTTCAGTCAAAAATACTAAATGTACTGTACAGACAAAATATCTTTACTGTTTTATTATTATTATACTCGCGACCCCTTTATGCTGTTAAAAATCTTAATAGCGCGAAGTAGAAATAACCAAACTGGCGCAGCGCCATCTATTGGAAACATTGAGAAATAATTTCAGCTTACATTTCTCATTTTATCAACGCCATCTATTGGATATTTTTCTTGGTACAATCAGTAGATGACCGGAAATAAATTTGCAAATGAATTTATTCGTTTCTTTTCAAAATTAAAAAAAAAGTAAGAAAATAATTCTAGAAAACAAATAAGAAACGAAATCAGAAAATTATTGTTTGTGGCAGGATTCGATCCAGCTACTTCCAGTTACTTTTTTGAAATATTTATTTACTAAAATATTAGCTAGTGTTTTTAATAATACTATGGCGGCACGTGCATTATATAATGCGCTTGTAAGGAGTAGGCTCGAAAGCGGAACTATATTGTGGAGTCCTCACGAGGACAAGTACACGCAAATGATTGAAAAAATTCAGAATAAGTTCGTGAGATTTTTGTACCTGAAACAATATGGTGTATACTCCTATTTCCCTCTAATGTATCCCACCGCTTTTGTATTGGGAATGGTAGGTTATAATAGTTTAGAAGTGAGACGTAATGTATCACTTTTAAAATATATTTTTAAAGTCTTCACGGGTATTACCGTCAATAGTCCGATACTTTCGAAATTGTCACTATCAGTGCCGGAAGAATTCATATTTAGGAGGCGTAAACCGCCTTTGTTTAGTGCACCTTCCTCGCGTACTAAATTGTATCGGTTGTCTCCCGTGGCCAGAGCTCTAAATATGTTGAATTCCATATGTCAGGAAGGTGATGTAGACATATTCCACTGTTCGTTGGAGAAATTCACAGACATGGCATTATTATGTGTACCAAATTTATAATTTTTCTATATGTTTTTAGCGATGTTGGAGTAGGTTAAGCCTGTAATGACACGCTGTATAAAATGAAATAAATAAATAAAATAAAATAAAAAAAATAAAAAAATTTAAAAATATATAGAATTCTAAAAAACTAATACAAAACAAAAAAAAAAGAAGTCATGTCTGGCAGGATTCGAACCCTCTACTTAAAAAAAATATTCCGCGACCTTTACCAATAAGCCAACATGCATTGCTTGTAGGCGGCGAAATTTCAAATGGGATTTGTCTATAGGTACGCAAATTCACCCCTTTTTTTGGACTGTAAGGGTTAAAATTGTGAACAACCCTTTCTTATGTGGGCAGTATATAGTATGAAGACACTAACCAAATTTCACGTTTATAGCTTTTATAGTTTCGGTTTTGTGATGATAAATTAGTTTACCTCCCCTTTTTTACCCCTTTAGAGGTTGAATTTCAAAAAACGCTGAAACACGCCATTGTTTATTTTTGTTGAGAAGCATTCTTGCCAAGTTTCAAGTAAATCAGTGAAGATTTTATTTTTTTTTCATACAAATTTTGCCCTCACTTGTAACCCCCTTAGGGGTCTAATTTTGAAAAATCCTTTCTTATCTGAGCACTACGTATTAACATAAAACTTCGGTCCAAATTTCAAGTTTATAGCTTTAATGGTTTAGGCTGGGCGTTGATTTACCAATCACCCTTGTTCTTTTATATATATAGATGACTGTGAATGTCGGTAGATTGCTTACCTTATCTTTCTCTTTCTCATTTGAGCGCTTTCCCGGTTGCATCCTCAGCGTATGCGTCGGAACCCAGGGACCGGTTTCCTACTTTTCCTTCTCCACTTCGCACGGTCTTCGGCATCCTTAGTTGTGAGACCATTGGCACGCATATCCTCGTTGACGACATCAAGCCAGCTCTTCTTGGGTGTTCCTCTTTTGCCTGGAACGGGCGGTGGCGGCATGAATATATGACGTACAAATCTGTTACCTAATACTTTATTCCTTTTTAAGCCAACCAGTGTACTCAGAAACCTTCAGTTAGAAACCTTATATTTTATTTTTGGATTTTTGAGCATCTCAGATGCAATTAGTACTAATTTCTATTTGAGAGTACTTTAGAAACCTTATGGTCTAAGAAAACATGACGTCACGACATACGTTACCATATGGATTGTGACGTCACACCGGTTGGTTAACTCGCGTAAGAGAAACGGTCTCATAATGCTTCCATGTTTATAACTGAAAATTTAGTAGCTATTTCCTAGAAAATGTTATTTATTTTAGTGCTATTTTCTGTTTTGAATAAAATATTCTGCAAAATCAAACACAAAATTGTAATAAACAAGTTTTACGTTGAACAAAATTTCAAAAATTAATATGAACATTGCATGTCACGCTTTTATCAACCGACTTCCCAAAAAAGGAGGAGGTTAAATGTTTCGATGTATGTATGTTTTTTTTTTATGTATGTTCGCCGATTTCTCCGCCTATAGTGGACTGATTTCTGAAATTATTGTTTTATTTGAAATAGTTTATTCCCAAGTTGGTCCCATTTTAACCACGTCAGAATCTGTTCGGTAATTTTAAAGATACCTAACAAAATTTACAAATTCAAGCATTGGATTATAGAGCAAAAGCCCGCGACAGCATGCCCTTCCTTATTTTATGAAAACTCAAGATTCTCTGTGCATGTCCCCAACACAGAAATAGCGATTATCGACTATAAAAGTTGGATCATGATTGCTTAGGCAGATAATTTGTAGCAATCATATGTAAAGTGATAGCTCAATTTCCTCAAAGTAAAAGCTTTTTAAAGATTTTATTCCAAATAATATGAGAAATCATGCCATCCATTGCCAAGCAATTGGTGCAGATACAAACCCCTGCCAGACATTGGAACTTTACTAAATTATAGTCATGTTTGTTTTATTATAAAAGCTGAATTTAAGAGGTCCCCAAGAGAGTTTTCTCTTCAGGTCCCCAAGAGAGTTTTCTCTTCATTCACCATTTCTATCCATATTACTTGCATAAGCTACTAAGATTCAAACTTCATGTGTAGTCGCTAATCTTTTTTACACGTATATCCCACACAGAGAAACATTCAGCATTGTTAAAATAAGGAAGGTTGGTCGTCGCGGGCTCTTGGTATATTTATGTGCCAAAAATAATAGATTTCTGTTGAATTCTGACAAGTTCTGACATTTCAAATCAAACTGACATAAACGTTTCGATTTCTTAACTTTCGGCCAGTGAAAAAATAAGTTTAAGTTTTCATGACAACGAAATTGCGCCAAGTGCACTAAAAATGATAAAATAATTTTTTTTTCCAAAAAAAATGAACCGACTTCCATTGCAAAACTTAAAATCATGAAATAACTTAATAGGTAGATTAATCAAAAAGAAAAATGTATTGGCATGCTACCTACTGATTGAGGTGAAGTCGGTGCCAAATTAAAAATTTAATAATCTAAATTTGCATTAGAATCATGTATAACTAAAATGCCTAATACCCTTACTCCTGCACTTGGCATGGCACCGACTTCACCTCAATCAGTAGGTAGCATACCAATACATTTTTCTTTTTGATTAATCTACCTATTAAGTTATTTCATGATTTTAAGTTTTGCAATGGAAGTCGGTTCATTTTTTTTGGAAAAAAAAATTATTAAATTTCGTTGCTAAAAATCTGTTGCTTGGAATGAAAATTTTGTTATTTATTTTGTGTTCACTTGCAGCACGTCAAAATACAAATACCTAATCTATTACCATCGCAAAAATGGAATCAGTTACTTACTAGTTAGGTATCAAACTTTGTGTGCCATCTAAAAAAAGTTGTTTTAATGCTTTTGCATTATTTTTTGTGTTTTTGAAACCAATTTACCCAACCTCGAAGATATTTGTTTATTTTCATCACGTTTCACTTTCACCAATCATGAAGAGTAAATTGAAATAGTATATTCCTCCCTAGGGGGAAATAACCTCCTAACACATTCAGGGTCACACTTGACACGTCTTTATCGTATAAATCTAGACAAGTTCTTCAGAATTTTGAAGAAATATCTAAGGTTTCATCAAGAATTTATTTGCATATAACCTTTGACTGCGTTGTATGGAACTAGCTATTGCCCGCGGCTTCGCCCGCGTGAACTTCCCACGGGAACAATTCTATTTTTCGCAATGAAAGGTATGACCTTCTGAGTCCTTCAAACTATGTGTATGCGAAATTCCAGGAACATTGGTTCAGTGGATAAAGCGTGAAGAGGTAACAAAGAAACTTGCTTTTGGCTTGGCTTCATCCGCCTAAATTTCATCACCCGTTTCACTCGTAGGGGTGGAATTTCCAAAATTCCTTCCTCATTTACTCACTTACTATATATAGGTAAAGAATATTTGCTTAAAATTTTAAGTTTATACGTTTTCATCTCTGCATCTGGTGGTCGATTCCACTTAGGTATTACAAACGTAGATATACACTAGCCGCGGCCCGGACCTTCGCTCCCGTGGTAATTTTGTGAAAACAAGTACTCTATGTGCTATTACTGGTATTTTTCTACCCGTATACCAAATTTCATCGAAATCCGTCCAGTAGATTTTGCGTGATTGAGTAACAAACATCCTCACAAACTCACAAGCTTACATCCAAACTTTCGCATTTATAATATTAGTAGGATAGTAGAATACATACGTACGTACTTACGTACGTAGATGTACATACTTACTCAAAGAGATTAATCTAAAGTGACAAGATGTTATGGTCTCTATGTTTTAGTACAATCTCTTTGGCCTTTGTGACACAACTGAGGCACGGTATAGTTGACTTGACTTATGGTCCTAAGTCCCCCAGGTGGGGCAGAGCAGAGATTAAATCGGGGGCAGAGGGCGTCCATATAGTGCTTTTCCATTGTGATCTGTTTTGGGCAATGCACTTCGCCTCCGACCAGGTAAGACCAACTGCCTTTAACTTCTTCGTCTTTGGTGATATCACGCATCGGCACGGTATAGTACGTTTGTATTAAAAGAATCATAGCCCTGATCAGGCAGAGATATAGAGTAATAAAGAATATTACAAACCATCAAGATACATAACCTTTTCCTTGCAGTCTGCTAAAAAGACAGAGAAGAGTACTATACATAAATAATCAGCCCAATGGCACAGGGCGGGCGCTTCATAGAAACGGCGCGTCAAATATGCCTACTACTACTACAAATGAAACTGTATATCCGTGAACACGTCAGTAACATGTCAATGTGTGCGTTTTCATAGTCGAACGTCCCACAGTTACACAAGAACGGGGGAGAAGTGCGGAAGGAGCGGGGGGGTGCCATATTGCGGGAGGGGCAGGGAGTTTCCTTTCTGTACGTAGTACTTATATTAATTCTGTGCCAATGGGTGAAAATGAACAGTTTAATAACACATATTTGCATTGTGATTGCCAGGCCTACCTATGATGAATTTACAAATAAATTTACATAGTTATGACGAATTTACTTTCAACGTATAACGGATTTACAAATACGTGATTTAAAATATGCGAGTTTACTTAATGGCGATTTGGATCCTATTAATTGAAGCCGTGTGAATAAATTTTTAGTATTCAATGTAACCTTTTCCATATTTAATTTTGTAATTAGCAGAATCATAGCCCTGATCAGACAGAGATATAAGTAATAAACAATATTACACACATACAAGATAGGCGCGCAAAACGTAACACTTTCCTTGCAGTTTGCTAAAAAGACAATGAAGAGTACTCATAAGTAATCAGCTCAACAAATGGGTGAAAATGAACAGTTTAATAACACATATTTGCATTGTAATTGCCAGGCGGGTAACTGCCTATGCAAACATAATTAACTTTGCGCCCGACACTACGGGGTAATAATGCTACGTGTACAGCCAGCGGCAGGTCAAGGTATCATGCATGGACCTTATGAGTCGGTAATAGAGACGAATTTGCAATGAAATCAGATAGGTTGATTTGCTAGTAGTTTCCTGTAGGTTTTTAGGCATCGATTCCACTAAAACGGAGATGAGAACAGAAGATATATATATATTAGGTTGTAAGCGTTTCTAGCGGTGGTGGTTTGAGGTGGTGGCCGAGTGGAAGGCGCCTGTGGCTGCAAAGGTCCGGGGTTCGAATCCTGCCCGAGCTACATGAGTTATACCAATCTGACTCATGTTAGTTTTCATCGACCACCACTTGCTTCCGGTGGAGGAAAACATCGTGAGGAAACCGGCACTCTGGTTGATGATTATCAAGCTAGTGTGTGAAATGGAGAAGGCAATGGCAAACCACTGCATTAAAATTGCCAAGAGAGTCATTGTGTGTGTTTCATTCCATATAATGACCACGACCCTCAGTCATGAAAAATACGACTAAAGAGAGAGAGCGTTTTTATGAGTACTATACGAATTTCGCGTCTTGCAATGACCACAACGCGTTGTGAGGGTTTTTTCAATCTCTCTCAATGACTGTTCGTTCTTTGAGCATAACATATACAATACACTATACAATTATACACGCCAATGTGTTTCAATTCAGAAATCACCTATCATCTCTTTTGCACTTGATAATGCAGATGTGAACTTCAAAAAGTTCTAAAAAGTTAGAGAGTCACGAAGCATACTTATCCCTGCTAGTACCTACTCATTCACGAGTGACCGAATGAGTCGGCCTCGGCCCACATAAATTTGAATAATATAAGGGCCAACCCACATTAATTTGAATAATATAAGGGCCCGTTTCACCAAAATTTAAATAATAGTTGATCAACCATTGATAAGATCAATCGTATCTCATGTCTGTAGCATCAACTCTGTTTATTTATCATTTAGTCAGCATAGTAATCTCTTTGTCCGATTCGCATCGCATATGAAACAAACAACACAGCTTTCGCTAAAATGCTACAACAAAAAATGGCGAAAATCATATAATAACAAATTATGAAGACATAAATAACGTTTCGCTAAAAGATACATACATACATATTATCACGCTTTTTTGCCGTGGGGGTAGTCAGAGATCTCTGTTTGCTAAAAGAAAAATTAAAATAAATATTTTTTTGCATATTTTTATATAAATTAATATTTGTTTTGCTAAAATATGCTATTCTAAAATTCGCTACATCTGAATAATGCATTGACGAAATTCATCTAACAAAACAAATATATCTTCGCTTGTATTGGAGTTTGGGCCTTACGCCTGATCTGTTACACGGAACAGAGCTAAATGTATTAAGCTAGTTCGGTGCTTTTCGTGGTATACCATACGGAACCTTTGATATGTACAGTCATGAGTAAACACATCTAAATACATCGGTCTTTAAGATAGTGTGAAAAGGTCTAAAATTGAATGTATACTTTGTTTGTGACGAACTTCACTTACGTAAGTTTTTGATTTCGTATTTTATTACTGGCAGCTGGAGATGGCAATGGAAAACCACTCCATTAACATGGCCAAGATAGTCGTTGTATGTGTTTCATTCCATATTATGACCACGACCCTCAGTCATGAGGAATACGATTAAGGAGGAGGATGTACTTATTGGTAGTAAACCATAGAAGTAGAAGGCTCATGCGCAAAATGTCGCTTTCGCGAAATGCCCCTAGTCGCAAAAGGCCTCTTTCGCAGAATGTCGCTTTCGCAAAATGTCGCTTTCGCAGAATGTCGCTTTCGCAGAATGTCTCTTTCGCAGAATGTCGCTTTCGCAAAATGTCTCTTTCGCAAAATGTCGCGACGGGGACTTAGAAAATTTTTGTTTTTATCTTTTTAGAAATGATTAAAAAAATAAATGATTCCTAATGCTAAATTAATAAACATTTTCAGTACAATAATGAGAAGATAGTTATGTTTATGCCGTAACTAATAACTAATCTTCTTATTTAATTATTCTTCTTCTTTGAATGTGTAACATTTTTTTTTACTGCGAGGGGGCACGCTTCCTACTTTTACGGTAGTAACGCATTATCATCAAAAATGTACAAAAGTAGTTCTATAAAATGCCACCAAAAGTTGTAAAATACCGCAGTTCTCGTTCAAGTGCCACAAAAAGTGTAGTCATTTCAAAAACGTGCCAAATTTAGTGATATTTGCTATTTAGTTACTGAACTTATAACCTAAATTAATTCTGAAAAATGAAAAAAACCTGTAACTTTTACTTACTATAATTATCTGATAAAAAAAAATATCTCGGCCTTTATACCTAATAGGGGACCGGACAACTTTTTTTTTTGACGCTTCTTTGAAATATCTCACATTAATAGAATTATCCGCAAAAGAATCACATCCATAACCAAAGTATTTCCCAAGATATAGCAAAAAACAATTCACATTTTTAAGCGATTTTTGGGCGATACCAAAACGCCCCTAACTAATCGTGCATTCATATGACGTCACGCGTAGAAAATGGACTTTCCCTAAAAGTTTGAACTCTAATAAATCCGCTCAGGAGAATAAATTTGTGCTGAAAAGTCGCAAAATATATTTAATTATATGTATTCTATCATAAAATAACATATTTTTCACAATTCTCATACCTTGGCCGGTCCCCTATTGTACAAATAAAGCTTCGAAAATTGAGTCTGAGATTAATTCGGAATAAAAATTAACAACTATAAAATGGAACGCAAAAATCTAGGGTGATTTTCTGACAGCTGACAGAAATTAAGAAAAAAAATTAGTATAAAAAAATCTCAACAGGTGGCGTTTTATAAAAGCCGGGTCGTAATAATGGCTGTACCTATATTGTGCGCTTTTTCTTGTCAACCAGAGGCAGAAAATAAGTTTGACAGTTGCAATAATCACAATATTGATACTTTTAGATGTTTTTTTATTAGGTTTTATTTAAAAAGAATGCCAATCCCGTGCATTTTTGCTTTTTCTATGGACTCGCCTTTTACTAAGCGCTATCTATGAAGTCACCAGGAACTATTTTTTTTTTTAATTTTGGTCTCGGAAATTCCCCTATTGCCATTACCATTTCTGCGTTCCAATTCACGTTTTATCCCGCGAAATATATCACACGAACACATGTAGCAAAACGAATTACAAATAACAGGCCTTTGCGTCTTACGGAGAATAAAGGTTTTGGGAATGCCACAGAGTAAAAAGAAAAGTGTATCACCATATCCATAGACAAAGAAATGTGTAACAAAAGTAACATGTTTGTGATATTGCAGATACAGCTTAAGCAGAAGTGAAAAATTTTGTCTGAAAAATTATTTGTTTTGTTCAAAAAGCGGTTAAATAGTATGTCTGAAAAATATACTGTAGTTTATTATAAAATTAGAAATTGTTTACTTTCTAAAAAAAAAACAATTTAATTTTGATTCAACAAAATCTATACCTATATTGGACTCACTCAAGGATACAACCAGCCAACCACAGCGGCTGCCGTAACTTCTCCCGCAAAATTCGGTGAACTATGTATTCATTCGCGCTCTCCAGTATCCTTGGATCCACTGCTATGTTTTTAAACTGTGTCATCGCCAACTCGAAAAACTCTGCTTTGTTCTAACGGCGAAATTATTCATGGAGGATTTCGAGGATATTTGTCGTTTGGGACCCACACAGGCATATCCTGTCTGTAACCGATTCTTTGATCTTTGACTGTTTGAAATTTGAAAGATTTTGACCGATGATTTTAATTCTCTCTCTCTCTCAGCCAAAAGACGTCCACTGCTGGACAAAGGCCTCCCCCAAGGATTTCCACAACGACCGGTCCTGCGCTGCCCGCATCCATGCACAACCCGCGACCTTCACCAGGTATGTACGAGCTATGTGCCCCGCCCACTGCTACTTAAGTTTCGCGATTCTGCGAGCTATGTCGATTACTTTAGTTCTCCTACGGATCTCCTCATTTCTGATTCGATCACGCAGGGAAACTCCGAGCATAGCGCGCTCCATCGCCCTTTGGGTGACCTTGAGCCTTCTTATGAGGCCCATATTAAGCGATTTTGATTAATATTTTTTAATTTTTCGCATCGATTGAGATTTATATGGGTCACTAGTTTCGTTTTCGGGAGACCTACTTTTTACACGACTGACCAAAAAAGGAGTGTTATGTTTTCAGGGTTCATGTATGTATGTATGTATGTATGTAAGTTTCTTTATTCCACCATAAGTCCTGAACGGCTTAACAGATTTTGATGTGAGAGGTATTTTTAGATTCCTTGCATTCCTCCGAGTGACATAGGCTATATGACGTCATCATAAAAACAAAATGGCGGATTATATATGTGATAAATAGCAGACCAAAAAAATAAAATTTGATCAATCTTATCGAGTGGGATATCAAATTGAAGGGCTTTAAAAGGCGATTTCAAAAATGTATATAACTTATATGTTTGTATGTACTTTTTTAGTAAAAACTTGTCAGTCGTGTTTTTTATTTTTAATAATTAGCTTGTTATCTCTCTTTCTTCTGAGGGTTTTCCTGGTTGCATCCTCAGAGTACGCGTCGGAGCCCAGGGTCCGCTTTCCTGCTTTCTCTTCTCCACTTCGCACGGTCTTCGGCATCCTTAGTTGTGAGACCATTGGCATGTATACCCTAATAGTTTTTTATATCGTGAATCAAATACAAACCATATTTTTTTGCAAAAAGAAGATCCCAAGATTATCGAGTAAAAACAAAACGAATGACCTATCAAAATGCGAAAGTATGGACATTTGTTTCATTCTTAATCATGTAAAATATACTCGATCTTGTGTTACCCAGTTTCTTATTTTGGCCATGATTCTTGCCCCACTTCCAATCACGCTCATAGTGATAGGTAACCAGTTTCTTATTTTCAACTGCGTCTGTGTTTCCGAGCACATACAACCTGACTCTCTTCAAAACCAGGTGAATAGGCTGCTTCTGGGTAAGCTCGCTTCATCGTAGACCTCATCTCTGTCCTCGGGCAAGATTGTGGTCAAGAGCAAACCCATATTGAATAAAAAAAAAAAAAATTTTGGCCATGGGAAATGGGGCAAGAATCATGGCCCATGATTCTTGCCCCATTTCCAATCACGCTCATACAACTTTGGTAACTAATAGTGGTCCCATTGTCCCTTTTTCTATTCGTCCAAAGGGCTGTCGAGGGCCGAACAATGCTCATGATTAATTAATACGCATTATATTTGTACCAATAAGTGAGCGCTATTGTTTTCGAGTGATTTCGAGATATCGAGTGTTACACAGGGTGGATACAAAATTATTGGCAAAATTTATGTTGGTGAAAGAACATATGAGCTTTTTTGGTAAGGGGCCGACTGTGAAATAACTTTATTAAGTCAGATATAATAAAATTTGTGTGTACATTATTGTGTAAGTCTATATAGCATTATTGTGTAAGCGCGGCTTCGCCCGCGTGAAACGTATGTCCTATGTCCTGCTCAGTACTTCTAACTATGTATGTGAAATTTCAGGAAGATTGGTTCATTAGAAGCGTGAAGAGGTAACTAACAAACTCACTTTTGTATTTATAATATTAGTTAGGAAGTTAGGATTAGTTAGGATGCAGGCATATAAAATTCAGATATTCTCATTATTATCTCGAAAAGAGACATGTCCAGCAGAAATCCCTTTGGAATGAGGGATTTTCCGAGACACAAATAAAAAAAAAATAGTTGCAGACTTTATAGATGGCGCTTAAGCAGAGGCGAGAGAAAAAGTTCCATACAAAAAGCAAATATTCACGGGATTGGCATTTAAAAAAAAATTAAACTTAGTAAAAAAAAACATCTAAAAAGTATCAGTATTGTGATTTGTGCAACTGTCTAAATAACTGTTAGGTGATTTTTTTTCTGCCTCTGGCTGCCAATAAAAAGCGCACAATATAGGTACAGCCATTATTACAACTCGGCTTTCAATAAAACTCCATCTGTTGAGATTTTTTTATACTGTTTTTTTTTCTGAATTAGCTGTCAGAAAAATCGCTCATTACACAACAACGAAAAAAAATCAGCTGAGAAAATATCAAAGGCACAAGAAAGGACGTAGAAATTTACGCCAATTACGTCTGCCCTTATATTTGTCTGAAAATATACCCAAATGGCGACGAAAACCAACGTCTGTGCCAAATATGCTGGCCTACGACTATCAAATATTCATACACCAGATATTTGCATATTATTAAAGGAATTCTCTGGCAGTAGTCTGTTCAGATACAGAGTGAGTCTCAAATGGAAATGAGTTCGAGTAATTAATCAAATTGGTAAGTGAACATCACTCAATAAACCTGTTTATTAAATTATTGACTTTGTCTGATGGAAGCAAAAATGAAATTACAAAGTAAACAATGTACAAAAATATATCATTCAATGTTAATCATTAATTAATTAATCATTAATGTTATTCAATAACACAACACAGTAATAGCTATTATGTATTACTCGAATTTAGTTGGAAATCTATCTAAAGATGGATCTCTCTCTCTCTTTAGTCGTATTTCTCATGACTGAGGGTCGTGGTCATTATATCCTCTTAATCGTATATGTCTCGTGAAGGACAGAAAAAAGTGTGTTCAATCGTCGTGGCCTCCTCGAGGTCACCCGTTACCTGTCCGACAAGAAGCGCTAGAAATACTAGTAAAACTATATTTATCTCGCTCTAATTTCTTTGAGTTATATAGGAAGGACAAGGCAAGACTATAAGGTGTAAATTTCCTATGTTCACGTCCATTGTTAAGGCGTTAGATTCCCTTTATTCTTTTGTTTTTGTGGGCAAAGCATGACGCGGGCACCCCGCACCCCCGCTGCATAATCACGCGCTCTCAGAGACAACACGCCAATACACCCGAGCGCTCGAGTAATCCATAACATTTTATCAACAGTAAAAATAGTAGGTATGTCTGTAGGTACGGTGAATATATATTAAACAAAAAAAATATTATGTGATGAAGAAAATAATTTTAAGAATTTTATTAGTTTGTTTGTCTTTGTCTGTATGTTTGTTTATTTATTTTCACATGCTAATCATTAGAACAACTGAATTAATTTGAATGAAACTTTTTATAGGATACTAGCTGTTGCCCGCGGCTTCGTCCACGTAACTCATGCCTTGACTTCATTAAAATCACGATAACTTTTTTTAAATGAACCTATTTTGATGAAACAAACTGTAAATGTTTTGCTGAAACAAAGCAATTGGTGAAAGTTTTAAGTAAATCGTTTCAGTGCTTTCGGAGATTAGCGTGATCATACATACAGACAGACAAAAATTTAAAAAAAAAAATTCTTTCTTTTATTCTTTTCAAGTGTCCCTCTATCCATTTCAGTCAAAGTACTAAATGTACAGACAAAATATTTTTACTGTTTCATTATACGTATATAGTTTTATTATATGTATAGATAAATGATTTTGTAAATACAAAACTGATCATTTCAATGGTAAGTAGATACCATTAAGATTTTTTTTTCTTTATTAATGAGAAAGTGAGTTTATTTGTTCGTTTGTTTGTTACCTCTTCACTAATTTACACACATACACATAGTTAGATGTACTGAGAAGGACATAGGGTACCTTTCATCCTGGGAAAAAGCACTATTCTCATGGGAAATTCACGCGGGCGAGGCCGCGGGCAAAAGCTAGTTAGACATTTGTGCATAAAAATTTCTTCCTTTATCCTTATTTCTCATGTTTGAGGATCGGGATGATTATGTGGAATGAAACACTCATAACGACTATTTTGATAATTTTAATGGAGTGATTTGCCACAGCGATCTCCATTTCACACGCAAACTAAGTCGCGGGCACTAGCTAAGAAAAATATTATCTTATATACGATTCACTAATATTTCACAAACATACCTTTCACAAATTATCATTAAATATCGCATTCTACTAACCTATCATTTTAAAAATGGTAGTATGACACACAAAAATTTTACAAATCATTTTCACTATAATTGGATTACATTGTTGCGTGTATTATACACAACCGTGTTAAATTTCACATATACTGCACTTACGTCTGTTGATTCCACAGAAATAAATCGAGATAGAACGGAAAAGTGGGCGGTACACGCGTGCCTCAATCTTGTCGTATGCCACAAGATTCGTTCATCGGTCATTCAGTCATCGCGCAGGAGTCGGCGTCGATACACAGGAGCAAAAATGCCTTATTGTGCTATTTCCAATTGTAAAAACAGCAGTGCAAATGTGAATCGTGCAAAAGGAGGTATTTCTTTCCATGTGTAAGTATTTTGTTTTAACTAAAATCGTGATTAAATGACAAAAATAATGAAAATAAAAAAAGTAACTTGATTTTCAATGTAAAACGACAATACGACATAATCATATCCATTACGCGTTTCAAAACATGTTGTAAACGTCATTTCAAAGAGAACGCGCAATGTGAATAAAATGTTAATTAGGAACGCTTCACTAGTGCTGCAACGTTGCACTCGAACAAAGATTATCGGTATTTACCGATAATCTCAGTTCAAATGAGGAAATTTAAATTAACATTATTATTTCAGTACCAGTTATTTTAGTGCGACTTTTTAGTTTGCTCCCGTGTGAATGTATGTAATAAAAGACTTAGTTAATTAGTCATCACGTGTTGGTAAACATGTATGAAAGATATCATCCGAAATTTCGTATACTTTGCGGGGTCACCACTAAGTGTGGTCACTTTTTGTGTATCACATATGCACCAACAAACTGAAAGTGTCCTAACATCAACTGACTGGGTAAAATACCGATTCGTGTTACTGTGCATTTCGATTTATTTCGGTGCGGGTCACATCACTAATTTATTAGTAATGGCGGAACATTTGGGGCGTGGCTTGTGCAAAAGTTGACACGACCGATTTCTTTGCAATGAACTCGCGTCACCGTTCTATCTCGATTTATTTCTGTGGTTGATTCGCACATTCATTACACATAATTGTTTGTTTAACTATTATTTTAACGCATGTTAGTGGTCATTAATCGTCTTCCAAAACAAACACATCTGTTTGTTTACGTAACGTCAACTTGTCACCTTGGATGTTTGACAGTGACGTTTGACGGTGACGTTTGGAAATGGTTCCGCTGCAACGTTTTGTTAGAATGTTTTTTATTTACTTATATTTGTTAATAATATAGGTAATTGGTCAAAATTTATAGAATAATAATTTAAACAAGGATTTTATTAGATTAACTATATCTTTTTTCTTCGAGATGAATGCCGCACTTCTATAATTTTGTCTCTGGTCGAGCTCTATGTTTGTCTCTGATTTCGTGTCAGCTAGGCTAGGGTGACGTGGAGATTACCTCGTTCAAGATGATTTATCTTGGTTCCAAGGCGCTCCAGGGCTGGACGCCTCGCTTTTTAGAACCTCCATGAGTGGAAAATAAGATGCAGCGGACGGGTGAGTCCATCTCTCTGGCGTTCTGCTGGTCTTTTATATGAATATTGTCGACACGATGTTAATAGCGTTCTCTGTTGTTCCAGAATGCGCCGCTGCTAAGCTTAGGTTTTAAGTTGTTAGTTTACGCTTTATTTTTCAATATTCCACGTTCCACGTGTTATACTTTATTAGTTTACTCGTTTAAACTATTTTTCCTCGTGCTTTGACACGTAGTTTAATGTCGTAACATGGTTACTTCAAAATAAGTTTCTACTTATATTTTTCTTTCTTTTCGTTGTACATACTGGTTACAATGACCCTGATCCTAAGGGTAATCTCCTTCTTTGGATAAATAACCCCTATTTATCCCAGTAAAACAATAACACTTCATGTAAGCAAAGAGGATTGCCGACCACCATTTGACAAGACCACATGGCCAGGTGTCTCCAAATCAACAATCCAGGACCCCCAGCTGTCCCTACATTACTGGGAATGACGAGGTGATACAATTTACTAGAAGAAAGGAAAGGACCTAAATGGGATTTACCAAGTAACATCCATTTTATAACTAGAACTTAAACTTTAGAATTTGTTTTAATGCAGAGACTTTGCCTAATATGATTTGTTCCTAGTCTTATCACATAGAGAGGACGCTCTCAACCTTTGTTAAAAGGTAGGTCTTATAACCAATATTAAGAATAAGGACATTTTTCTATGTCATGTGTTTTCATAGGTTATGATAATTAGACTTTAGTCTTAATTAGTTTGTTTTAAGAAACATGTAAGAAAAGAAAGGATTTGTTAAAACATTCCTATAGAAAGAATTAGTAATAAGGAATAAGAATATTTAACTACTAAAAAGTGAGTTTACCAAATATGTATATTTTCCTGTAATATATTTAACTTGATATATAAACAATTAACTTGTTTAATTGATTTCAACTAATAGTTGATGGCGCCCTTGTTAGAATTGAAACATAACATACATCTGGTCTCTTTCTTCAAATGTAACATTCCACAGAGCGACAAGAACTCATCGACCCACTCCGGAGTCTCCTACCTAACGCACCACTGAGCTGGCTGTGCGTTTGTCCACCGGTGGCAGGCAGTGTTTTACACGCCTGTCCTATAGTGGGTAATAACATGTACATACATACCCAGAGAATACTATAGTATTCTCTGCCTACCCCCACGGGAAATACTATAGTATCCTACCTATAGGTAGGATTACTAAAATAGGTATCAATAAACTGTCAGCTACACCACGATTTTAGCGCCACCTAGTGTACGCTAACGCTTGCCCCACTCGGCAGCGGCGGCGAGGCGTGGTGAACGAAACGACCAACCAAACAAAGACGTTACGTTACGAGCAGCGGAACGCGATGGTCGCAAGAAATGTACTTGCTCATGCGCATCCCCAGATATTTTTGTGGTTTCATAGCTAATATCACATTAATTGGGCAAATTTAGATAAATATTTAAATAATAATATTATTTATTTATTTCACCTGTAGTTTACAAAACTTTTATTTCACCAAAATAATCTCTTGACAGAGTCATGGTTTTACAAATAAGGTCACAGCTAAAATAGTTTTTTTTTACAATGGTATGAAATGCTAGTCCCCCGATTCATAAAAATAAATGGCCAAGTGCGAATCAAACTCCCGCAGCGAGGGTTTCGTGTATGCAAAGCATCTCACATTATAGCTCTAACTGAAAGACCAACTAGTTTCAAAAAGAAACTTTGCAGTTTTGATCCCTAAATATATATTGATAGAATTTTTAGACTTCTAACAATATATTTACAGTTTTCAGATTTATTGCTGTACAAGTACTATAAGACCTTTTTGGTTACCAAATTTCATAATTTTAGGTCAACGGGAAGTACGATAGATTTTGGTTGTCTTCTGAATTTGCATAATTTGCGAAAATTTGCTATAATTATTCACGGTTATATTTGTTGATTGAGTCGACATATAAATTTGATTATTTTACAGCTGATAGAGACCATAAACCCAAGTAGAGTTGAAAATGACCAAGGTGACTGAATTTGACTGGCAAAATCGGTCATTTATGGTCATTTTTATCGAAAGTGTTTTCACCGATTGCAAAGGAAGGGTCAGGTTTTTCACGCGTATTCTGTAGGTTTTTTCCGCGGCTTTGCCGGTTGATATTTGAGATAAAAGAATCTATTAGTCTCATATATATGTACCTTAACAATTGAACTTAATAAAAGAAGTAAAAAAATAAATAGCAAAATTTGACAACAGTTGATAGGTCATTTATCGTTTTCAACTTTTTTTAATTATGACCGGTCAGATTCGGTTATTTTACATCTCTAACCCAAGTATTAGATATGAATTTCAATTATATACCTTCATGAGTTCCTGAGTAAAATAATCTTGACAGACGGACGGACACGTGATCTTGTAAAGGTTTCGTTTTTGCCTTTTGAGGTAAGCAACCCTAAACACACGACTGAAGAGAATACCAAATACTACTAAATTTAAGTCTTGGCAACGTATCCATTGTAAAAAAATACAATAATCATTTAGGTATAAGATAATGTGTTTGTAAAATCGTATATTTAATAACTACGTGTAGGTAGTATTGAAGACTGTTTTAAAAATATAATTTTTGAATCGTATTTTATGAAATGACTGTGCAACAATATTTTCATACTAATGAGAATAAAATGCTAGATATCAGAGTTTGGGCTAATGTCATTTTGACTTTTTATACGGTGTGCAAAAAATATTTCGACGAAAATTAATAATAATATCACTAAAATTTTTACCAATTATTCTTTATAGTATTTTGTTTTCTACTAAATTAATTAAATAAAAAGAAGTTATACACATAAATACATACATACATACGAACATATTTTTTAACTAAAGAAATAGATTCTTCAAATTTCGGCCTACCTATGTAAATGCCACCAACCAACGCACCATGATCAAAGTTGAGTAATTTAGATATTCTTTATATCAGAAAAAACTTACTTAGTTTTTACCGGATTGGTTGGTTTGTTGAAGATAGATAAATTAAAAATAATATTTTTATTGCATCAATTTTTTCTGCAGACCATACTTGCGTCTATGACACCGAGTGACATGTTTTCTTAGTTTATTAAATTTGTACATCGATTATCAAATTACTTATCAAATTACTAATTATACATATTTAATAGGTATCTAAATACCAGCTTTAGCCCGCGGCTTCGCCCGCGTAATTTGTTTTAGGATTTTTACTTACTGCTGCGGCGCAGCGATTCGAAATGGATCTTGATCACCGATTTTATAACAAAGCTTTTACCCGCGGTTTCGCGTGAATTTCCCACAAGGACCTTGCTTTTTCCCGGGATGAAATGTACGTACCCAATGTCCTTCTCACTACTTCTATGTGTATGCGAAATTTCAGGAAGATTGGTTCAGTAGATAAAGCGTGAAGATGTTACAAAGAAATAAATGAATAAACAAATATATATTAGTTAGAATTGCGATAGTTAGGATAGATAAACATTCAAGACCCAGGCCAATCTGAAAAAGATCATTTTCTATCTCGACCCGACCAGGGATCGAACCCTGGACCTCCGGTGTACGGTGTCCGGTGTACTAGTACGGCGTGATGGCCGTTGGGCCACGGAGGTCGTCAAATGGAAGAAAATGATTTCTATGGATATATTTTTTGACTTTCTGCAATGCTCTTAAAATAATAAAATTGCCTTTAAATAAAATCAAATTTATATCAATTTACATCTACAAAAAATTCCTTATCTAATAGTAAAACTGGCATAAAAATCCAGAGCGTGGTTTAGGAGGAGTAAAAGTTTAACAGACGGAGGTAAAGTGACCTTCATTTATTCTTGTAATGTACAAAAGTACAGGTACAGCCGGCTGATTACTGTATGTTTTTCTCTACGCTACATGGTAAACAAAGCGACAGGAATATTGACAGATGCGGAAACGAGCGACACGACCTCCTCGTCTGAAAGCCAGTGGCAGACTGCCGCCCGTCGCCCGCACAGAGCCCCGCTATGAAAAATGGGCGAATGATTTTTGTTTTATAAACATTAGTATGAAAAATGTTGCTCGATTTGAACGAAAATCTAAGCGATTGAAGTATAATAAATGGTGTCTCTTTTGATGTAAAAATTTTCCCGAACGTCATTGCCATTTCGGAACAGTAAGGAAATTATAAAAATGCATGTCTTTCCGTTTTTATTTTTTTTCATATAGTAGTTTTTATCTTACAATAAAAATAATCTAAACAAATGTTCTTAAAGAGCTGATAGTACACATATATTTTTTTCAGATTTTTCTGGCTAACCACAGCTGAGCTTTAGTCCTTACAAAAACACCATTTCACAGAACAACGGCAATCCAAACGCCTTAATGCCATATCCGACATTGAACTTTCGATTAGTACGCGCGCCTAATGGCGCGCCGTAACGGTATTGTGGTTGATTGTGGAACAGTGATATTAAATTATATATTGTTGGTGTGTGAAGTATTTATTTCTACATAAATATGAACAGGTAAGTCAAGAACAATTTTTAAGTCATAGAATATGTATTTACTCGAGATTTTTTAGTGAAATTTATTGTTTACGAAACATAGTAACTGAAGTTGCTCCAAACTTCGCACATTACGAAGGATTTATAAATAAAAATACATTATTTATTAGGAAGTGTAATTATTATCACTAAATTTGTTTATTTTTAAATGTGTATTAATCATTAATGTTAAGTAAGCTCCACAAAACAATGTGTAAAAAACCAAATCAAAATACGCGCTACCCAATGTGGCCTCCTAGAGGCCTTCGACAGTCACGTAATACGATTCAGAGGTGTTTGTTTAGTTTTTTTACTCCTCAATAAAACTGTGCTGATATTTAAAACTTTGTTTATGTTGAATACAATACCAAAGCCATTGTATAAAAATATTTACGACCTACTAAGCTCTGAATGGAGTCTCGGAATCTCAAGTGTAAACCGACCATTTTTTGTCGCAACATGTGCGTCGCACCCACTTGAGACGTATATTTGTAAACAGTGTAGAGCAAAAAAGTTAGCGGACTTAAGTGTTTTTATTGTTTGAATAGTTAGGTCTATGTTTATTTTAATAAATAAAATCATTTCATCTGCTATTTTAATGTTTTTATTTTTATTACAATCACTTTTCTATAGAATTCGGGTAAAAATCACAAATGGTATTTTGATCTCCTAATAACTATTGAATAACAGGTTAAAATGTTATTATATGAGATACAGTCGGATAGCTTATTTCATAAGGATTCCATAGATATAACTTTCAGTGATAGTTTTCTTTAAAAGTTGTGAGATAAATATATATTTCTGCCGCGTGGAAGTCCGACCGGAAATGATATGTCATCCTGACGATTGACGGATTTTTTGCAAATGGCCGCTGACAATTGAAAGGATATGGAATGAAACACAACGACTCTCATGACAATTTTAATGGAGTGGTTTGCTATTGCCTTCTCCATTTCACACACTAGCTGATAACTATCAACCAGAGTGCAGGTTTCCTCATGATGATTTCCTTCACCGGAAGCAAGTGGTGGTCTCCAGTGGCGAAGCCTCCTTAGAACACGATTCCTACCGGCTTCCCTTAGCAGATTCAAATATATGTACAAATATTATTTTTACTCTTGCACAAAAATCTATACCCATATACCTATATGACACTGTCTTACTATAAGCCGAGGATCGCCGGCATTACACATTAAGGTAATTTTATATGAGAGCGTGATTAATTAAGCGCACATAATTACATTGCGCGTTTTGAAAATATATTATTAAATATGCTGGACACAAAATACGCAATGTATTTGAAACCCCGCAAACGCACACATACACGATTTCACTATCGTAGAACGCATGCCGCGGTATCGCGGCGGGAACCCGCTCATAATATTGGGAATTCGAATTTTAAAAATGTATTCAATTCACGCACACATACACATTACTACTACATACAACCACACGTCGATATGTCAGCGATTTTAAGCCGATCTCAGATAGCTTACCAAAAGTTTTCGTCCAATCAGAGCAATTTATTCGCGCTGCCGATTGCCTCTGTCAGGTCAGTCACCCTACCTTGCTATCGTTTCGCGCGCATTCGTATCCTAATTTATAATTGTGATAAGTGATTAGCTTGATTGTGGTATATTACCTATATTGTTTAGTGTTTGTTTGATTCTTGTCGTCACGTAGGCTGTTAGGTGAGTAATTGCGGCATTATTACAAATAGGTTGTAGTCTACCTATACACTTAATTTATGGTAGGTATGTAATTTATTGCATGTTTTTTTACACGTTACAAATTAAGATAGATATGACCCGGCTTTACCTTTATTTTTATTCACCCTAGGCCACTGTGGTCTACAAACTGGTAACACATGGTTATTGGTATACAAACTCATGTAGCACGCGCAGGATTCGAATCTGGGACCTTTGCAACCACACAGGCGGGCTAATGGATGGATGGATGGCACACAGATGGTTCACTAATGTTTCACCAAAAAACCTTTCACAAACCATCACTTTATAAACTATCACTTAAAAAACTATACCTTTTAAAAATGTTTCATTTTACAAACTCGTTATTTTAAAAACGTTTCATTTTACAAACTTTTTTTATATAAATGTTTTACTCTACAAATGTATCGAGTATAAAACTTTTATTTTATAAAGTTTTATTTCATCAAATAACTCTCTTGACAAAAACATCATTTTACAAACCTACTATAGGTACATTATTAATCAAGGGCTGGCAGCTTCTTTGGCCAAAAGCTAAGCAATACCAATGGCAAAAATAACCTAAACCTAACGTTTTTTCCACCCTCAAAGTCTTTCCAGGTAGTCATAAAAAAATAACCTAAACCTAACTTCTTTTCCGCCCTCAAAGTCTTTTCAGGTGGTTATAAAAAGACAACCTAAACCTAACTTCTTCACCCTCAAAGTCTGTCCGGGTGGTCATAAAACAAATAACCTGAACCGAACTTCTTTTACGCCCTCAAAGTCTTTCTGGGTGGTCATAAAAAAAATAACCTGAATCTAACTTTTTTCAGCCTTTAAAGTCTTTCCGGGTGGTCATAAAAAAAATAACCTGAACTTAACTTATTTTCCGCCCTCAAAGTCTATCTGGGTAATCATAAAAAAATAACCTGAACCTAACTTTTTTCCGCCTTTAAAGTCTTTCCGGGTGGTCATAAAAAAAACCTGAACCTAACTTCTTCTCCGCCCTCAGTCTTTCTGGGTGCTCATAAAAAAAATAACCTGAACCTAACTTCTTTTACGCCCTAAAAGTCTTTTCGGGTGGTCATAAAAAAAATAACCTGAACCTAACTTCTTTTCCGCCATCAAAGTCTTTCTGGGCGGTCATAAAAAAAATAACCTGAACCTAACTTATTTTCCGCCCTCAAAGTCTTTCTAGGTGGTTATAAAAAAAATAACCTGAACCTAACTTTTTTCCGCCGTCAAAGTCTTTCCGGGTGGTCATAAAAAAATAACCTAAACCTAACTTCTTCTCCACCTTCAAAGTCTTTCCGGGTGGTCATAAAAAAATAACCTGAACCTAACTTATTTTCTGCCCTCAAGTCTTTCGGTCATAAAAAAAATAACCTGAACCTATCTTACAGCTCAGATCGTTTGGAGACAAACTATCTTTTTTTTTTATTAAAAAACTAAAAATTGTTTATTTACTCCACAAAAAATGGCCTTGGACTACATTACATAGGTATGTGATAAACATTAATTAAATTTAATACCATAAAGGACAGTATCGTTGTGGAGATCTGGTGCCCGCGCTAGGTATCAAAGATCCTGTGTTGCATGCAGGTTACCAGGTCCCCCACCCGGTGTGAGTGACACAATAAAAGGTTAGCATGTTGATATCATGTCACAATATTTGTGAGTTTATTTACAAATAAAAAACGAGTAATGACTTCTGTACCTATCCCTACGATGAATATCTTGGGATCAGTGAGTTTAAACTTGAAACTAATCTCTTCTAGTTTTGATAAATAATATTTATCAAACGATGTATTTGCCATAAGATATTTTGTCTAACGTTGTTTTACCAATGGAAAATTTAGTAAAATAATTTGTTTGTAAAATGATAATTTGGAAAAACACAATATTTGTCTAGTAATTAGTTTGTAAAATGATCCATTTTTAAAAGAATGAGTTTTGCAAAGCATATGTTTTTCAAATGTATAGTTTTACAAGCGTTGTTTATAAAATGATTGTTTTTTAAATAATAATTTGTAATATGAGGGTGTACCCACACAGATGGATATGTAAGTGAAAAAGATTAATATTATTTGTTGACGGGATTTTAAACTTGTTTCTTATTTTCTAATATCATTAGTAGTTTGATTTTCGTACTGTTAAATTAATCGCATCGTAGATTTAGTTATAAATTAAAAGTTGCCCGCATACTATATACATAATATATTGTATATATTGTTAGCTTATAAAATAATCCTAAATATATTTAATGGTTTACTATTATTTAACTGCAACATAAATAATACATTTAAAATAGATTTAAGAAAATAAAGCTTTGTTTTGATTAAAACGGTCGCGTGTTCGTGGTCCGCCCCACCTCTCGCTCTAAAAGAGTAGGGGTAGTGGGGCGAGCCACGTGCGGCGACGGTAATCTGGGATTACTGTGTTGACTGCCAAGAGCAGAGGTCGTCTCCGGATTATAAGACGGAATTATGTGCAAATTTTGTGAATTCAGTGAATATATTGTGAAGTATCCTATTTGGTAAATATTTTATTTGAAACCGAATAAATATCGTGTAAGTACTTACTTTCTTTTATTTTCTATAATAACCCTCAACGAAATAACAAAATAATGTTAAATTTGTACTTTTAACCCTGACATCGATAACAATATATATACTAGTGGTTCTGTCAGAACAGTAGACCTCGCGAGCCCTTCCACGAATACAATGAAGTTTTTTGTTATCAGATTTATTTCAAGTGTTCAAGATAATTCTACCATGCAAAGCAATCCACAATACAATACCATTAACCAAATAAATACACACAATTCAAAGCCAAGCAAGACAAAAAAAGCCATATGATTTTTAAGAACCATTTAATTTAATAAATAAATCAAGTCACTCTTGTAAACGAGTGATTTTGCGAGTATTAAAAGCTTTGCTGCGCCATCTATTGATTTTTTTGTGAACTATCGTATGAGAATTTATAACATATGGATTTATAGCGGTTTTATTGAATTTTACTATGTTGTTCAAACAAAAAAATTGCGTCTTAATAAGAATAACAAAAATGTCTAATGACATTTTTGTTTTATTTTTCTAATAGCTGAGATATGAGGTTTTTTTATATATTTCGGCCATTTTTTAAAATTTCGAAAAACTGGCTCGACTAAAAAATTCTATAAAATTACCGAACCTGCTTACAAAATTTCATGATAATCGGTTCAGAAATGCGACCTGTAGGCGATAACATCCGGACAGACAAAAGAATTTTCGGCTAGTGGAAACTGAGACGCTTCGCTCGCTGCGCTCGCTCGGTCGATAAATATAACTCAAAGGTGACTGACATAGTGATCTATCAACGCACAGCCCAAACCACTCTGGACGGATCGGGCTGAAATTTGGCATGCAGGTAGATGTTATGACGTAGGCACCCGCTAAGAAAGGATTAACGCGAGCGAAGCCGCGGGCGCCAGCTAGTTATTTATATAAAATTAAGAAGATTTTTTTTTCTAAATTCTTCGCAAAAATGATGGCAGCGCTATATCTGAACCTTATTGTGTTCTATACAAACATACCAAATTTATATTAGATTTCTGAAATTTGAAACTTCAATTACTGAAGTATTTTGATCAGAAATTGCAGTATGTCGGCGCGCGATTGGTCAATTAAAATAGCGGGTGCTTCTCCGGCTTTCTGTTACACACTTCCGTCTCTTTTCATTACATCACTTTCTAGCAAGAAAATACAAGAGCATCATCGCATCATGCTATTTTCCGTGGCGGCATTCGAGACGATTTTACTGCCAAGCCGCGCCAATAAATCTTTTACATCAAAGACTTTGGTGGCGCAGTCGCTCGGCCTGCAATAGGGGCGGTTAAGCAACTTTCACCATGGCCAGTCACAGGATGGATGACCAAAAATCGAGCTCCTCCGTACTTTGGAAGGCGTAAAGATGTTGGTCTCGTTGAAACTCACAAATCCGCATTGAGTCTTCGTATAAGTATGGTATTGAGTATTGTATTGAGTATTGGTGGCCTTTATCCATCCACAAGGGCCAGTGCCTCAGCAATGGGGACATTATTTTTTTTTTAAAGAATAGTAGGCAAACGGGGGTTGCCTGATGGCAAGAAATCACCGCAGGCCATGGACACCAGCAACCCTAAAAAGATCACTGATGCGTTGCCACCTTTTTGAGAAAGCGATAGGCTACTTTCTTGAAGGCCTCAATGTCGAACCTATTCGGGAATACCACCAAATCTTAATCATAATAGTTAGGATTAGGATTTGGTGGTTTATAAATACGAAAGTGAGTTTGTTTGTTTGTTCATTTATTTGTTTGTTTGTTTGTTTGTTACCTATTCACGCTTTATCTACTAAACCAATCTTCCAGAAATTTCACATCTGCCTCAGCCAAAAGACGTCCACTGCTGGACAAAGGCCTCCCCTAAGGATTTCCACAACGACCGGTCCTGCGCTGCCCGCATCCATGCACAATCCGCGACCTTCACCAGGTCGTCGGTCCACCGAGTGGGAGGCCTGCCAACACTACGTTTTCCGGTTCGTGGTCGCCACTCCAGAATTTTTCTGCCCTAACGGCTATCTGTTCTACGAGCTATGTGCCCCGCCCACTGCCACTTAAGTTTCTCGAGTCGGTTACTATAGTTCTCCTACGGATCTCCTCATTTCTGATTCGATCACGCAGGGAAACTCCGAGCATAGCGCGCTCCATCGCCCTTTGGGTGACCTTGAGCCTTCTTATGAGGCCCATAGTAAGCGACCACGTCTCTGCTCCGTATGTCATTACTGGCAACACACACTGGTCAAAGACCTTAGTCTTGAGACACTGCGGTATTTTGGACAAGAAGATATCGCGAAGCTTCCCGAACGCTGCCCAGCCGAGTTGGATTCGACGGTTGACCTCTTTCTCGAAGTTGGACTTACCTAACTGAACTGTTTGTCCCAGGTATACATAATTGTCAACAACTTCGAGTGTAGAGTCTCCAACCTTCAGAGGAGTGGGTGCGACACGGATATTAAACATAATTTTCGTCTTGTCCATGTTCATTTTTAGACCCACTTGTTGAGAGGCTCTACAGAGGCCATCGAGCATTGTGCCTAGGTCTTCCAAGGTCTCAGCCATAACTACGATATCGTCAGCGAATCGAAGGTGAGTGAGGTACTCGCCGTTGATATTGATACCGAGTCCGCTCAGTCGAGGAGATTGAAAACATCTTCCAGGGCGGCGGTAAACAGTTTCGGAGATATAAATTTCACATACACATAGGTAAAAGTACTGAGAAGGACATAGGCTACTTTTCATCCCGAGAAAAAGCACTGTTCCCGTAGGAAATTCACGCAGGCGATGCCGCGGGCAAATGCTAGTACTATATAAACTCTAGGTACCGCTGAGGGAAGTTTATTACACAGATGCTTTCGGCTGATTATTAAATGTCAATAAAACTCACGATACAAATATTACCAAACTTCAATAATTACCCACCGTAAATGACAGCATTTTCGAAGGAAATTATACATGAACATGTTTACGGAACAAAACGTTTGTCCGTTTCATTGTTCCGGAACTTTAACAATACCGTACCAAAATTATCGGACCAGGACCAGCCATAAATTGTGAGGACACGTTCAGTTTTAATCAAGTTTAACAAAAGCGAAGCGATAAATTGTATTGCTGTGAATTTGGTGTTCGACGCATACGGATACAGAAAGGTTATTAAAATAGGACCCGACCCGAGGAGGTGAATCATTTGAAGATACAGAATTCATACCTTATGGAGTAGACAGAGCCAAGAGACGTGAGACTCGAAGGTCACGCTTAGCTCAATAGTGGACTAACATGGATATTCATGTATAGTGACAGGTTGAATATTATTACTATTTGGTGTCCAATTTTTACAGGTTGCTAGCATGTCGTCTATGATAGGAGGGATCCTTAGTATAAAGCCCTTTCCCTCGATTGAAGTAAATCATTTAAAGTGTTAAATATTAATCGAGTTACATAGCGACTATGAAACTTGCGTATGAGTACGGTTAACACGAAGTACTCGCATACTTCGACATTAGGTACTTTAGAACTACCACACATCGGCATTTCATACTTCACTCTCGTGAACTTTAGCACTGGAATACGTGGTTCTTGATACTTAAGAACGAACGTACCTACATGATACGCACATACTTCGACTTTCTGTGCTTTAGAACTAACCTACACATCGCCATTTCATTCGGTATTTCGACATTCAGTAGCGGAGTCCTATTTTATATATTTTTCTTGCCGTAAACTCGCTCCATCGGGATTATCGGTACAGTCAGCTACAAAAACGTTTTGTAAAATTATGAAGAGACTGCATCAGGTATTCCATCTATTATCAGAAAAGGCGTGATTGAAGAATTATAAGGGTAAAATCAAAAATATTTAATTTTACAAAACCTTTTTGTTAACTACTCAAATAACTCAAAGTTTGGATGTCAGTTTGTGACTACGGATTTTAATGAAAACTAACTGAAATCCCGTGAAAGGCAGTTCTGGCTTTATTGCCATTCGATAAAGTACCTTGCTTCTTTGTGATAAAATTAACAATGATTTTGGAGCAAACCTATCGCGTTTTTAACTATGCCAAACTTCACTGATCCATACGAGCAATGTTACCTCGCATTTACCGTCATACTAAACACAATGTTAAACAATGAACAATGCATTTTAGCTTTGAACTAGCCATTAGAATGGGATATCGGATAAAACCATAGAATTCGGAATAACATGAACTAAATAGAATTAGCTGAGAGAAGTTATGGGCTCAGACCCTATCTAAAAAGGATCTAAGCGACATTACAATAGGGCAGTTATTAAAATTCTGCAAAGTAAGATTCAGTGGGGCGCCGACACCATGAGTTACCAGGTAACTCAAAACCCTATACGGGTCTCGGGGAATTGGGTGAAATGGTCCCAGCATAAGTGGACTGATCACCCGTCTGTTGCTCGCGCTGGCGTCCCCATATATTAAATAATAATAAATATAATTAGCATAGACGAGGGGTAGCTTCTGTCTAGTCTGGGAGCAAAGAAAAAATATAATGTTCCAGCTGATTTTATTCTTGTTAAAGCCAATCAAGGGAAAGGGCTTTAAACCAATTTTAGCAATAAGCCCAATAAGACTAAAGGCCTTCGAGTCTCACAACTCCGAATGGGATAAAGACGTATTTGTATAGACGCATTATGTCGACAACTGACCAATACCAGTCTGACTCAGGTATAGTAGTTTCTTTTTCTAGCTATTTGTGTCCCACTGCTGGACAAAAGCCTCCCCTAACTTCCTCCACATACATACATATAATCACGTCTTTATCCCTTACGGGGTAGACAGAGCCAAGAGTCGTGAGACTCGAAGGCCACGCTTAGCTGAATAGTGGGCTTTCTGATGGAATGGAGATTCAGATATAGTGACAGGTTGCTAGCCCATCGCCTATGAGTGGAGGAATCCCCAGTTTAAAGCCTTTTCCCTCGATTGACTTTTACAATCTGCGCGGGAAGAGAAGCAGCTGGCACATTCTATGTTTTTTCTTTCCTCCTAGACCAGCATGGAAGTGTTCCTCCACGTATCTCTATATTTGGTCTTTTCCTTCCATTCTCTGTCAAACATATAGTACCTGTATAGTAGTTGATACACGGTGAATTTTCATTGGTTTTGGAGCCAAAGCACATTTCATAAGAATCATTTATAAGACCCAATTAGCTAGTCAAAATAAAAGTTTAGAAACAAAAAATGTTAACCCTAATAATTTGGGCGTAACTAAACTCCGTTTTTTCATAATAGTCCTATCATGTAAACAATCTTCACAGTACTTTTTATTGAATTTTGTTGAAAATAAATCAAATATTAGTTCAAACCTAAACATTCTAAAGTAAAACATTTATTAACCACGAAAGTAATTTCCTAAAACTTCTATTTTAATTTATATTGTTGTAAAATCATAAAATGACATGGTAAGATTGTTTACATAATAGGACGTTTATGGAAAAATGGACTTTATGTGTTCTCGAACGAAAATAATTCAATTCAATTTCAATTCAATTTATTCATAAAACAATATAAATTGTTTGCGAATTACATTTTACGAATTACATTAATACACCCAATTACATTCTAATTACACCACATATTATCAAACAAATAATGTCATCTTAAAAAAAGTAAAGAAAAAAAAACAGTTAAATCAATTGCGTCACTCCTAAAAATCATTAACTGCATAACAACATTTCTCCAGTAACAGCTCTCTTAGTCTTTTCTTAAATATTGATAATTTTCTAATAACTTTTGTAACTTTTTTGTTTTACGTCGCACATAAATTTGGATTGCGGAATTTATTTATTACTAGCTTTTGCCCGCGGCTTCGCCCGCGTGAATTTCCCACGGGAACAGTGCTTTTTCCCGGGATAAAAAGTAGCCTATGTGCTATTCCAGGTCATTATCTACCTCTGTACCAAATTTCATCGAAATCCGTCCAGTAGATTTTGCGTGATTGAGTAACAAACATCCTCACAAACTCACAAACTCACAAATTCACAAACTCACAAACTCACATCCAAACTTTCGCATTTCTAATATTAGTATGGATACGATGTTTTTTTCCAAAACCAATGAATATTAAGCATGTATAGGCTAGCATTTGCTTAAGGGAATGAAAACATCATGAGGAAACCTGCATTCATCCTACTATCCTAATAATATTATTAAAGCCAAAGTTTTTATGTGAGTTTGTAGAGTTATAGAATCAAGACGTAGAAAGATGTTCGGCCATCTTGTACGACATGACGATTTGATTAAAAATCTGATAGAAGGGAAAATAGAAGCTAGAAGAGGAAGAGGAAAGCCAAGAAGGGCTTATGTAGACCAAATAAAGGAGAAGGCAAAAGTTGTGTCGTACAAGGAGGTCAAAACGATGGCTGAGGATAGGGAGACATGGAAAAAACTCCACCGACAAGAACAATGTTCTTAAATTTAAATGAAAATGAATGAATTAATGTGAATTTGTGAGTTTGTGAGGATGTTTGTAACTCAATCACGCAAAATCCACTGGACGGATTTCGATGATATTTGGTATACGGGTAGAAAAATACCGGGAATAGCACATAAGGTACTTTTTATCTCGAAATCCCCACGGGAACGAAGCCCCGGGGCGCGGCTAGTAGTTAATAAATTGATAGGTTTTTGTTTGTGAAATGGAGAAGAAAGAAGAAATAGAAATAAAAGGGCACATAAGGACCCTTAGCCTTGAGAAATGGGAATTATAAAAGTAATCCTCTCTCTCTCTCTTAGCCTAAAGACGTCCACTGCTGGACAAAGGCCTCCCCCAAGGATTTTATCCATGGGGGGTTTTGCCTTAATCGCCACGCTTGGCAGGCGGGTTGGCGATCGCAGTGTGATGTGATGGCATAGTACGCAGAAAGATGCTGCTGCCCATCCTCCGGTGTTTTTAATCCCTTAGTCGCCTCTTACGACACCCACGGGAAGAGATGGGTTGGTGCTATTCTAAGGCCACACCACAGGCCACCTTAAGTTAAAGTAATCCTAATCCTAACTAATATTATAAATGCGAAAGTGAGTTTGTTTGTTTGTTACCTCTTCACGCTTTATCTACTGACCCAATCTTCCTGGAATTTCGCATTCACATAGCTGGAAGTACGGAGAAGGACATAGGGTACCTTTCTTCCCGGGAAAAAGCACTGTTCCCGTGGGAAATTCACGCGTGCGAAGCCGCGGGCGAAAGCTAGTTTGAAATAAATATTTGAGCAATATTAAAACGCAATTGTGATTAATATTTGTTCTGTTTTGTAGCAACAAACTTTGCCGACGAATTATGAAACAATTGTAATTTCGGAGTAAAATTTTATTATTTGCGTTCTCTTCAATATCAAAGGCAATAAGTATGGAATTAATTTTCTTCAGATTTATGAAAGTAGATATCAAATTCTGTCTAGTTTTTTATGTCATACCATTATTTGGTCGATGGTCGTATATTTGAAAACTAATATTTTTGAATAAGAGTATTGTTTTTCGAAATTGTAAAATTAAATCTTACAAGAGGAAAAACGGGTGGTGTTTGATCCTTTGTTCAAATCCATCAATTTAGATATGTTCTTTATTACTTTAAATTCATGCTAAGTATTATTTTTATTTATTTTTGAAAACCGATGAAATTCGAAAAAGTACAATCTATCTAATTCAAAATACAGAAAATGACAACAGACACTATTTTCCCAAAAAATCGCCGCAAATTCCGATAAATTCCCACGCGGGCGACGTCGCAAACAAAAGCTAATCCTTCGAATCCGTGATTCACAGATATTTCCAGAAGAAAGCCCATCATTAATCAAGCACGTCTAAAGATCTAAAATGGCCACATTGACGAATCGAAATACCATCCATTTCCCACTTTCTGAATACTAAAATGATCCTTATCACAATACTAATAAGGTTCATTCTCAGTATTGCTCCGATGTTCATATTCATCAATGTTTCCATTTTAGACCCCTTGAGCTTGACACTATCATTAACCACTTTCGGTACTCATCAAATTCACATTTGCTTCAAGGGCTCAGGATAATTTCCTTCTGATTTAGTGTTGGGAACGACTCGAGTTGCGAGAGACGCAACACGTGCGCTCGAGTTTTGCCAATTTTATTATTCAACTAATTTGTGCCCGCGAACTTCGTACTCGCGTAATTTACTATTGTTGTGTTAATCTCAGGTTTTAAGTTTGTTTGTTTGTTACCTCTTCACGCTTTATCTACTGAACCAATCTTCCTGAAATTTCGTATACACATAGCTGGAAGTACGGAGAAGGACATAGGGTACATTTCATCCCGGGAAAAAGCACAGTTCCCGTGGGAATTTCACGCGGACGAAGCCGCGGGCAAAAGCTAGTACAAAATAAACTTATTTGTTTGGATACACTTATTTTATTTGGATATCACGTAGTTAATCAAAAAACATCAACATTGGTAAAAGATCTTTACCAATGAAGGAAGATAAGGGGTAGAGAAAGGCTTAAAACTTTTACAGCGAAGCACGTAAAATGAGATCGATGGATTGTGTCAAAGAAGATATGAAGTACATACTTACTTACCTGTATGCATACCGGTCAAAATCATAGTCCTTTCTTTTTTCCCTAGTCGGGTAAAAAAAAAACCGGCCAAGTGCGAGTCACACTCGTGCACCGAGGGTTCCGTACACGCAAAGCATCTCACATTATAGCTCTAACTAAAAGACTAACTAGTTTCAAAAACAATTTAACTTTGCAGTTCGAACCCTAAGTTCCATACTGAATCCAGCGCAAAAATAAGTTTGTGTCACTATTTTTTAAACTTCCAACCACATATTTATAACTTTCAGATTTATTTCTGTATAAGTACTGTTATGTGATTTTTGTTAGACCTTGCTTTTTTCCAAATTTCTTAATTTTAGGACAACGGGAAGTACCCCATAGGTTTTGATTGCTGCCTGAAATCGCAAAATATGCGAAAATTCGCAACATTTACGGTAATATCTCTTGATTGCGTTGACGTATAATTTTGATTATTTTTTGTTGAAAGAGACCGTGGATCCGATTATTCGATATTAATTTCAACTTGATACCTTTAAGCGTTCCTGAGAAAAAAATGTTTGACAGACAGACGGACAACAAAGTGATCTTATAAGGGTTCCGTTTTTGCCTTTTGAGGTACGGAACCCTAAGAATAAGAAAGAAGCGTTATTTTCGAAGCCAAAAACTAGATATTTATCTCTTTCTCATGTCCAATGGTTGCTTAACCAATGAAAATAAAATTTTGGTAAAGTGCTACCAAAAATTTTTCCGACTAATTAAAGCGACGTAGGTAATACGAAAAATGTCGCTCATTTGTGTGTTTGTTTTACAAAACAGCCGCAAATATGCAATAAACGTCATGTATGACACACAGCTTCATTTTGCAACGAGCATGTGCGTAAAATGGCTAATATCTGTCCCGAACAAACATCGGACCCTCTCTAAATCTCCCTAGGGAACACTGATAAACTGTCCGAAGTGTTGAAATACTACCTTATTTATGACCTGGCCCGCAATATCTTGTTGCGTTTCACGTTTTCACATGAAATATTTACGGACTAAGAAGTCATTTTTGGAACTAGATTTTGCTGTGAATGTAGATGAAGAATTTCATGCCTATGCTGTTGCCCGTTGAGCATACTCTCAACTTCAGTTTAGTAAAATTAAAATTTTTTAGAACGAGGAGTACAATTTTTTCTACTTTTCTTTATGTCTATTCCAAAATAGTTTACAAATTATTTAAATAAAACAAAACTAAAAAATATCCATCAAATTGTCCATCATCGGTTACATGTATGATGTGAATTGCTACTGTGTACCGAATCGCTAACCTGTATTTACCATCATTTTGGGATTTGTTACAATAAATGAGAATTTTCTAGGAGTAATTCCTTTGGTGCTTTTGTTTGACGGTATTTATGTTCAATGTTTTGTTTTAAATATTGTTCAAATTTAAATTGTGTGATATCCTAACAACATTCATGTTAATTTCAATTATTTTTACGCATTTCCGGGCCACGTTGAAAATGTTTGAGAAGTTCTCGTACACATTTGAGATTAGGATAATTGTGTGAAATGATATAAAAACAATGGATTTTATTATGAAAAGGGTCAATTCCTAATGAAATGTAAATAAACGTAGGATGAATAGGGAAATTATTAGGAAAATCAACAATGAGATAGGTGTAATTTATATGTATACTTTCATACATCATATTTATATCACTTATTTATTCTATCAACTAGCTGTCGCCCGCGGCTTCGCCCGCGTGAGTTTCGCTTAGGTGAAAAATCTCTCTTGGAGCTTTTCATCAGATGTTCCAGATCTTCAATTTTTATACGTCAGCAGAAAATGCTCATCAGGTTGAACGACTTTTAATAAGGCGCCATTTCCATATATGTTATAGTGTAGCTGGTCTCTTGCAGTTCTTCATCAGATGTTCCAAATCTTCAATTTTTATATGTCATCAGAAAATGCTCATCAGGTTGAACGACTTTTGTTAAGGCACCATATCCATATTTCTTATAGTTTAGCTGTTCTGTTATGGTTCTTCATCAGGTGTTCCAGTTTTCAAAATGAATTATAGCCTATATATTGCCCAGGCTTAATAGCTATACAACAAAAAAAGTTTCATTCAAATCCGTCCAGTAGATTTTGCGTGAAACGCGTACATACATACAGACAGACAGACAGACAGACAGACAAGAAATTCCAAAAATTTTTTTTTGCTTTCTATTATTCTTTTTAAGTGTCCCTCTATCCATTTCAGTCAAAAATACTAAGTGTACAGACAAAATATTTTTACTGTTTTATTATATGTATAGAAGATAACAAATCTTCCATTACTGACTGAGTGATCGACAGACAACACACAGCCTACAGCAAACTATTGGGCGTAAGAAGCTCAAAGTTTTATTGTAGGATCCATAAGGAATGTAGAGTAACACTAAGAGGGAAATACCCGAAATTCTATCAATAACAAACTCCGAAATTGGCTAATCACATGTTCATATTACATTGTTGTCTATCAAGTTTTATTGAAATAATCCAATACAATAATAAGTTTATAAACAGATAAGTCGTTTCCCTTCAAATTCCTATCAATACGATGTATCCAAAAATACAACGAATGTATCCAAGTAATCTAACTAATTTTTTGGTAAACCTCGCCGCCTTTTAGATGTTTTTCATAATAATGAGATCGTAATTTTCCAATTCGACATGTAAGTATTGTTAGAAAATTTCACGAGAAATTTGATATTTGAGAGTATTTTCTTTTATCTGTAATTATTTGAAACAATGTTGTTATTACGCCAAAAATGAAACAGATTATATTTCTATTGTCAGTTGCCGCTTTGTTATTTAATGCTTTGTTTATTAATGTTAGCTTTTGTTATTATTTGGCATAAACGAATTACTATTTGTATTTGTATTCACATACCAACAACGTCCCACCGGTGAAGGTCCTGATAGTAAAATTAAATATATTTACGCCTCTCGTCTATTTATTATTTTACTAATTAATTACTAACTAATTAATATTTTATTATTTTTAGAGGAAAATGCTGATCATCGGGCGTAGTGCAGTTCGCTAGCGAAGGTAACACTACCTCCGATGACAAGCAAGCGATCTGCGTTTGGCGACATTCGGGACGGTATTGTACCGACCTTCCGACTTAGGTCGGTGTGGCGTACAGCGGAGCGTCATGTTCCCCGCTACCCGCATTGAGCTGTGACTCATTATATTCAGATACGTCTCGGTGTGCGGACGGTTGCCCGAGTGCACAGGCTGTTATCATTCTCAGTGACTATCTAGTCGCTCTGTACCAACTTATACCAATAGTCAGGATACGGTGGAGCCCCAGTTAACTGACCCGGTTAAGCCCCGGGTCAAGTTGTGCTGTGGGGCACATAACGTGCAAGGCGGGGCACGTTACTATGCCGTATAATATTAGTGCCAACGGCACATTTGGAGAACGAGATAAACGTGAGTACATTAATCTTTAGTAAAAAAAAAAAAAAACAAAGAAAGTGGGTGGAATATTCAATTTAATTTTATAATCCTATCACTGGGCTTCCGCCCGCGTTAGATTCTTATTCGAGGATAGAATCTTAAGTAAATATATCGTAAAGAATAATCAGCAATCTCGATAATCAATAATTTAGTGAAAAGGGTACAAAATGACCTTATTGGCTTTGGTACCATGAATGGCTCAAGGGATCTTGACACCAACATAACAACAATACTTTTTATTTCAATATTAATTTCAATATTTTCCTGCATCTATAGTTTGGCCATAGTGGCCGTGATGATATACATATATGAAAAAGTTAATAAGTAGGTACTAAACAATAAACGACAAATACAGATTTCACGTAACATTTAATGGCTCTGATTGTGATGAGCGGCACCTAACTGTTTATGAATAGCTTTTCGCTTAATACAATGAGTATTATTCTGTTAACAATGCACTTTCTATACATAATTTGAAATATTTGCTCATTCATTTATTCACTGTACAATATTTACAATTTATCATTATACAATGTTACATAAACCAGTAATATGAATGCATACTTAGTTTTCTTAGGTTAAAACCTCAGTTTAAAACGTAACTACAGTGATACAAATCATGAGGTCGGCTGGACTGGCACTACCGGCAGGTCACAAGACAGAATATTTATAATTGATTATTTTTCTAAAGCGAAGTATATACAGCAATTACCTACTTTTAATTTAACGATTTAACATAAGAAACAATTTAAAGCTTGTGTCGTGTCACTGTAAAGGTACACGAATTTTTGTTTTCTAAAGTTTTTATACCTTTGGTATTATCAAAATAGATAAAACAGTGAAATAAATAGGTATAAAAATGGAATATTATAATTATTTTCTCATCACAATCAAATTAGTTCAATTTGTGTCATATAACTAATACCCAATTTCTGAGATACTTTTGTCAATCTGTTGATCTATTACCATCACAGCGTTTCTGAACAACGTAAACTAAACTATGTTTAATATGAGGTTAACTTAACTGTCCATTGTGACGATATTTTATATAATAAAGGTATCTAAGTGCAACCAGAACAGGGATTGTGGTCGGCTGGTACCTGAACTAGAAAAAACATGTTTCCCTGGTTCCCAACCCGAGAGATTATTATAATTAACTGATATTTAATCGATAGTGTACTTTTTCCATATGATTGATTAATATCGTGATGAAAAAAAAAAACACAAAATTTGAACTAAGAGTAAAATAAAAAATAAATAGTAATAGGTATTAAAACAATTACAAGGGTGCAAGTAAATTTTAGAAAGAACTATAGGATCTATATTCTTGATATGTCTCTAAATATAAGAATTATTTTAACTAAATAGTTAAAAGTTGACTAGTATCATAAAGAAACTACCATCCGAGTTGCAAGAAAATATACGCCAAAATGAAAAAAAAAAAAAATTAAGGACAGTTTTAAATAATTAGTCTGGTTCTAAAAATACATGATATTTTAACCAGTGGAGTTCGTTACAGCTTCTGGTTGACCGGAACATTGATAGATGCGTCGATTAAGATGTTGTTCTCTGTGATTACAATATTCAGAAAACAAAAACTTGTTTATGTAACACTGGCGGCCCGTCCCATCTTTGCATTTAGAGGTAAATTATGTTACATAGAAATAATATAGGTGCTAACGCAGGAATAAATTTTGAAATCAATCCAGTGATTAAGATTTTTTGTTAAAAATATCTTTAAGGAAAATGCAAAACTTCCATTTTGTATTATGGGTATGGAAGTGTAAGAAGTGTAGATTGTACACTAAAATGTATTGTATATTTAATGTGAAATAAACAAGTAAAACAAATAAAATAGGTACCTAAATAAATGGATAAAAAAAAATACGGCAGTAAATACTTAGCGTATTTCAACATAATATGACAGACATGTCGATAACATGTACAAGTTTAAGCCACCAGGAAACTTACAATATAAAATGGAGGCATTTATTTACTTTACTCAATTATTATTTTACAGTCTACCCTGTAAAACAAAATGGTATTTCATTGAAAGCGAATTAATTGAACTTATTGGTGAAAACATAAATTAAGTTTATTACAAAGGATTTAAGTATGACTGACAAATACAGTAACTGGGCTATGCCCAACGATTTTGATATTAATTGATGCTATAATATCTACTTTAACGAAGGTACACTCGGTTGCCTTTATATGTTTACATTAATTTACTTCACTAATCACAATGGTACCCCAAGAAGCAAGTTTACGTGCATGAACAAAGTATATTAATTGTTCTTTAATGCACTATAAGTATACCATACATAAATGCTGTTCTAAAAACTATTCATAGTTTAGTTTATTAAAATTTCCAATTGTAATGATGTGTAAGGAGATATTATTTTCCATTGATCATTGACGAGTTAGCAATGAATCAGTTAGTTGTAATGACAACACAATATTTATTTGAAAATAGAGAAAAGCAGTTAAAATATCTAAATACATGGTGTCACCTAAATGTTATTTTTACTATTTTATACTCCTACTTAATATCCAACAGTATTTTAGTACCTTTGTTTATGAGTCCATAATTATGGATTGATAAGTCAGCATTAACTCGACCTCGGCAATTTTATTGCCTGAAGTCATCATTAAATTGCTAAAGTTACCTTTGTGAACCAAAGTATGAATTCAGATGAATCGATATTATGGATCGTTTAACCAGCATTAAATTGCTAAAGTTACCCAAAATAAAACGAACAAATAATGAATATTGATGTGCACTTTGTGCTACAAATAAAAATATTATGAATTGTTAAACTAGCATTAAATTACACGGAATCTGCAGTTAAAATGCTCATAGTCAGCATTAAATTGCTAAAACTACCCAATATAAAACGAATAAAGAATAAAAATTGATGTGCACTTTGTGCTACGAATAAATGTTATTCCAATTAGGTATTTAAGTTTATATCTAATTGAGAATAACCAATATGTGTTTCGTTTGAAATAAAATATGTGTAAGGACAATGATGACCTCTGTATATGGTCCCGGGATAAATTCTCGGTCAGGTCAAATAATCTTTGTAAATCGGCCTGGGTCTAGTAGTGTGCCATCCTACATACAAGCGACTGTTAACAGCAATAATCCACAAAGGTGGATAAGTAATCAATGTGTAAGGACAATAACGACAACCTCCTTGTGTGGTCCCGGGTTAATTTCTCGGTCAGGTCAAATGTTTTGTTTAAATGGGCCTGGGTCTAGTGGTGTGCTATCCTACACAAAAGAGTTCCACTGTTAACAGCTATTCCGTATATGGGTGACTGTAACGGATAAAGTAACGACTGTTATTAATTTAACAGCTATTCCACATAGGTGGTTAAAGAAATGATTGTGGTCCAGCCATAAAAGTATTGGAGACGTCCAGTCTTAGCAAATCCATATTGTTGGGTTGTAATTAAATATAATGTATATTGGAAAAATGTATAATGCAGATCTTTAAAAAATATATATATTCTGAACATGCTACTGACAGGTTACAAAAAACTTATTGCCAAATTAAGTTTAAAAATACAGAATAGTCACTCCTAAGCTAATACATAAACAAATATGTATTTTATTAAACTAATGTAGGTACATTACATACAATTTAATAAAATGATTATTTTAATATAGTATTAATTGAAATTGACACTGGACTGGAAACATTAACATAAAACTAAAGTAGGTACAACCAAACTGACAAGATGTTGCCTTGCGGTAAGGTGCCCAGAAGACTGGCAGAATTGCCAAGTTGAATGGCAATACTGATCCTTTGATCAGTACCTACATAACATTAAGTTTAAAAAAAAAACATTATCCTTGTTATTTAGATTTTAAATTAGTTGCTGCTTTAACAGATTTAACTAATAAGCAACTCATGCTTTATTAACAGCAAATCCTTATTTGTGTGTGTTTTATAGAGAAGGTCTATATACTGTTCCGGCTAAGTTTAGATCCAGAATTTACGCCAAGCAATGGTATCGTGTCTACTTCATGACCAAAATAATTAACAATATTTCTGGCATTTCTTCAAAGTTTTGACACACTGTAACAGTTGTCGTTGTTCATCTTTCAACTGTAGTAAGTATTATTATAAAATACAATTTCTACAAACATTGAACTGGGTTGATCAATTAAAAAATAATAAAAATATTATCAAAATACAAGTAAATAAATGCAATATACCGACATGTGGTTGTTAAAATTTTTCAAATTCGGCAAGTATCTACCTCTAACAATGATGTTGCTATGAAGGAATGAATTTTTAGTATGATTAAACGAAAAGTTAAAAAAAAAGAAAAAGAAAAAGGGATAAGTGGCCGATGTTGGGAAAGTGGACAGGTAGATTATGATGAGATTAAAATCTGTGAAACTAAGTGACTTTCGGTAAAGGAAATGGCGCAGAATATTTTAATGATCCCAATTTGCGAGATGAGAATCGAAATTTATTGATGCAGATATTTATATGATTCCTATGAGATTGTTCGCATTCTTTTGACCATGCACATGATGTAAATAATATCTTTTAAATTTATTGATGCAGATATTTATATGATTCCTATGAGATTGTTCGCGTTCTTTTGACCATGCACATGATTATAAAGTAATATAATATATAATAGTAATATAGAAAAAACATACCAAAATAAAAATTAGAAATCATGTCATGTCAGAATGACATAATAGCGACCAATACTGTAATGAGTTTCTTTCGGCGTTTCTTCTCAGCAGTGGTCGTTCCGAAACGCTGGTAGTTTGCAGCTTTAAGAATTGCGATGGTATATAATTTGAAATTTGATGTAAAGGGTTACTTTGGATTTATTTCATACTAGTGGTAATGAAAATTATTGAAAACCTTTATCTGTATTAAAATCATCAAAAGAAAGGAGAGATGTGGCGTACAGCGGAGCGTCATGTTCCCCGCTACCCGCATTGAGCTGTGACTCATTATATTCAGATACGTCTCGGTGTGCGGACGGTTGCCCGAGTGCACAGGCTGTTATCATTCTCAGTGACTATCTAGTCGCTCTGTACCAACTTATACCAATAGTCAGGATACGGTGGAGCCCCAGTTAACTGACCCGGTTAAGCCCCGGGTCAGGTTGTGCTGTGGGGCACATAACGTGCGGGGCGGGGCACGTTACTATGCCGTATAATATTAGTGCCAACGGCACAGTCGGTCTCTCACTTGCCCTGACGCTCGCTAAACATAGGCCGCTTGCTTGTCATCGGAGGTAGTGTTGCCTTCTCTAGCGAACTGCACTACGCCCGATGATCAGCATTTTTCCCTATTTCCCCGTAGATCTATTTTACGTGATTAGTATTGTATTTAGAGTCCTTTCTTGAATAAATTTTTACTTTGTTACCTTTACCGAGAATTTTAAATTATCTCCTGTAGATTCTATATCCCTTCTTACATTACATATATATTTTGAAAAGGTTTAATGTCCAGAGAACAAAATTGAGGGTACTTGAAAGCTTGGTTTGCAATCTGTTAGAACGAGCTTACGATGCCGTCCCTGAACGGCGACAAAAGTTGACAAAACCTGCATCGCAAAATGTCGAGTGAGTAGAAGTTTTCTTTAAAAGATGATTGACCGAGCAAGCGAAGCGAGCGATGGCTATAATTCAAGTTGGGGCGAAAACACATTGTTTGTTTGTATTGTATGTGAACCGTTGAATTAATTTCGATGATATTAAAAATACGTGTAGCAACTATCCATAGAAATTTTGAGTTTGTTGCGCAACAAAACCGGTTCAGCCGTTTTTGAAATATACGCATATTTTTAAAATAATAATCGCGAGGTTTAAGTTCGTGGCGATTCACTAGTACAATAATATCCATACAAATATAAAAAAATGTGAAACTGTCTTTGTTTGTTTGATTGTCCTCCTATCTTATCAAAACGGAGCAATGCATAATCATTCATTCAAAAATTACAATTTTATAAAATTGCAATGCAATGCATTGATGGCATCTTTATCAAAATGGCTTGGCCGTTTTAGTAGGTGCTACAAGAATTATTGTTTAACAGAAAAGTAATAAACAGTAAATAAGTTTTAAGGCCAAGCCACATATTTTGACTAAGGTGTCTCTACACATTCCTTTATAAAGTTAAAGCTTGTAGAGTTATGGCATTTGGATATGAGCTTGACATGGCATCTCAAAACGTTTTGAACCTGCGAGCCATATGGTAATATTTTGTATGAAAATGTTTTAGGTGTGATAACCTGATAACTTGCCTGCCCTGTACTCTCCACATTTTCTCATTGAATTTACAAATCCAATTATTTCGCAACAGTGATTACGGCCAGTCTAATTATCTTTTGATTGGTCCCCTAAACAATTTTATTAAATTTGTCTTTCAACGTGTGTTTACGTTGTTGCAGCAGAGTTGGGCAAAATTCTGTCCGTTTTGGACGTTTCATAAATGTCCAGTTACAGTCCTATTTAAACCTAATAATTAGAAATACTTCCGTTTGTGTTACATAGTAGATTATTGTGACGTGGTCACAAGTCACAACGCTTGCAAATTTACTACTACACTCAAAGAAAAGGATAACCGAACTACTTTGGCTATTTCAGGAATAACCAAAGTTTGACAAAATACTAATAAAGTTAACTTTATTTTAACAAAAAGTTAACTGTTATTAGCCAACTGGGTTTGGTTACATATTGCAATTAGTTATGTAGTCACTACTTTGTGTTATGGGTATACGAAAGTTTGGTTGTATACTATAAGTAAGTATTTTTTCAGTGTACATAGGCAAATGACGTTTGTAACCGCGCAAATATGTGCGTGAAATTTAGTACGGCTGCTTGCGTGTGCCCTCGTTCAAGTGTCAGTGAAGTCTACAACGAAGTGCGGGGTGGGATGCGGTATTTGAAATGAGTGCGGGGCGGGGAGTGGCCATTTTCGTTAGTACTATTACATATACTGTGGCGTGACTTCAGTTTCTAGGACAATGCATTATTATGATAAGTATGACCATTCAGAATCGATTTCTCAATAGTGGCGGTGGTAACCTTAGCTTTAAGTGATTTTATGACGTCAACTAACTATAAAACAAGAACATGACGATTGATAAATGCTATTTTTAAGCCTATTTAAATAAAAACAATTGACTTTGATAGTTAAATGTGCGACCATGAAATTTTTATCACGCAAGCTCTAAGATCAGACTTAAGTTTTCAAAAAAATAAAATAAAAAAAATCTTTTTGTAACTAGAGACATAAGAAAAACGACCCTTTTACTCATTAAGAATCAACTCTGTACAAGCCCGGACCTTAATGAAAATTGTTCCGATAGTTTGGAGCAGTTAATAATTTTCGCTAGAATAGATCTTCAACCCTTATTATAATAGGGTATGGGCCGAGACGGTTACTGGATATAAACTATCATAATGTTTACATTAGATATTGTACATGTATTAAATATAGAAAAAAAAAAACATAAAATAAGCAAAAAAATTTATTTCAGAATGACATTTATATTCTACTAGCTTTTTCCCGCGGCTTCGCCCGCGTGATTTTCCCACGGGAACAGTGCTTTTTCCCGGGATGAAAGTACACTATGTCCTTCTCAGTACTTCTAACTATGTTTATGTGAAATTTCAGGAAGATTAGTTCAGTAAATAAAGCGTGAAGAGGTAACAAATTCGCATTTATAATATTAGTTAGGATACGATTATGTGCAAAAAATTACCAGCTATGTATTTCATAACATCCATTTTAATAGCTCAGAAATCATAACATATTGTTTATAGCACTGATTAATATTTAAAATGAAAATTATATATATATAAAAAAAATACCTATTACTTTTCATGAATTAAAAAAAAAAAAAAATTAGGTGCCTGAGAGCATCTCTCAAGCTCTGGTACCAAAATTATTATACGGTTGGATGATTTTTAGACATTCCTAAAGTAAATGTTATCTCAATAATTAGTAGGTATATGAAAGTAATTTACTTCAATAAATTGTTGAGAGAAATGGTGTAAGATAATAAACAGATTCTTAAACTATGTTTGACAATTTGATCACTAGTTATCTGTATAAGTTATGTTTATGTAAACGGATTTCGGAGACGGCAATTTGCTAAAAGCTATCTTGAACAAATTCCAAAGATGTTTTTCTGTAATAAGGTAAGGTTTTCATTTCGTTAAAAACTAATTTACATGACAACGAAAATCCACTCGAATATTCGTATTTATTTTTTAAATTACGAAATTGAAACTTGAATCTTTTACGTTTTTATTAGGGTAATTTTATTTTATATTTGTGGATTTATTTTGAATATTTCGATATTTTATGAAAAAAATTACATTTTGCGTTTCGTTTTATTTGAATGAGAAGTGCTTTAGTCTAAAATAAAAATTATTTTTTTTATAGATGTACCGAAGTAACTCAGATGTATGGAATATTAATTGGGTAGGTACCGAATTAAGGCCATACCCAAGGCTGATCAGAGGGGGTGAGGGGCGGTACGTAAGCACCGCCTTAAAGCAGACACAATAAGGTTACTTTTCGAATTTTCTATAATTTGTGTTTTTGCTAGCGAGTTTTCGTTAGGCTCTTAGGGTAATTATTTTAGAGGTTTTCTTTTAATTTTGATAAAACACTAAACATATTTAAAAAAAAAGCTGGTATCGTCGTAAATAAATGTATTCTTTATTTGATTCTTTAAAAAAAATCTATTGTTATAGCTTAAATTACGGTGATTTTCGACGATAAAGGAAAAAAAGACAGGATTATGTATTATTATTTTTATCTAGTTTTATTAATTTTATTTGTAATTTGATTCAGTATAATTCTAGTTTAGTATTTTTCTCTTTACAGGATATTTTTCCTGCTTCAGTACTTATAACCTATGATTCACACTTGACGTTTAAAGACAGTACGTTTTCGGAAAATCCTGATTGGGTCTTAAGGGCTCTTAGTAAGTGAAAACGGCAATATTGGCTGTTTTCTATAAGCTGCTGTTTAAAGAATTGAAGAGTTTTCGCCCTGAAATTTCTGATATGTATTGTAGAACGTATGTTTAAAGGGAGGACTGTTTCCAAAACACGATGGGAAAAATTTTGTTCGATAGAAAAAAATCCTGAAGTTACCTCTAAAATTTCATATGAATACAGATAACATCCGTGTTTTATAATAAAAAATGTTTTAAAATCACCAACACAAAGGTATTTTACCTTTTCGATTTCGTGACTGATTTAAATTTTTGAAAAACTAAACATTTCTATTAACTTTTTGATAAAAATGTGAATGGCGCGCAACCGGGACGTCCCCCCGCCTCAGCCGCTTCATACGAATTTTCGCTGATCGCCTAACCCCTTAACTAGACGAATTCACAATAACTCATAATTCCCTAGGGAGCGATGCCTTTAGGGAGAGCTAGTGTAAATAAAGCCACGACTATTGATTGAGCTATTTATCAAGTAAATTGCCCGATCTATACAATAATTACTTTGTTACTTGGAGGCTGAAGTTAATGAGACATAAAATCACTAGTTAAGGTCAACATTTCTTTGACGACCTCCGTGACCTAACGGTCATCACGCTGGATTATCACACCAGAGATCCAGGGTTCGATCTCCGGTCGGGTCAATATGGAAAAAACCGCATACTTCCAATACACCCTTGTAGGTACTTTTATTAAAACAACTATTATTGTCACGATTCAATTAAAAATATGTGTTAATAGCAAGCGCACAATTAGGATAAACTAGCTGTCGCCCGCGGCTTCGCCCGCGTGATTTTCGCTTAGATGAAAAATCTCTCTTGGAGCTTTTCATCAGATGTTCCAGATCTTCAATTTCTATACGTCAGCAGAAAATGCTCATCAGGTTGAACGACTTTTACTAAGGCGCCATTTCCATATATGTTATAGTGTAGCTGGTCTCTTGGAATTCTTCATCAGATGATCCTGATCTTCGATTTTTATACGTCAACAGAAAATGCTCATCAGATTGAACGACTTTTGTTAAGGCACCATGTCCATATTTCTTATAGTTTAAATGTTTTGGTTCCTCATCAGGTGTTCCAGTTTTCAAAATCAATTATAGCCTAAATGTTGCCCAGGCTTAATAGCTATAGAACAAAAAAGTTTCATTCAAATCGGTTCAGTACTTTCGGAGATTAGCGTGATCATACATACAGACAGACAGACAGACAAGAAATTAAAAAAAAAAATTTTTGAGTTCTATTATTCTTTTTAAGTGTCCCTCTATCCATTTCAGTCAAAAATACTAAATGTACAGACAAAATATTTTTACTGTTTTATTATATGTATAGATATAGATGAGTTTGAAGCTTTTGTTACGTTTCCATGATCAACCGATTATTACTGGTAAAAACCATTTCATACCGGTAATAAATAGTAATAATATTCTTCTTTTCGTCTTTTATTTACTCATTTAGCTACCCCAGTTTATCAAAGCTAAGCAAAGCTGTATTTAGCTAGCCAAGAATAATTACCATTTCTTCAAACAATCCAAAACAGAGCTCTTATTATCTCAAACGCACCTCACTTTTGCTCACATTAATTTAATCACACCCCACGCATTAAGGTGCCAATCCACTGCACGTTAGAATATGTAAATGTATTTAATCAAGGTTTGATTTTGAGTTGATAATCGAGATACTTGTAGTCATTATCATCGGTCATTTTAATATCCCCACTGCTGGGGCACTGGTCTTCCTTAAGGTTGGATAAGGAGGCTGGGCCATGACCCACCATGCGGGTCCAAAGTGGATTGGTCGGTTTTAACGACTGCGAATGCAGCCGGTACTAACGCCTGAAGCACGGAGGACATACATTATTATTATTATTTACTATGTGGGGACGCCAGCGCGAGCACCAGACGGGTGATCAGTCCACTCATGCTGGGACCATTTCACCCAATTCCCCGAGACCCGTATAGGGTTTTGAGTTACCTGGTAACTCACGTTGTCGGCGACCCACTGAATCTACCTGTTACTTTGCAGAATTTTAACAACTGTCCTATTGTAATGTCGCTCAGATCGTCCTCAGATAGGGCGTCTGAGCCCAATACTTCTCTCCTGAGGACATACATATAATCACGTCTTTATCGGGTAGACAGAGCCAAGAGTCCTGAGACTCGAAGGCCCCGCTTAGCTAAATAGTGGGCTTTCTGATAGAATGGAGATTCAGATATAGTGACAGATTGCTAGCCCATCACCTATGAGTGGAGGATTCCCCAGTTCAAAGCCCTTTCCCTCTATTGGCTTTTACAATCTGCGCGGAAATAGAAGCAGCTGGCACATTATATGATTATTCTTTGCTCTCAGACAAGAATAGAATAGAAATCATTCAATCATCAAGCACGAAGGAGCTCGGAATAATAGATTTTTGGTGACCCATCCCGTGACCGACCATTACAAAAGTTGCTTAACCGCACTATTGCAGGACGAGTGCGTGAATCGCTACCTACCTTATGGAAGGAGAGTAAGGAATCTTTTTCAACTAGTGGCTCTGTGAGCTGTAGACCTCGCGAGCTGACACCAAATGTTCGTAAGAGCCTTAAAATCCAAAGACCTTTAGGCCCCTTGTGCCAACTCCGCCATTTTCTAAAATTTCCAAAAATGGCTCGACTATCGATTTTCATATGTTTTTCGTACCTGCTCCCAAAATTTCATGGAATCGGTTGAGAAATGCGACCTCTAGAGGAGAATACACAGATAACCAAAACATTTTTTGCCAAGTTAAAACGGAAAAAACGACACCTGAGCAATGAATTTGTAGCTTTATGGAAGGAGGAAACAGTACAGGCCATTACACGAGAAAAACAAACGATTTGTCAATTGTCCTACTTCGGGATGTGTGTGTGTGTACAACAGAATTAGGAATAATAAAAGCCAAATAGAAGTGGAACAGACTTTTATTTTGTCGCTGCCTGATTTATTCACATTCATAGGCTTCTTCAGCCACTTAGCTCAGTCAATCCAGTAATGGAATCGTTCGATTTGAATTTTCAATATTCAATTATATCAAGTATTCTAGTTTTTTAATTTCAAATAGAATACAGCAGATGCCATTTCTAATTGTATTTTTATTCCGATTTCTGTGGTATACACGCGTATTAAATTTTGCTCCATTTTCGGTCATAGTTTGATTTTTAAAATTTAACCGTAAACTCCATTTATTCTTACCAGTCATCGTGTAAACAATCTTACCATATCTTTTTATGATTTTACAACAATATAAATTAAAATAGACTTTTTAGGAAGTTACTTTCGTGGTTAATAAATGTTTTACTTTAGAATGTTTAGGTTTGAACTAATATTTGATTTATTTTCAACAAAATTCAATAAAAAGTACTGTGAAGATTGTTTACATGATAGGACTGGTAAGAATAAATAGAGTATACATACCTTATAGTTAACGCATTTCAAAAATACTATGTTTACAGTTTCTAGGTTAAAATAGTTGTAAGTGCAACAAAGCCTAACAATGTCTGATAAAGCAGTATTCCTCTAATCTGTGCCTACTGAAGAAAAAAAGAGCTTTCTTTTGAGTACTTTTGTGTCAGCTCCCGTCATTAAGGATTATGTCTACGTCGACGACTTATTAGAAGAGTGGACACTTTCTTGATTTAAAAAGGAAAAAGAAATAACGTTTTGAAGGGTTTTATATTTTTACACGACTCCCCAAAAAATGAGTATAAGACCGTCCGCACACGGAGCTACTCAAAAATGATGGAACTAATCAGTAATTACAATTACAAACCAGTGTGAAATTTTTCCTCGCACACAACACTACAAGTTGCAAACTCAAGTTGCAAGGATTCAGCCAGGTTTGTTATTTCTGCTCACAAAAGCACACGGTTAATATAGGGAATTTTTTAAAAAAGCACACATGTCGCGTGGATTGATGATATTGTATTATACTATCATCATAAAAGACGCCAAATGGTACGCAAGTTTTGGGTTCACCCGTACATTCGAAATAATGTGAACTGCAGATTGTTAGTTGCAGCTTGCAGCATGAGAGTTGCGTGAAACAGACAACAAATTTTTAATATTCAATGTTTGGTCATTCATTTTTCTTAACAAAAACACAGGAAACTCTATTAACCAGTAGCGCAGCAACCGGCATGCCGCGTTACCCGTGATCAGTTGCTAACTCGTTACAAACCGGTTGGTGACTAGTAGCGTGTCGTGTGCGAACCTCATATAAGAATGTATGGGCGGTGACGCTCAAGTAACTCGTTAGTAATTTGAGTTTGTAACGCGTTCTTTTGGAGTAGCTCCGTGTGCGGACGGCCTAACACTCCTTTTTAGGTTTTCAGGGTTAATGTATGTATGTGTCTTTATTCCACCATAATCTCTTAGGGCGAAGTTCATCGACTTTTTAAACAACTGTTTATCACTTAAACAGCCGATTAAATCATTTCTGGTGTTCACCATACGCTAACCAATGGTTACCGCTTCAAAACGGCCGATTATCCTAACCGAGCTCGACATCACCGTTTAACCGTCGGTTATCCCTTATTTTTACATTTTGCTGTGGCATGCTCTTGTATTTTTGAGTTTTGTGACATCAAAATTTCATAAAATTAATTATTAGAATTTATTTTCTGCAATAAATCTTGTATTTTATGTTAAAAAAACCCCTTAAAACAATATTTTACATAGACTGGAACATTTTATAAGTACAATTTATTAACCAAAATATTATACTGAAAATTATTCTTTTACAATTTTAACTATTTATTTACATACTAGCCCCGCCCCGGGGCTTCGCTCCCATGGGAATTTCGAGATAAAAAGTACCCTATGTGCTATTCCTGGTACTTTTCTATTCGTGTACCAAATGTCATTGAAATCCGTCCAGTAGATTTTGCGTGAATGAGTAACAAACATCCTCACAAACTCACAAATTCACATCCAAACTTTCGCATTTATAATATTAGTAGCATAACAAGTAGCATATCACATAATAAACAAGAAGAAATTACACAAAAATACATGTGGCCGCCCGACTCGTCATCGGAGGATTCGGAGGGGTAACTATTGCACAAAAAACAAAAGGTTTTGACCTGACGTTATTGTATTACCTGCCCAAATTTAGAACTACATCCTGTCACAACGATTCCGAAACGTCGCCGTACTTTTTAAATCGAAAGCATTCTCATCCATGCTACCTAATACAGATGTCACTGTATTTCGTGTTGACCAATATTACGCTGCGACTTCTTAAATGAGTAGCATATAATGCATTCATTCATTCACTCTGATCGGTTGGTTACCGTCCGATTTACTAACCGTGATGCAAATATTCGTGGTGAACAGTGATCATTTGATCGGCTGTTTAAACGATGGTTTGGATTTAATCGGCCGATTACAAAACCATTGGTTAAATAGCAGTCCGTGAACTTGGCCCTTAAACGCCTTGCTAGATAGAGATGTGTGACGTATTCCACATTCTTTGAGGTGCTCCCGCTCCAGCTTTTTCATGGAATGTTACGTTACATAATCTTCATATCTAAGTACTTATCTAAATCATGGGGGTTCCAACTAGAATATCTGCCAATTTGTAACGATAAAATGACAATAGATGGCGACATTGGAATGAATTTAATACATTATACTTTGACTTTACGCCATCTTTTGAGGAAATACCAACTTTACAACCTAATGTAAGGATGAAAGCACGGTTAGTGAAGTGTGCTTTGCATATATTAAAATTTAACTTGCAATGTATGTAAGTGTGTTCGTTCGGGTGGAATTACGGTGGAATCTTTGAACTCAATTTTGAAGTAGATATCTTCAACCAATTGAGCTGAAATTTTGTACACATGTTTAGTTTGGATGACAATGCATGATATGGACGTCATTCTAAATCCAATATGGCGGACCATCCAAGATGGCGCAATGGTTATTTCACGTGGTCTGTGGGTTATTTGCAATGACATGTGTATTAGAATGTCATTGGTTATTTGTAATGAATTTCTACAACATAGGTATCAAATGAAAGGGCCTTTATAAAAGCTTTTTTTTTAAGTTTTTTTACTATTAATTTATTTTGTTTTAGCTCAGTGCTACACTTTAGCGGCGATTATTGGAAGTAGCCAACTGATATTGCCTACTCAGAGAGGCGCATTTTCATTGTATGGGAGTTTTCGTGCATCTGTACTAGTTAGTAGATCACATACCACCTATGTAGTATGTGATCAAAACGAACTTCTTTAGCGAAGTTCGATCAATATTATATGAGTCGCTTCATCCGAAAATATATATATGTACAACGTAGTTCCTCTACCTGTCAAGGCACTGTGTCTAAATCTAAATAGCTAACCTATTGTTGAAATGAAGTAAAATAATATTTTTCTAAGAACCTATGACCTTCAAGCCGAAAGCCCTATACATCATCATCAGTTTTCCTTTCAGTAACGTTCAGTGTTAACGCTCCATCACTGAAATGACCGCATATAAAAGCTAGAACTTTTTCCCGCTTTCTAATTACGTAATCTAGACCGTTAGGGTGCGATTCCACTACTGCGGTGTGGGCTAAGCTATGGTACGAAACTATGTGAGCTCCTTTAGAGCTAACCTTCGTAGCAATGAAAACAAAATGTGCTATGAAGATACTCATTCAATAAGAGGAGATCTTTGTGCAGCAGTGGAACACACCACAAGGCTAAAAAAGAAGAAATATGAAGATACTCGGATATGTTCTTATCGTCATACATTTTAAGTGTGCATCTTAAGTACAGATCTATATGAAAAAAAGATAGTATCGTAGAACACTGTTCTATTAGTGCTATGCTAAGATGAGCATTAAAAATAAATCAATCCTATTTTTATAAATCAACACATTCACACTACACACATTATTAGAAACATAGCTTAGCTAAGCTGAAGTGAAGTAACATCTTTATACTTGGAAAATAGTATGATGAAGTGTGAAAGTAGAAGTGGAGAAAATAAAAGTCTTTTCTAGCATTTTAATTGTGTAATACTTCTCAAGGAAATAGGTGAATTAAATGTGAATATAGAAAGTAAGCCAGTACAAACCGAACTAATATACGGTATACTGTTAATGACAACATAACTGATATATATATTTTTTTATAACATAGGGTGGCAAACGACCAAGCGAATCACCTGATGGTAAGCGATCACCGCTGCCCATGGACTACAGCAACACCAGGGGTATCACAAGAGTGTCGCCGGCCTTTCAAGTAGATGTAGACTGGTTTTTTGAAGGTTCCAATATCGTATCAGTTCGGGAACACCGCCATAGGAAGTTGGTTCCACAATTTGGTCGTACGTGGCAAGAAGTTTCTTTTAAAACGTTAGGTAGTATACGTATTTAATTACTTTGTTCAATAAACATAGGTGATAACCGAAAGAGCATCATTTTCAGATACAATGTAACAGCTATTGGTTCATATTAATTTAATTTTATGTATCAAATTCGGTCCTTTGCAGTCTCGTGTTGCACAGAATTTCTAGGGGTCTAAAAAGGCCACTTCGAATAATTTTAATATGATCCATTCCCATTTCGATAATATTTAAAAATTAACCTTAAACCAGCTCTTATAAGGTTCATTTTTGCATATTTAGGAAATGGAAAATGGATCATATTGTGATTTGTCAAATTGGCCTTTTAGACCCCCTGCAGTTTCATTACAAGCACCCTGTGTTGAACCGCGCTTCAGGCTTCGCGTATCAATACAATTACCATAATGATGCTCATGTTGTGCATTGCATGATATAACTTATCATTATGAATAACTACTATTATTATAACTTATCATTATTATGATTTTAACGCAGCAGAAGTAACCATCTATGCTCTTTATTATTTGTGTGTGTACATATGTATATTTATATATGTATGTTTATTTGCTGTCATGCTGGTCTAGGAGCGAAGAAAAAACATAGAATGTGCCAGCTGCTTCTCTTCCCGCGCAGATTGTAAAAGTCAATCGAGGGAAAGGGCATTAAACTGGGGATTCCTCCACTCATAGGCGCTGGGCTAGCAACCTGTCACTATACCTGAATCTCCATTCCATCAGAGAGCCCACTATTCAGCTAAGCGTGGCCTTCGAGTCTCATGACTCTTGGCTCTGTCTACCCCGTAATGGATAAAGACGTGATTCTATGTATGTACTTTTATTTGCTTTATTTGCTGTAGTATATTTGTGGTATTTACACAAATTTCGTCACTTTGTTCACCCATGCCATACTCATTTCTGTTTATCCCTAAGGTTTTAAGGCTTAATTCCTAAGGCCTTTAATACCATTGTATTATTTTGGTTTAATAAAGTTTTAAATAAATAAACTTAGTTGAAATGAAAAAAAAAGTGTCTGGTTTCGAATAGATATTATTTCGTACTAGCTTGTGCCCGCGGCTTCGCTCGCGTGAATTTCCCACGGGAATAGTGCTTTTTCCCCGGACGAAATGTACCCTATTCCCACTTTCGCATTTATAATATTAATTAGGATTAGTATTTACAAAAAGCCTACTATTCAGCTAAGCGTGGCCTTCCAGTCTAACTACTCTTGACTCTGTTTACCCCGTAACGGATAAAGATGTGATTTTGTTTCAGAATTAGTATAAATTCAAGTCAGTTTTTACCCAACGTGCATTATTACATTTTAATTTCTTTTTATATTGGTTCTTGTGCCTGAAATATTTTTTTTAATCACACCGCTGCCACCAATAGCATATTTTATATACAACGTGGTAGCAGCTTACTATTCTATCAATAAGCCCACTATTCAACTAAGCGTAGCCTTCGAGTCTTACAATATACTGTCTACCCTGTAAGGGATAAAGTCGTTGTTTGTATCTGGTGGCAGCAGTGGGATAAAGAAATTGTAAAAAGCACGTGAATTACCGTAAATGTGATAATATGACCTTTTCTAACTATAACTCTTAGTGATGAAATTTTCCTAAGGTGATTTGACTATTGTGAATAAACTCTATCTTGCCTACCTAATACATCGGGTAATTTACTTCGATAACTCAATTAATACAAGTTTCAGTCAGTTTTGAGTTACTTGCGGGATTTGGCATCCGGATAAATTACTATAGTTGACCTTAAGATTTAGTTTGTGTAAAATACAGAATGTACAGAAATACACCTTTTGTTTAATAATAGTGTTCTTCTTTGACCGCTAAAGCACGAAAGCTTATAACATCTGCTGAAGACTGAGAAATATACCTAAAACCTTTATTGTTTTAAAAAAAGCCAAGCAACCAAAGAAGAGTTTCAGTTAAATATAAACTATTTATTTATTTATTTATTTAAACTTTATTGTACACACATACAAAAGTACAGTACAAAAGGTGGACTTAATGCTAAAAGCATTGTCTGACAGTCAAACCTTAGGGTTGAGCAGAGCAGAGAGTTCATGTGGGTGTAAATAAATTTTATCATACAAATTAATTATTATTATTATTGGAATTATTAAATAAATTAACTATTGAACGATTGTTACACTTTTTTTTTCTACAGAAAAAAGTAAAGAAAAGAAAATGTTTTACTATTTAAACATAACTGTGATGTTTAAAATCAATCAGATTAGAAGCACACTATTTGTAATGAATTCATAAAATTCAATGTTTTCTGTACTGTCCATATTTTTTATACAGGGACTATTTACCTGATCGATTAGGTTAAATTAGTCACGGTAATCTGCAATATAAATGATTCAGTTTATGACGAGTTTCAACGCAAATGATATTGTAAATCTCTAGGGAGTCAAAATGGGGAAATGAGATGATAAGTTTAAAACTGCGTGTTGTTTTATTGACAGAAAAAAACCGGCTAAGTGCGAGTCAAACTCGCGCACCGAGGGTTCCATACACACAATGCATCTCATCTCTAACTAAAAGACCAACTAGTTTCAAAAACAAACTTAACTTTGCAGTTCGAGTCTCTAAGACTCATACTGAACCCAGCGCAAAAATAAGTTTAGACTTCCAATAACATATTTACAGTTTTTAGACTTATTTCTGTATAAGTACGGTTAGACCTTGCTTTTTGCCAAATTTCATATTTTAGGTCAACGGGAAGAAGTTACCACATAGGGTTTGATTGGTGCCTAAAATCGCAAAATATGCGAAAATTCGCCACATGCAAAGTCATATCCAAACTTTCGCATTTGTAATATTAGAAGGATTTTATTATCTAAATATGTTTTTTTTTTATAAAAGACGGGTTTGCTCTTGACCACAATCTTGCCCGAGGACAGAGATGAGTCTACGGTGTAGCGAGCTCACCCAGAAGCAGCCTGTTCACTCTGGTTTTGAGGAGAGTCAGGTTGTATGTGCTCGGGAACACAGACGCAGGCAGGGAGTTCCACTCCTTCACTGTGCGCATTAGGAATGTTGATGAAAAGCAACAAAAACCCCTTTATTAGACCCACTTAAGTTCCCTGCTTACCCCATTGTATTTGTGCCATACATTGTATTTGTGCAATAAAGGTTAAATAAATGGGAAGACGACTAGAAGGAGACGGCTGGTCCATTTTGGCCAGGGTGGCAAGAGACAGAGATTTATGGAAATCTTTAGAGGAGGCCTATGTCGAAAGACAAGCTAATAGGAAAAATAATGATCAAATGTAAACGTAGTATGTACCAACTTATAAAAATAGTAATAAAGGCTTATTTTATTTATTTATTATAAATAAATAAAAAGCGCTTAGTGATGTAAAGATATAAATAATGAAAGTAAGCTGTTTTTGATATTAATTTCCCATAGTTTGTTAACGCCACGGCATAATCCCTGGCTTTATTTATTTGAGCTTAGTCATCTAGGAGGTCGCAAGATATAAATATAAAACTATGGCCGAGGTCGGGTCATTGCGTGTTAAGGAAATAGGGTGGGTGTTGTTAAAAATTGCAAGTTAGCGCTGTCAATTAGTTCGCGACACGGTTTGTAAAAAAGTATTTTTGTAGCTGTTTGTTTTTGTGATAATAAAATAATGCACAATTTCTGTTACCTACTTGGCTTCAAATTACAAATTTACAAAAAACGGCTAAACTGTTTCTGATATATGGCTAAGAATACTATCAATTAAGTCACCTATGGGGTGTTTATATAAATAGAAACCAAAAAAATTTTTTTTTTTATTTTTATCTGTCTTTCTTTCTGTCTCTCTTTCTGTCTGTCTGTAATATTGTACAGGCATATCGCAAAAGCTACTAGATTAAACGATGCGGATTTCAGTTGTATTATTGAAGGTCTAACTTAAAATTTGGCGTAGGTTTTATTGTTCTACACCGCCGCCCTGGGGCGGCGGCGCACCGCTTTGAACCTGGACCTTTAGACGAAGTCAGATTTTAATATCGAAATCGAAGTTCGCAAACGCTAAAATGTATGGGATGACATAAGGTAACGCTAAATTACGTGGTCGATCGCCATCGTCATCGCAAGTTCATAGAGAAAACGATTCGAAACCATAGAGTAACGAACTGTTTTATCGCTTACTTCCATACATTTGACGTTCGCTTTCGCTTTGATGACGGAAGAAAATTGTTTTTGTCATCTGTCGAAACGATTACGAACTTAGATATTGTATCGCTACGAATCAAATGAAACTTTGGCTAAACCTGCTGATAACATTAACAATAGTAAATTACCCTCGGACGAAGTCGCGGGCACAAGCTAGTTGCAAATATAAAGATGATAAAGACGCAGAAACATAAGTCACTGAAGTAATAAATTGGGGGCGTGTTTAAGTTACTGTACCGGAAAAATAAAGAGATAATTAAATAAACTTTTCTTTGTGAAATGGAGCAGAATTTTGTAAACAACTTATTAAACAGATCACGTACCTTACGGGGTAGACAGAGCCGAAAGTAGTGACATTCGAAGGCCTTAGCTGGATTGTGAGCTTATTGGTGGAATGGTGATAACTTTTCTCAAGCTGGATCAACAACTTCGAATGTCTATTTTGGATTATATCTCAGATGCAATTAGGTACTACAGTACTCTCATATAGAAATTAGATATGGTGAAAAAATTCCATGCGAGCAGGACTTGAACCCGCGACCAGGTCTTAGTAGGGTCAGGTGCGATAGCTCAGTTGGATGAGCAAGGTCGTATAAAGACCTGGTCGCGGGTTCAAGTCCTGCTCGCATGGAATTTTCTCACCATATCTAATTTCCTTTTGAGGGTACTTTAACTTGGAATGTCGTTGAAATCTTTTCAAAATCTGGACGAGCAACGACGCAGATAATAACTACACGCTAATAAAATCTAATAATCATATTTTACAGCCGCATAACGGCACAACTAGGTTTCATCTTCAAGCAATTCTCAAATTGTTGCCTGGAAGAAATTGCTTACAGCTATAAGGCCACCTTTTGCGCATCTTATTTTCTACATATACCTACCTACTATGTATATTATAAGAGTGCCATAAAGTATTTTTTTATTATTTCTACTCTGAAAGTAGGTCTGAAGTTGCCTGAGGCGCGTGGAGAAAGTAATACTTTTTAGCCCTAGGGAGAATCGTTTTCAACTGACAATAAAAAAAAAAACTCATTCTATTTTCACATTATTCTATTGAACCATGTTGTCCATGTGGGACACATGGACAACATGGTTCAATTGGTCATGGTCATGGTCATTGGTCATGGTCTTGGGACTTAAATAAGTTACTTTCACCCATTCGGTTACAATGTACTATTGTATTGTATTATTATATTACACATGCCGACGTCCGCACTAACCATAATATCATTCAGATCTCATTTCAAATTCTATTATCTGTGGTACAGTCAGCAACAATTTTGCACAGCATATTATTGTTGCGATAACTGTACATTTGCGGTTTCAAATACAAGTTAGTTTATCGAACTGTCCAGTTCAGTTAAAATTTATGTTCTTCGTAATGTGTTGTGGGTTGTGGTTAGAGTGAAGCTTAGGTACCTCTTTTGCAAATATTGCCTATAAATTTAACGTTGTACACAAACTAGCTGCGTCCCAAGGCTCTGCTGCCGTGGGAATTTTGGGATACTCTATGTGATGTTCCTGATATTTTTCTACCTGTGTACCAAATTTTATCAAAATCCGGCCAGTAGATTTTGCGTGATTGAGTAAAAAATATACATCAGTATTTTTTTCAAACTTTTTGGTTTACTAGCTGCGCCCCGGGGCTTCGCTCCCGTAGCAATTTTGGGATAAAAAGTACCCTATGTAATGTTCTCGATATTTTTCTAACTGTGTACCAAATTTCATCAAAATCCGACCAGAAGATTTCGCGTGATTGAGTAACAAACATACAACAGTATTTTTTTTAAATAGTAATGGCCAAGCAAACTTTTTATTTCTAAAAGTATAATTATATCTAGCACCTTTGTTTCGTGTCTATAACATGTAATTATAAATACATTTGTCTTCCTACAAAGTAAAAAAATCGTCATTATCAGACCAATAAATCGATGTATATCAAACTGGAACGCCACGACGAGTAGGAATTATTACAATATCAAGAGAAATACTTCAAATGCTTTGTCGTATATGAAGCTCACCCTGTCTTGCGTGAGCAGCAAATGCGACAAAGCAGCGCGGGGCGCTATGTCAAGGTCAAATGTTTGCACGTGTAATACTTGTGGCTTATGTTGGCGGCGTTTTGTTGTGACGTAGTCCACTTAGAGCACTAATCCGAATAGCACAAACGCGAACAGCACAAGGCCTAGTCCACGAACAGCACAATTTCAATATTTTTGGCTGTTCGTGGATTTAAATTTATATTTTATTTTCGTCCACGAACAGCACATACAACTATTATACTTATATTATACTAGCTGTCGCCCGCGGCTTCGCCCGCGTGAGTTTCGCTTAGATGAAAAATCTCTCTTGGAGCTTTTCATCAGATGTTCCAGATCTTCAAATTTTATACGTCAGCAGAAAATGCTAATCAGGTTGAACGATTTTTGCTAAGGCGCCATTTCCATATATGTTATAGTGTAGCTGGTCTCTTGGAGCTTTTCATCAGATGTTCCAGATCTTCAATTTTTATACGTCGGCAGAAAATGCTCATCAGGTTGAACGATTTTTGTTAAGGCACCATTTCCATATTACTTATAGTTTAGCTGTTCCGTTATGGTTCTTCATCAGGTGTTCCAGTTTTCAAAATGAATTATAGCCTATATGTTGCCCAGGCTTAATAGCTATACAACAAAAAAAGTTTCATTCAAATCCGTCCAGTAGTTTTTGCGTGAAACGCGTACATACATACAGACAGACAGACAGACAGACAGACAGACAGACAGACAAGAAATTCCAAAAAAATTTTTTTGCTTTCTATTGTTCTTTTTAGGTCTCCCTCTATCCATTTCAGTCAAAAATATTAAATGTACAGACAAAATATTTTTACTGTTTTATTATATGTATAGATATATATTGATTTGTAAATACTGTTAGAACCTAGTGCTGTTTGCATGAAAGATATAGATAACATCACCTGATCGTGTAATTAATAAACGATCAAGTGATATTATTTTTCATTGAATATTGGATTAGTGCTCTAAGTGGACTACGTCGTCGTTGTCGCGTGAAGCATTAGTTTATAGCACAGCGCAGCATCGCGCTGCGCGGCGTTCTGTTGCCAACGCAGGACAGAGAGGACGCCGCCGCGTAAAAGTGTCGTTGCTAGTTTAATGTATATAGTGTATATTTGACGTGCTAATGGCTAAATGGCTTAGGTACCTTACCACAGTAGTCATTTTTTATAATAATTATGATATATATAAATGATGAATGATGATTTGATGATGAATGATTATATATTTCGCTTTCTCAAACAGTCGATAACGCATCAGTGACCTTTTTAGGGTCGTTGGTGTCTATGGACTGCGGTGATTGCTTACCATCAGGCAACCCGCAGGCTCGTTTGTCTAATCCTAACTAATATTATAAATGTGAAAGTGAGTTTGTTTGTTTGTTGCCTCTTCACGCTTCATCTACTGAACCAATCTTCCTGAAATTTTGCATACACATAGTTAGAAGTACGGAGAAGGACATAGGGTACCTTTCATCCCGGGAAAAGGCACAGTTCCCGTGGGAAATTCACGCGGGCGAAAGCTACTATAAAAAAATGCTACATCGGATTTTAATGACATAGCTACTTAAAGTAGTGGAAAATGTTGATTTGTCGTGAATTTTCTATAAAAAGCCAAGCCGGTTTATACACTTATTGATAGGATTTATAAATGACTAGCTTTTTGCCCGCGGCTTCGCCCGCGTGAATTTCCCACGGGAACAGTGCTTTTTCCCGAGATAAAAAGTAGCCTATGTGCTATTCCAGGTCATTATCTACCTCTGTACCAAATTTCATCGAAATCCGTCCAGTAGATTTTGCGTGATTGAGTAACAAACATCCTCACAAACTCACAAACTCACAAATTCACAAACTCACAAACTCACATCCAAACATTCGCATTTATAATATTAGTATGGATGAACTAATTTCACAAAATGAGGAAATGATAACGTCGCCAAAATACAACTGATGAAAGATACTCGTTGACCATGGCTCCTTGTAACAGGGAAGAAATGAACGAATATTGATATATTCAAAGTAAATGTCTACAAATTGTGATACCAAGTCGAAATAATATTTTTGAATCACAGCATATAAGTACCAAATATAAAATAAGTTTGTACAATTAGCGGTCTTTTTGTTAGCGATTTCCTCTTGACAACCGATGTTTGGAAATCATTCTAATAAATCAGTTTACGGACGGGATCTAAAAATAATGTCACATTTTCCTTCAAACGCCCTTAATTTTGTAATTATATTAAAGAAAGTCTACTTACCATTCTACTTATATTCAAATTAACCGAAATACAAAATAAGAAAAGTATTTTTAGAAATTTCGTCAGAACAAGGCTTTTCCTGTCAGCTTCTGAAATGGTCCCAGACAAATCATCTAAATCAGAGCTTTTTGTTGTAGATGCTTTCCACGAATTTTAAGCCTATCAATTTGTTCTGACTTAGCAAGAGCTTTCGTTTAAAAACTGCTTATTTACTAACATATTTTAAACTAGCTGTCGCCCGCGGCTTCGCCCGCGTGAGTTTCGCTTAGATGAAAAATCTCTCTTGGAGCTTTTCATCAGATGTTCCATAGATCTTCAATTCTTATACGTCAGCAGAAAATGCTCATCAGGTTGAACGATTTTTGCTAAGGCGCCATTTCCATATATATTATAGTGTAGCTGGTCTCTTGGAGCTTTTCATCAGATGTTCCAGATCTTCAATTTTTATACGTCAGCAGAAAATGCTTATCAGGTTAAACGACTTTTGTTAAGGCACCATTTCCATATTTCTTATAGTTTAACTGTTCTGTTTTGGTTTTCAAAATCAATTATAGCCTAAATGTTGCCTAGGCTTAATAGCTATACAACAAAAAATGTTTCATTCAAATCGGTTCAGTACTTTCGGAGATTAGCGTGATCATACATACAGACAGACAGACAAAAAATTCAAAGAATTTTTTTTTGCTTTCTATTATTCTTTTTAAGTGTCCCTCTATCCATTTCAGTCAAAAATACTAAATGTACAGACAAAATATTTTTCTGTTTTATTATATGTATATAGATTGTATTTATTCCCAGATACACAGACACATCAAACTTATAACACCCCTTTTTTGGTCGGAGCTTAAAAATGGCCGACAAAACACCACTAAAATTGAGAGTTTCCATAAAGAGGTGCGCCCTAGAGACACATTTTACAAAATGATATCTACTTAACTACCATTTCGAGCGGACAAGCAGGCTATTTGCCAAATAAGCTAGCACTTTTCAAATGCTAATAAAAAGTGCAGCAAACGACGAAAATGTAGCTGAAAGACGTGAAGTAGCTTGAAGCGATGTAAAGAGGACGTTAGTATGTAGTTCCTCTAAATATTCATACATAAAACTTTACTTTGTAGCTTCTTATAAGTTAACGTGAATTTACTCAGGTTAGGTGAATGGTGGTGGTGGCACGAATATTCACTGAAAAAATACTTCACAACCAAACTTTCGTCAACCCATAACACAAAAAGTAACATAACTTTTTGCAATATGTAACCAAACCCAGTTGGCTTATAACAGTTAACTTTTTGTTAAGATCAAGTTAACTTTATTAGTATCTATTTTAAAAAACTTTGGTTATTCCCGAAATATCCAAAGTAGTTAGGTTATACTTTTTTATGTGTGTTAGAAAGATCGTCATCGTATCGTCACGCTAAAAATTATATGAAAAATAAACAGCGAAACAGCGCCCTATCATAAAAATAACTACTTATTCATTTTCCAAATATTTTTTTGACGTGATGATACGTTTACGAACTCGCAAATATTCGTGCTCTCCCCACTGGCCAAATGTTAGTTAAACTCATACAGCGAGGGTTCTTTAAAACAGTTCATGGATACAATAGAGTCGTCAGTCTGTCATTTTCTCTGGAACGCGAACAGGTATCACGTCGAAATTTATATGAGGTAGGAGCCTACATTCTCTCTTCTTCGTATGGCAGAGCACTCGTGGTTAGATATGCTGTTTGGACTCAGCACTGTATCTCTCCTCGTACTACGTTTCATATTAACTTAAAAAACCATAGACTGAAATAAAATACAAAAAAAAATCTTTTAACTTTATGAAAAATCAAACTTGAGAGTCAACACTATCAAAAGATATGACTGCAAATGTTGCTTTTCGAATATTTTTCGAACACTAAAACATAACTTTTATCAGCTTAGGAATAAATTGTGCAAAGCAATGCATTTTGTTCAGTCTGTCTAGACTTTAGATTACACTGGACCTGAAGAGATTGCGTTTAGTTGCTATTTTAAGACATTTTCCAAATTTATTTTGTCTTGGTTAAATTAGATTGTGTTGACACTGAATGCAAATGAGTTGTCTTAAGATGCTTGATTGTTCATTCAAATTTGTTTATTTATAACCAGACTTTAACAAATAAGTACAAATTAAAACAAAACCTAATTTAATCACTGCCTCTCGGAGGAATGTAAGGAATCTAACAATACCTCTCACATCAAAATCTGTTAAATGTATGTCAGTATGTATGTACATACATACTAACAAACATGAACCCTGAATATTTTATTGGTCAGTCGTGTAAATTGAAAGAAAGCAACGTGGTAATGCCGAGAGATTTACACTGCAAAAAAACAAAGACAATTTAAAAATACCTTCTTAATTTAACGTTACGGACATCTTGTAAAACTAAGAGCCTATTTATTTATTTATTTTTTAAGTAAGTGTAAAGGCGGGCTTATACGGGATTTTCTCCACTTCCAAGAAGTTTCAAATTTATTTGTTTCGACTCGTTTGGTGTTCTATGAGAGAGCTTATACTGAAATGGAAGAATTAAATGAATAACGTCATACCTACGTATATTTAGTTCCGAATTGTAAATAAAATAATGACAATGACCACTTAGCTGTTTCCTAAATTTAGATGACTAATTCTTGCCCTTAACTTCGCCCGAGTGAACCGCCCTGTGGCTGTGTCAATAATCTTTCAATTTTACTACAAAACAAAATAATAAGAACAATATAAATAATGAGTACGTAGCTTCTAATTTGCCCGTTCATTTATAAATAGAAAATTCCGAAAGAAGACTACAAAGAACTTAATAAAAGCTCCTTTTCTTTTGTAATAATTGTAATACAACAGAAAATAACGGAGCTTCGTAAAATATTTCATACTTCTGCATTGTAAGTCAATTTTAAAATACATTCTAGACTTTTACGTATTTTTAAGGCTTTATATTTTACTTCATGCTTTCATCATAGTCTGGGAGTTAATAAACATAGAAGCCAGCTGCTTTTCTCTTAGTGCTTCTTTACATTCCCTAAGGAACCTACATGCCAAATGTCAGCCTTCTACGCCCAGTAGTTTTGGCTGTGCGTTGTCAGTCCAATAACAGAAGATATTAAGTGTGAGTTTATCTGAAATGTAACGTTATAATTTCTGTGATTGTATCTTGTTCAATAAAATAAAATAAATAAATACAAATTTAAATCAAACAGGGAAAATAAAAAAATCTTCCTCATGACATAATCCTACCCGCGTTCATGAAAATCGCACGAAAATAGATCGCTCTAGTAGCTACACCATTGTCTGTTTTCTGAATAGATTTTCACAAAGAACATTAAACACGATAATCCATTTGGTATGGTATCATTGTATGCAAATAATTCTAAACAATAGACAATCTATTTCGCAGGTTACAATACTGGCAACATTTTGTACTTGCCACAGATAATCGCCACAAAATGCCATTACTCGGATTTAGCGATGGCGATATAAATCACAAACGCTTATGCCTAACTCGTGCGTCCTACGTGACCGCTTCAGCGCGATGCAATGCTGTGCTACGAGGCAAAGTTACATGCGACAACGATGACCATATGCCACAAAGACGTTGACATTTTACGACCTGGACTTTTTACGACCTTGACATTTTACGACTTTGACATTTACGACTATAGACCTTGACATTTTACGACTTTGACATTTTACGACCTTGACATTTTACGACTTTGACATTTACGACTATAGACCTTAACATTTTCGACTTTGACATTTTCCGATCTTGACATTTTCCGATGTTGTCATTTTCCTACTTTGACATTTTACGACTTTGAAATTTCCAGACTTGACCTCTTGACATTCTCAGACTTCGATATTTTCCGATTTTGACATTAAATGATGTATCGGTTACATTTCATTGTATCCGTATCGTTAGAACTAAACGGAGAAAATTATCAGTTAATTTGTACTATCTGCTGAATGAATTTTAATTGAACTGAACGGATTAGAAAGTTATTTTAGTACTACTAATTTATTTACGCGTATCGTCACGCCGTACTGCCTTGCTGCTTTTGACGATCACCTAGGACAACAGGATACAGTCGAAATAGCATTAACACGCGTTAGACCAAATTAGCAATTAAAACGGAATGTAGCTGGTGAGAACCAATATAATAAAGCCACAGAATTTGGAATAATAAAAGCCAAATAGAAGTGTCAGGGATGCTTTATTTTATCACCCCTTGTCACAAGCCACATAGGACTCTGTAGCTCCTTAACTCGCTCAAAGTCAAATCGAATTTTCGTTTTGAATTTTCAATGAATTTCAGCTTTTGACGTAGGATATACGTAAGCGTACACTTGGTTTTTAGTAAGCATCAGAGCTACAATTACTAGGTAGGTACTAATATTAAAAATGTGAAAGTGGATGTGTATGAATGGATGTGAGGAGTTTGTTACTCTATAACGCAAAATGACGGACGGATTTTAATGAAATTTGGTAGAATTTGACCTAAAATAACACATAATGTACTTTTTATTCCCGAAATTAATGAAATTGAAACCCCGAGGCGAAGCAACTAATAATAGAAATGTGAAAGTGAGTTTGTTTGTTACCTCTTCTTTATCTACTGAACCAATCTTCCTGAAATTTCGCATACACATAGTTAAAAGTACTGAGAAGGACTTAGGGTACCTTTCATTTCGGGAAAAAGCTCTGTCCTCGTGGTAAATTTCACGCGGGCGAAGCCGCGGTCAAAAAGCTAGTTTTTTTTTATATATACTTAAATGACAGTTGAACTTCTTTTTGTTTTATCATTCAAAGTTCTGTGAATAAAGCTAATAGTGTTCCGGTGTATGTAGCACCCCGGGGGTAGATAACGAATAATATATTTTGGCGGGTTTTCAAAGCGGTCTACGCATTGCGGCATTATGCAGAAATTTTGAATTTCAACGCGGGACGAAATTCAAATTAAGAATGTCGTTAAAAAGGAAAGGAAAAGGAGCCGTCGCTGACGGCTTTTTCAGCCAGTGTGTTTTGTGTAATTAGTAAGCGCGTAAGGTTTCATAAACTAAGCAACATTTTAAGACGAAAGTAAACTTTTTTACTAGTCTTGTATATGTATAAAAAGGGTGCCCTTTGTTTCGCTTAAATTTTTTGTTACTAATTTCACTTCGCCGAACCTTATTGGCCTAAACTTGAAATTTAAATTATTGTCTCGCCTAATATATATTTTTGCACAATAATAATTTAGCCTAACAATTATTAGATCCAAATTTTGAATTTCTATTATTAGATGTTCTAAAATTGTTTGGCTTTTAATTTTTTACACCTAACGATAACCTCCTATAACTTTGTTTGAGACAATTATTACTTACTATAATAATCACTTCTGATAATTATAACTTGTTGGTCACATCTAATGTACTACTGATAATAATTCCTAAAAATCTTCATAAGTCAAAGATCGGACTTAGAGCACTCCGACTCCACGTGGCTCAACTTTGCCCTATACTAGAGTGTTATTCCTTTGCGCGGAACCAGAAGCTTGCGAAGGAGGTCCTGAGAGAAATGAGGGCACGAGGCCGAAGCGCAGCGAGGGGGAGGTGGCGAGCGAAGCGAGCCGGCGACCTCTCGAGCGGAGCGAGGTCGAGTGCACGAATGAATCGAAGGGCCGACGGAGCGAGTCTTCTGGTGGAGCCACCCAGAAATATTTGCATGCTGCATGCTTGCTTGCATGCTGCATGCATGCTGCATGCCTGCTGCATGCTTGCTTGCATGCTGCATGCTTGCTTGCATGCATGCTGCATGCTTGCTAGCATGCTGCATGCTTGCTCGCATGCTGCATGTGGCTCGCATGCTGCATGCTTGCTCGCATGCTTGCGTACATGCTGCATGATTGCATTGCTGCTTAAGGTAAGTATATTATGGTAAGGTAGGTATATTAAGATAATAAATCTTTATTAAATAAAACAAATATTTATTGTCAGACATCATGATCCAAAACACTAACACAAGACATTTAACGTCAAACGGTTATCATCGCTTACACATTTTTATTTTTGATTAAGTATCTACCTACATTTAAGAACCAAAGTATAACAAATCAAAAGCAATTGTTTGTGAAGTTATTTTGCTGCACAAAAATGATTAGGCGTTACACGATTGTTTTGTGTGAAATATAAATTAGTGTTTGTGAATATTAGAAATAATTAATTAATAGGCCTAATGACTTATTTGGGAAGTATTTTGTAGAACAAAAATGATTAGGCGTTGCACTTTTGTGCTTAATTGTTTTGTGCGAAATATGAATTAGTATTTGTGAATATTAGAAATAATAAATTATTAGGCCTAGTGCCTTATTTAGGATGCGAATGTACGGCGTTAAAAACTTAGGGGAATCAAAAATAGGCTATACTAAATTAGGATTAATAAAAAATGTACGAAAAAATTTTGTACTAAAAGTTTGGGCACCAAACTACATTAGAAGTACAAAAAATTAGGGGAAACAATAGAGACCCGTATAAAAAAGTACCTACTCGCGTAATCATCAAGGAATTTTGTTGGGTCTCTATTGTTTCCCCTAATTTTTTGTACTCCTAATGTAGTTTGGTGCACAAACTTTTAGTATAACATTGTTTCGTACATTATTATGAATTCTAATTTAGTTTAGCCTATTTTTGATTCGCCTAAGTTTTTATCGCCCTATATTTACTTTCCAAATAAGTCATTAGGCCTAATGTTTGTAATATATTGGGTAACACTAAACGCAGGCGTTTCGCATTGCTGCCGCCAGAGGGCGTTCGGGGTTTTCACACTGCTAGCGCGAATGGCTCGCGGACGGTCGCCATTGCATTGCCCTATGCGATATCGGTTTGATTTTTAATACGCGAGAGGTTCCGCGTTCTTTGATTGCTAATTAGCTTGAGTTGTGTTTGTGAATTTCCTGTTTGTTAAATAACTATTGAACTTTGTGTTTGTGTACCCGTCATGGTGACTTTTTCTTGTGAGAGGTGAAGCGTGGCTGGCTGTTCACATCTGGCTGTTCCCGAGTGAAACTACGGGAAGAAATCTATTTATTTGTCCTGGGGAATTGAGATCTCAAGGGTTAGGTAGGGTAATTAGGAATTCCCCCTTCCCGAAGACACTCAAGTTTGGATCCGAAGAGAAAGAAGATTTAGTTTGGTAAGTGTTCAATTCTAGTTAATTTATAGGTTAGGTTATCATATAGGGCCCTGTAGCTCCCTTCATAAGCTACGGTGGTAGCAGACTGCGTATAGCTTAAGTTAGATTCTAGTCGGACAAGCGTGGTGTCGCGTGGAGATTTTTTCCCGGTACTTAATTTTACCGGTAGATTTTTTCCCGGTAAAGTTCCGGTACAGAATTCTTCCCGCCGCTTCGTTTGTCCGGATTCGCTCTGCGCACATTTTCTGGCAGCAGAGCGTAGTTGCTCTGCACATTTTCTGGTAGCAGAGCGTAGTTTATCTACCCTCTATTTGTTCGTTTGTAAAAAATAATTAATTGTTTGTAAAAATTATTAGTTTTTTCTTAGTTTGTTTGTATAAGAATATTTGTAACCTTTTTTGTATTTGTTTGCGGTTTGTACCGTGCGTTCCGGGTTTGTGCCATTCTCATACCTACCGCGGTTCTTCGTGTAGTTGCTTGATTTTGTTGTTTTTTATTTACCTTTTGTTATTTTTTGTTTGTGACTTGACGCGATGGCGAAGGCCTCCAATGCTAGGGCGACACTCGCCAACGAATTGAGATGGTTTGTGACGGCCGGAGGACTCCTGTCCCGGAAGGACAGGGAGGGCGCCATACTGCTAAGAGCGGATCACCTCCACTCACGATTGATTAGCGCGGAAGCGGCCATGGCGGCGCTTACCGAAGCCGATCTTACCCCGGAGGCCTACGCAGGTCACATGGCGGACATGGACCAGATCCTGAGTCTGCACGATGATATCGCGGAGGCGGTGACCGCAATAAGGGCGAGACAGGCTGGCGGACCAGCCCCTCGCACACCTGTTAGACAGGAAGGACCAGCGGTTACTGGTCGGCTCCCCACCCTTCAGCTGTCCCACTTTGGGGGTAGGATGGAGGAGTGGGTAGCATATAAAAATATGTTTGAGTCCCTGGTCGTAGCACGACAGGATTTGTCGAAGGCCCAGAAGATGGCCTACCTCCTCTCCACTCTTGAGGATGAAGCGCGGTCGCTCATCCAGCACCTCCGGGTGGAGGACGACCAGTACGATACGGCTTGGGAGTTATTGAACTCCCGCTACCAAAACTTACGTTTGTTAGCGGATGCGCACGCCGCACAGTTGATGGCCCTGCCCAAGGTGGCCAACAGGGCACAGTTGCGCCTGCAGTTGCTCACGCCCGTTACAGTGGCCTGTAACGCGCTCCGCACACTGGGGCTGCCGGTGGACCAATGGTCCTTTTTGCTGGTGCACATTGTATTGGGCAAATTACCCAATGACATCCGCTCGCGATTTGAGCGCGAGAATGCGGAACGGGATAGCACCACCCTACCAACATTCACTGACTTGGTGAAGTTTTTGGAGTTTGAGGCACGGGCGGCTGAGAATACCATGACGGACTCAGCGCCATCCAGAGCGCCTGAACGTAGGCCCCAACAGGGACGGCAACCGCCACCGCGTGGAGCTGGTGTGCGGGTTGCGCACACGGCAGCAGTCGCGAGGGACGCGGACTGCCTGCAATGTGGCCGGATGGGCCACAGCCTGCTACAATGCAGGGACTGGCAGAGACTGCCAGTACAAGATAGGCGCCGCATGGCAAAGCGGCATGAACTTTGCTTTTATTGTTTGGGCGGTCACTATGCACGTGACTGTCCCAGTGCCATACCATGCAGTGCATGCCGTGGGCGGCACCACGCGATGCTTTGCATGAACCGCAACGGGGATGGCACCCGGATGTTGAGGCAGGGGTCCCCTATGGGCGGGGGCGCTCCTGCGCGAAGCCCTCCACCACCGGACGGAGGACGCGGCTTCGCTCGTCGCACCCCTCGGGAGGGGTCGCGTACCTGCGCGGGTCTTGGCGGACCGGGACCACGCGCCCCAAGGTCATGGCCAGTATGTAGCTGGCCAGGCCCCGGATAGGGCCCCCATGGGCGGGGGCCCTAGATCGGACGTGAGAGTGGGGACACCCCCTCCACGCGGGTTACCAATACCCAACACATGCAGCCGCAGCGGTTTTCTCCGCCGCTGCACGAGTACCCACGGCTGGAGTACCACCCGCCGTACCATAGGTATGGCCGGGCCGCGGGTTATGCCCCCCCTCAGATGGGGATGTGCACTCGCCCGACATATTATCCGGGTCAGTGGCGCCCCCTGGTTTGGAGAGAGTGGGGAGCCCGTAACTAGCTTGCTCCCTTGCTGGGACAGAGCCGCGGACGGTTCTGCTCCCTACCGCGGTGGTCCGCGTATGGGGTCGTGGGGGGGAAGCCATGAATTTGAGAGCTCTGTTGGACTCAGGGGCTCAAAGCAGTTTGGTTACCACTCGAGTGGCACACCAGTTAGGTTTAGTCGTGGAAGACTCGCCTGTGCCACTTCTTGGAGTTGGTGGCATACAAGTGAAGTGTCTGACGGGCCAGACACTTGTCACCTTTTCTTCGCTGAAGTCCTCCACCATGAGGATCACGACTTCGGCTATGGTAATGGATACCATTGCGGGTTGGCACCCCTCGACAGACATACCGCCGGGTGTGTTGTCTTTGGTTTCGGGTCTGGATTTGGCCGACCCCTTTGTTTTTCATCCCGGCCCAGTGGACTTGCTCCTGGGCTCGGACGTATTGGGTTGGATTTTGTTGGGTACACAGAAGGCTCTGGGTTCGTCTTCACTGATGGCAGTGTCTACGATTTTTGGTTTTGCCCTGATGGGCCCTGTGTTTGATAATGGCACCGCGGAGGAGCCACCGGTTGTCGCATCTGCGTCCTTGGCCAAGACCATGCAAAGGTTTTGGGAGGTGGAGGAGCCACCTATGAGTTCCAGGATGGATCCGGAACACGCTGAGTGCGAAGCCCTTTTTCGATCGACCACGGAGAGGTTGCCCTCCGGTCGGTTTGTAACTAGGTTACCTTTTGTTGCCTCTCGTCCTAGCCTAGGGCAAAGTAGGGCGCTTGCGGAGAAACGACTGCTGTCCATGGAGCGACGTATGCAGCGTGACCACGTACTTCGCGATAAATATATTGAATTTATGCGCGAGTACGAGGATTTGGGTCACATGTCTCCGGCTCGAGTTGATTGGAGCTCAACTGAGCATTATTTTTTGCCCCACCACGCGGTGGTGAAGGCCTCAACGGGCAAGTTGCGGACTGTCTTTGATGGGTCCGCACCCACTTCGAACGGAGTTTCGTTGAATCTATGTTTGCATTCAGGTCCCAAATTGCATAGGGACATAATTGACATCATCTTGAACTTTAGAAGACATCAAGTGGTTTTTGGTGCGGACATCCGGATGATGTTCCGCCAGACAGTCATACATCCTGAGGACAGGCGATTCCAGTTGATACTCTGGCGTGAGCGCCCTGAGGATCCTGTGACGGTGTATGAACTCAACACAAACACGTATGGTTTGAAATCTAGTCCCTATATCGCCATCAGATCATTGCTTGAATTGGCAGAGCGGGACCGGATCCGCTTTCCCCGTGGGGCTTCCGTGCTGTCACGTGACTTGTATGTAGATGACGTGTGCACCGGAGCCCAAAGTATTGAGGAGGCCCTCCTACTGCGGGACGAATTGATTGAAATATTGAAGACAGGTGGCTACGAGCTACGTAAGTGGTTGTCTAATGAGCCTAAAGTTCTAGAAGGGATCCCGGAGGATCACCAACAGAACCCTCACCTGTTTGAGGATGTGGATGATCCCAACAGGATAGCGGTGCTGGGCATGCAGTACCAGCCGCTAACCGATATTTTCACATTCCAAGTGGACTTGGAAATACCAAAAGTCTGGACTAAGAGAACGGTGTTGTCCGTAATAGCTCGTATGTTTGATCCAAGCGGTTGGATCAGTCCAGTGATATTCTCTGCGAAGTGTCTTCTTCAGAGACTTTGGACTTTGGGCGTCTCGTGGGACGAGCCGCTGTTTGGCTCTCCATTGGATGATTGGCTCGAGTTGTTTTCATCGATTAAGGAAGTCAATCGGATTGCCTTGCCTCGTCGAATATTGCCACCCGGGAAATATCGAGCCAGCCTGCATGGCTTTTGTGACGCGTCGGAGCGAGGCTACGCCGCGTCAGTCTATATGCGGACAGTTGACGCCGATGGCCGGGTCAATGTCTCGCTTTTGTTAGGGAAGAGCAAGGTCGCCCCCATCAGGACTAGGCTGACTATTCCCAAGCTTGAGTTGAGTGGAGCTCACCTTCTCTCTAAATTGTTGCATCACGTTGCATGTGAGCTGGCGGCCACGGTCGAGATACGGGACATCTTCGCCTGGTCGGATAGCCAGGTCGCGCTTGCATGGTTGCGCGCGGCCCCACATACCTTGGAGGTTTTTGTGGGAAATCGGGTTTCCCAAATCCAGAATATCGGAATTGATATAACATGGAGACATGTGCCGGGAGAGCTTAACCCAGCGGACTGTGCTTCCCGAGGTTGTACGGCACCAGAATTGGTGTCACACCCGCTCTGGTGGGGCCCAGAGTGGCTGATGGGATCAGAAACATCTTGGCCTGTCTGTCAGACAGATGTTACTTCTTTGAGTTTGACTGGGCTCCGTGTACATGCTGTAGTCGCTGAGACGACGTCGGAGCCGGATTGGCTACTTGCTCGGTATAGCAGTTTGGATAAGCTTCTGGGTGTTACCAGTTGGATTAAGCGTTTCATACATAATTGTAGAAACCCACAGGCAAAGCGGTTGGAGCCGATTGCAGGTGCAGAAGAGCGCCGGAGCGCATTGTTGCATTGGGTCCGTGTCGTGCAGACCGGACGGTTTGAGTCAGAGCTTCGTATCTTGCGCGACGGACGCGCTAAGTTGAAGGGCGCGGTCGCTCGTTTGAACCCGTACATCGACTCGGATGGGCTTCTTCGGGTTGGAGGCAGGCTCCGGAAGGCGGATCTTCCATATGAGACTCGCCATCCTCTGTTGTTGCCCAAGGGCGGACCCTTGGTGCAGCTTTTGGTGTCTGATCGACACATTCGTAACGCCCATACTGGGTGCAATGCTTTGTTGGCTATTTTGCAACGCGAATTTTGGATTTTGTCTGCCCGAAGAGCAATCCGTAGTGTCCTGTTTCGATGTATTGCATGTTATAGGTTGAAGGCATCCACGATGCAACCACAGATGGGTGATTTGCCCGCTGATCGAATCCGACCTTCGAGGCCGTTTGACGGCGTTGGAACCGATTTTGCCGGTCCCTTTTCGATCAAGGCTTCTCCCTTTCGTAATGCCCGTATTGTGAAGGGCTATTTGTGTGTATTTGTTTGTTTGGCCACCAAGGCTGTCCATTTGGAGGTGGTATCGGCTCTGACTACGGAGGCCTTCGTCGCCGCGTTGGATCGCTTTGTTTCGCGTCGAGGTCTACCTTCCCTTATTAGGTCTGACAATGGCACAAACTATAAAGGAACTGTAAATTATCTTAAGGATGTTTCCGTGTTTATTGATAAAAATTGTACTAGTTTAAGTCAAATTGCTGCCCAAAGGGGAATAACCTGGAAATTTAGTCCCCAAGTTGCCCCCATTGGGGAGGGATTTTTGAAGCGGCTGTGAAATCCGCAAAGACCCACCTCCGCCGCATTATCGGAGAAACGGCTCTAACTTTTGAAGAGCTGGCCACAGTGTTTTGTAAAGTTGAGGCGGTCCTCAACTCTCGTCCTCTCTGTCCGCTATCTCCAGATCCAAATGACTTGGAAGCTCTCACCCCTGGTCATTTTTTGGTGGGAGGGCCGTTGAATGCCCTGCCCGAATACCCGTGGAAGGATGAACGCGTATATCGGTTGTCGCGTTTTCAAATGTTGCAGCAAATGAGCCAGGACTTTTGGCGTCGCTGGTCGCTTGAATATTTGCATTTGCTGCAGCAAAGAGTGAAGTGGACAGACAGGACTGAGCCTCCCAGGGAGGGTGATTTAGTATTGTTAAAAGAGGCAAATTTGCCCTCATTGCTTTGGCGACGAGCTCGCATATTACGTTTGATTCTTGGCGGAGATGGCACTCCGCGTGTGGCTGAGGTGTTGGTCGACGGTTCGATTTTAAGGAGAGGTGTGACCTCTCTCGCCCGCCTTCCCGTAGAGTAAGCTAGCGGTCTGCTTCTCAGACCGGGACGGGGGATGTTTGTAATATATTGGGTAAAACTAAACGCAGGCGTTTCGCATTGCTGCCGCCAGAGGGCGTTCGGGGTTTTCACACTGCTAGCGCGAATGGCTCGCGGACGGTCGCCATTGCATTGCCCTATGCGATATCGGTTTGATTTTTAATACGCGAGAGGTTCCGCGTTCTTTGATTGCTAATTAGCTTGAGTTGTGTTTGTGAATTTCCTGTTTGTTAAATAACTATTGAACTTTGTGTTTGTGTACCCGTCATGGTGACTTTTTCTTGTGAGAGGTGAAGCGTGGCTGGCTGTTCACATCTGGCTGTTCCCGAGTGAAACTACGGGAAGAAATCTATTTATTTGTCCTGGGGAATTGAGATCTCAAGGGTTAGGTAGGGTAATTAGGAATTCCCCCTTCCCGAAGACACTCAAGTTTGGATCCGAAGAGAAAGAAGATTTAGTTTGGTAAGTGTTCAATTCTAGTTAATTTATAGGTTAGGTTATCATATAGGGCCCTGTAGCTCCCTTCATAAGCTACGGTGGTAGCAGACTGCGTATAGCTTAAGTTAGATTCTAGTCGGACAAGCGTGGTGTCGCGTGGAGATTTTTCCCGGTACTTAATTTTACCGGTAGATTTTTTCCCGGTAAAGTTCCGGTACAGAATTCTTCCCGCCGCTTCGTTTGTCCGGATTCGCTCTGCGCACATTTTCTGGCAGCAGAGCGTAGTTGCTCTGCACATTCTGTTATAATAATTTCTGATAATTATTACAAAGTATTTAAATCTAATAGGGGGGACTAAAATTAAACATTGATGGATTTGTGTTTGATAAATGTCGAGCAGTAAAAGAAAGTTACATTAGGCATGGGAACTAAAGCGTGCAGCATGCAAGCAAGCATACAGCATGCAAGAAAGCCTGCAGCATGCAAGTATGCTGCATGCAAGCAAGCATGCAGCATGCAGCATGCAAGCAAGCATGCAGCATGCAAGCAGGCATGCAGCAAGCAAGCAAGCATGCAGCATGCAAGTATTTCTGGGTGGCTCCACCAGAAGACTCGCTCCGTCGGCCCTTCGATTCATTCGTGCACTCGACCTCGCTACGCTCGAGAGGTCGCCGGCTCGCTTCGCTCGCCACCTCCCCCCCTCGCTGCGGTTCGGCCTCGTGCCCTCATTTCTCTCAGGACCTCCTTCGCGAGCTTCTGGTTCCGCGCGAAGGAATAACACTCTAGTATAGGGCAAACTTGAGCCACGTGGAGTCGGGGTGCTCTAAGTCGGATCTGTGACTTATCAAGATTTTTAGGAATTATTATTAGTAGTGCATTACTAACATCATTCTGAAAATGATTGACGACAGACTGGACTGTTCTTATCTCCGGCACTGTTGTGATAGACATGTCACAGTACCCATGCCGGTGAGAAATAGCTAATACTTAGTAATAATTAAATTTACTAATATTCAATTAGTTATAATTATAAGAAGTGATTATTACAGTAAGTAATAATTGTCTCAAACAAATTTATACGAGGATATCGTTACGTGTAAAAAATTAAAAGCCAAACGATTTTAGAACATCTAATAATAGAGACTCAAAAATTGCATCTAATAATTATTAGGCTAAATTATTATTGTGCAAAAACATCAATTAGGCGAGACAATAATTGTGCATAACATGTTTAGGCCAATCAGGTTCGGCGAAGTGAAATTAGAGACAAAAATTTTAAGCGAAACAAAGGGCACCCGATTGGGGTCTCTATTGTTTCCCCTAATTTTTACTCCTAATGTAGTTTGGTGCACAAACTTTTAGTACAACATTGTTTCGTACATTATTATGAATTCTAATTTAGTTTAGCCTATTTTTTGATTCGCCTAAGTTTTTATCGCCGTATATTTACTTTCCAAATAAGTCATTAGGCCTAATAATTGATTATTTCTTATATTCACAAATACTAATTAATATTTCGTACAAAGCAATTAAGCACAAAATTGTAACACCTAATTATTTCTGTTATAATAATTTCTGATAATTATTACAAAGTATTTAAATCTAATAGGGGGGGACTAAAATTAAACATTGATGGATTTGTGTTTGATAAATGTCGAGAAGTAAAAGAAAGTTACATTAGGCATGTGAACTAAAGCGTGCAGCATGCAAGCAAGCATACAGCATGCAAGAAAGCCTGCAGCATGCAAGCAAGCATGCTGCATGCAAGCAAGCATGCAGGTTCTGGTTCCGCGCGAAGGAATAACACTCTAGTATAGGGCAAACTTGAGCCACGTGGAGTCGGGGTGCTCTAAGTCGGATCTGTGACTTATCAAGATTTTTAGGAATTATTATTAGTAGTGCATTACTAACATCATTCTGAAAATGATTGACGATTGACCAGTCTTGCCTAAGAGTAGAGATGAGGTCTACGGTGTAGCGAGCTTACCCAGAAGCAGCCAATTCACTCAGGAAGTAATCAAGAAAACTTGTGATGTTTTCGAGAGGTTCCTTAACACGAGAAAAGCAAGGAAAAGCAAGTTTTTTTTAATAGTTCTTTACATATGTTCATCTTCAGCGATAGTTTTTACTACCCATTGCTGGGTATAAGCCTCCTACATAATATTCATTTATGGCGAAAGAAAACATTCAACCGAATAAATCTTTTTGTTTGTAATAAAATCTATGTTGTTTTGTCCGTTCGCCGCCGTAATATTCTAGCGCGTGCGGTAGTTTCATATTAGTAGCGTCGTCGCCCGCTCGGCCGGCGTCGGCAGTCGCGAGCGACCATTTTGAATTCAGTATTGTTTGGACATCGCGCGGGGAGGCCGCGCCGCATGAAATTGCTCGCGTGAATGGCATGGCGGACGGCCGCCATTTGTCCTGTGCGATATCGGTTTGATTTTAATACGCGGAGAGGTCTCGCGTCTTTTGCTTGTTAACTAGTTTGAGTTATATTTGTGAATTTCCTGTTTGTTAAATAACTATTGAATTGTGTTTGTGTAACCCGTTATTGTGACTTTGTGAGATGTGACGCGTGGCTGGTCGCTCACATCTACCTGTTGCCGAGTCAACCTTCGGGAAGAAATCTAATTATTTTTTCTGGGGAAAAAGAGATCTCGGGGTAGGTTGGCTGTTTAGGGACCGCATTCCCCCTTTCCGAAGACACTCAAGATTGGATCCGAAGAGCAGAAGATTAAGTTTGGTAAGTGACCCTTGGGTTTGTGGGTGGTTGTAGCTATTAAGTTAGGTTTAATATACAGGGTTCTGTAGTTCCCGTTGTAAACTACAGTGGTAGCAGACTGCGTATAGGTTAGGTTAGGTTAGTCGGACAGACGTAGTGTCGGGTCGAGGTTTTTTACCGGTATTTTTTTTACCCGGTAAATTTTTCGGTACCGAACCCTCCCGCCCTTTCGTCTGCCCGGAATCTCTGCGCACATTTTCTGGTAGCAGAGCGTAGTTTATCTACCCTCTATTTGTTCGTTTGTAAAAAATAATTAATTGTTTGTAAAAATTATTAGATTTTTCTTAGTTTGTTTGTATAAGAATATTTCTAACCTTTTTTGTATTTGTTTGCGGTTTGTACCGTGCGTTCCGGGTTTGTGCCATTCTCATACCTACCGCGGTTCTTCGTGTAGTTGTTTGATTTTGTTGTTTTTTTATTTACCTTTTGTTATTTTTTGTTTGTGACTTGACGCGATGGCGAAGGTCCCCAATGCTAAGGCGACACTCGCCAACGAATTGAGATGGTTTGTGACGGCCGGAGGACTCCTGTCCCGGAAGGACAGGGAGGGCGCCATACTGCTAAGAGCGGATCACCTCCACTCACGATTGATTAGCGCGGAAGCGGCCATGGTGGTGCTTACCGAAGCCGAACTTGCCCCGGAGGTCTACGCAGGTCACATGGCGGACATGGACCAGATCCTGAGTCTGCACGATGATATCGCGGAGGCGGTGACCGCAATAAGGGCGAGACAGGCTGGCGGACCAGCCCCTCGCACACCTGTTAGACAGGAAGGACCAGCGGTTACTGGTCGGCTCCCCACCCTTCAGCTGTCCCACTTTGGGGGTAGGATGGAGGAGTGGGTGGCATACAAAAATATGTTTGAGTCCCTGGTCGTAGCACGACAGGATTTGTCGAAGGCCCAGAAGATGGCCTACCTCCTCTCCACTCTGGAGGATGAAGCGCGGTCGCTCATCCAGCACCTCCGGGTGGAGGACGACCAGTACGATACGGCTTGGGAGTTATTGAACTCCCGCTACCAAAACTTACGTTTGTTAGCGGATGCGCACGCCGCACAGTTGATGGCCCTGCCCAAGGTGGCCAACAGGGCACAGTTGCGCCTGCAGTTGCTCACGCCCGTTACAGTGGCCTGTAACGCGCTCCGCACACTGGGGCTGCCGGTGGACCAATGGTCTTTTTTGTTGGTGCACATTGTATTGGGCAAATTGCCCAATGACATCCGCTCGCGATTTGAGCGCGAGAATGCGGAACGGGATAGCACCACCCTACCAACATTCACTGACTTGGTGAAGTTTTTGGAGTTTGAGGCACGGGCGGCTGAGAATACCATGACGGACTCAGCGCCATCCAGAGCGCCTGAACGCAGGCCCTTGGAACCCTCATGGCGAGGGAAGCCACAACAGGGACGGCAACCGCCACCGCGTGGAGCTGGTGTGCGGGTTGCACACACGGCAGCAGTCGCGAGGGACGCGGGCTGCCTGCAATGTGGCCGGCTGGGCCACAGCCTGCTGCAATGCAGGGACTGGCAGAGACTGCCAGTACAAGATAGGCGCCGCATGGCAAAGCGGCATGAACTTTGCTTTTATTGTTTGGGCAGTCACTATGCACGTGACTGTCCCAGTGCCATACCATGCAGTGCATGCCGTGGGCGGCACCACGCGATGCTCTGCATGAACCGGAACGGGGATGGCCCCCGGATGTTGAGGCAGGGGTCCCCTATGGGCGGGGGCGCTCCTGCGCGAAGCCCTCCACCACCGGACGGAGGACGCGGCTTCGCTCGTCGCACCCCCCCTCGGGAGGGGGGTCGCGTACCGGCGCGGGTCTTGGCGGACCGGGACCACGCGCCCCAAGGTCGTGGCCAGTATGTGGCTGGCCAGGCCCCGGATAGGGCCCCCATGGGCGGGGGCCCTAGACCGGACGTGAGAGTGGGGACACCCCCCTCCACGCGGGTTACCAATGCCCAACACATGCAGCCGCAGCGGTTTTCTCCGCCGCTGCACGAGTACCCACGGCTGGAGTACCACCCGCCGTACCATATGTATGGCCGGGCCGCGGGTTATGCCCCCCTCAGATGGGGATGTGCACTCGCCCGCCATATTATCCGGGTCAGTGGCGCGCCCCTGGTTTGGAGAGAGTGGGGAGCCCGTAACTAGCTTGCTCCCTTGCTGGGACAGAGCCGCGGACGGTTCTGCTCCCTACCGCGGTGGTCCGCGTATGGGGTCGTAGGGGGGAAGCCATTAATTTGAGAGCTCTGTTGGACTCAGGGGCTCAAAGCAGTTTGGTTACCACTCGAGTGGCACACCAGTTAGGTTTAGTCGTGGAAGACTCGCCTGTGCCACTTCTTGGAGTTGGTGGCATACAAGTGAAGTGTCTGACGGGCCAGACACTTGTCACCTTTTCTTCGCTGAAGTCCTCCACAATGAGGATCACGACTTCGGCTATGGTAATGGATACCATTGCGGGTTGGCACCCCTCAACAGACATACCGCCGGGTGTGTTGTCTTTGGTTTCGGGTCTGGATTTGGCCGACCCCTTTGTCTTTCATCCCGGCCCAGTGGACTTGCTCCTGGGCTCGGACGTATTGGGTTGGATTTTGTTGGGTACACAGAAGGCTCTGGGTTCGTCTTCACTGATGGCAGTGTCTACGATTTTTGGTTTTGCCCTGATGGGCCCTGTGTTTGATAATGGCACCGCGGAGGAGCCACCGGTTGTCGCATCTGCGTCCTTGGCCAAGACCATGCAAAGGTTTTGGGAGGTGGAGGAGCCACCTATGAGTTCCAGGATGGATCCGGAACACGCTGAGTGCGAAGCCCTTTTTCGATCGACCACGGAGAGGTTGCCCTCCGGTCGGTTTGTAACTAGGTTACCCTTTGTTGCCTCTCGTCCTAGCCTAGGGCAAAGTAGGGCGCTTGCGGAGAAACGACTGCTGTCCATGGAGCGACGCATGCAGCGTGACCACGTACTTCGCGATAAATATATTGAATTTATGCGCGAGTACGAGGATTTGGGTCACATGTCTCCGGCTCGAGTTGATTGGAGCTCAACTGAGCATTATTTTTTGCCCCACCACGCGGTGGTGAAGGCCTCAACAGGCAAATTGAGGACCGTCTTCGATGGGTCCGCACCCACTTCGAACAGGGGTTTCGTTGAATCTGTGTTTGCATTCGGGTCCCAAATTGCATAGGGACATAATTGACATCATCTTGAACTTTAGAAGACATCAAGTGGTTTTTGGTGCGGACATCCGGATGATGTTCCGCCAGACAGTCATACATCCTGAGGACAGGCGATTCCAGTTGATACTCTGGCGTGAGCGCCCTGAGGATCCTGTGACGGTGTATGAACTCAACACAAACACGTATGGTTTGAAATCTAGTCCCTATATCGCCATCAGATCATTGCTTGAATTGGCAGAGCGGGAACGGATCCGCTTTCCCCGTGGGGCTTCCGTGCTGTCACGTGACTTGTATGTTGATGACGTGTGCACCGGAGCCCAAAGTATTGAGGAGGCCCTCCTACTGCGGGATGAATTGATCGAAATATTGAAGACAGGTGGCTACGAGCTACGTAAGTGGTTGTCCAATGAGCCTAGAGTTCTAGAAGGGATCCCGGAGGATCACCAACAGAACCCTCACCTGTTTGAGGATGTGGATGATCCCAACAGGATAGCGGTGCTGGGCATGCAGTACCAGCCGCTAACCGATATTTTCACATTCCAAGTGGACTTGGAAATACCAAAAGTCTGGACTAAGAGAACGGTGTTGTCCGTAATAGCCTGTATGTTTGATCGAAGCGGTTGGATCAGTCCAGTGATATTCTCTGCGAAGTGTCTTCTTCAGAGACTTTGGACTTTGGGCGTCTCGTGGGACGAGCCGCTGTTTGGCTCTCCATTGGATGATTGGCTCGAGTTGTTTTCATCGATTAAGGAAGTCAATCGGATTGCCTTGCCTCGTCGAATATTGCCCCCCGGGAAATATCGAGCCAGCCTGCATGGCTTTTGTGACGCGTCGGAGCGAGGCTACGCTGCGTCAGTCTATATGCGGACAGTTGACGCCGATGGCCGGGTCAATGTCTCGCTTTTGTTAGGGAAGAGCAAGGTCGCCCCCATCAGGACTAGGCTGACTATTCCCAAGCTTGAGTTGAGTGGAGCTCACCTTCTCTCTAAATTGTTGCATCACGTTGCCAGTGAACTGGCGGCCACGGTCGAGATACGAGACATCTTCGCCTGGTCGGATAGCCAGGTCGCGCTTGCATGGTTGCGCGCGGCCCCACATACCTTGGAGGTTTTTGTTGGAAACAGGGTTTCCCAAATTCAAAATATTGGAATTGATATAACATGGAGACATGTGCCGGGAGAGCTTAACCCAGCGGACTGTGCTTCCCGAGGTTGTACGGCACCAGAATTGGTGTCACACCCGCTCTGGTGGGGTCCAGAGTGGCTGATGGGATCAGAAACATCTTGGCCTGTCTGTCAGACAGATGTTACTTCTTTGAGTTTGACTGGGCTCCGTGTACATGCTGTAGTCGCTGAGACGACGTCGGAGCCGGATTGGCTACTTGCTCGGTATAGTAGCTTGGATAAGCTTCTGGGTGTTACCAGTTGGATTAAGCGTTTCATACATAATTGTAGAAACCCACAGGCAAAGCGGTTGGAGCCGATTGCAGGTGCAGAAGAGCGCCGGAGCGCATTGTTGCATTGGGTCCGTGTCGTGCAGACCGGACGGTTTGAGTCAGAGCTTCGTATTTTGCGCGACGGACGCGCTAAGTTGAAGGGCGCGGTCGCTCGTTTGAACCCGTACATCGACTCGGATGGGCTTCTTCGGGTTGGAGGCAGGCTCCGGAAGGCGGATCTTCCATATGAGACTCGCCATCCTCTGTTGTTGCCCAAGGGCGGACCCTTGGTGCAGCTTTTGGTGTCTGATCGACACATTCGTAACGCCCATGCTGGGTGCAATGCTTTGTTGGCTATTTTGCAACGCGAGTTTTGGATTTTGTCTGCCCGAAGAGCAATCCGTAGTGTCCTGTTTCGATGTATTGCATGTTATAGGTTGAAGGCATCCACGATGCAACCACAGATGGGTGATTTGCCCGCTGATCGAATCCGACCTTCGAGACCGTTTGACGGCGTTGGAACCGATTTTGCCGGTCCCTTTTCGATCAAGGCTTCTCCCTTTCGTAATGCCCGTATTGTGAAGGGCTATTTGTGTGTATTTGTTTGTTTGGCCACCAAGTCCTCTCTGTCCGCTATCTCCAGATCCAAATGACTTGGAAGCTCTCACCCCTGGTCATTTTTTGGTGGGAGGGCCGTTGAATGCCCTGCCCGAATACCCGTGGAAGGATGAACGCGTATATCGGTTGTCGCGTTTTCAAATGTTGCAGCAAATGAGCCAGGACTTTTGGCGTCGCTGGTCGCTTGAATATTTGCATTTGCTGCAGCAAAGAGTGAAGTGGACAGACAGGACTGAGCCTCCCAGGGAGGGTGATTTAGTATTGTTAAAAGAGGCAAATTTGCCCTCATTGCTTTGGCGACGAGCTCGCATATTACGTTTGATTCTTGGCGGAGATGGCACTCCGCGTGTGGCTGAGGTGTTGGTCGACGGTTCGATTTTGAGGAGAGCTGTGACCTCTCTCGCCCGCCTTCCCGTAGAGTAAGCTAGCGGTCTGCTTCTCAGACCGGGACGGGGGATGTTTGTAATAAAATCTATGTTGTTTTGTCCGTTCGCCGCCGTAATATTCTAGCGCGTGCGGTAGTTTCATATTAGTAGCGTCGTCGCCCGCTCGGCCGGCGTCGGCAGTCGCGAGCGACCATTTTGAATTCAGTATTGTTTGGACATCGCGCGGGGAGGCCGCGCCGCATGAAATTGCTCGCGTGAATGGCATGGCGGACGGCCGCCATTTGTCCTGTGCGATATCGGTTTGATTTTAATACGCGGAGAGGTCTCGCGTCTTTTGCTTGTTAACTAGTTTGAGTTATATTTGTGAATTTCCTGTTTGTTAAATAACTATTGAATTGTGTTTGTGTAACCCGTTATTGTGACTTTGTGAGATGTGACGCGTGGCTGGTCGCTCACATCTACCTGTTGCCGAGTCAACCTTCGGGAAGAAATCTAATTATTTTTTCTGGGGAAAAAGAGATCTCGGGGTAGGTTGGGTGTTTAGGGACCGCATTCCCCCTTTCCGAAGACACTCAAGATTGGATCCGAAGAGCAGAAGATTAAGTTTGGTAAGTGAACCTTGGGTTTGTGGGTGGTTGTAGCTATTAAGTTAGGTTTAATATACAGGGTTCTGTAGTTCCCGTTGTAAACTACAGTGGTAGCAGACTGCGTATAGGTTAGGTTAGGTTAGTCGGACAGACGTAGTGTCGGGTCGAGGTTTTTTACCGGTATTTTTTTACCCGGTAAATTTTTCGGTACCGAACCCTCCCGCCCTTTCGTCTGCCCGGAATCTCTGCGCACACTTTTATTTATAGTTCACTGAGCAAAAGCATTCAGAATTTCAGATCAAAGAAACAAATTAACGCGGGAATTCTATTTTTGATTAGTCGCGTTTCGAATTTTTGGTGGGTACTAATTTCATTTCTGTAGAATTTAAAAATATAACATAAAAATTATTGAAAACCTCGTTAACAATTAGCCAAAAAAAGAAAAAAGATACTGTTGTGTAGCACAAATTTCTATACAGAAATCAATTCGTTTTTCGAATTTCACAAACTAAAGTACGGGTAGTACCTATTGTATTTCATATGTGTAGAATTTTAAAAACATAACCTTACATTTTATAAAAACCTCAGTAATACCAAAAATATAAAAATAGAATACAGGATGCTTTTGCGCAGCGCAAATTTCTAAACGGAAATCGACTTTTAGCTTTACTTTGCAAATTTCCATCACGTTCACAATCCATTAACGTTGCGAATTCTTTATGAATATTAAAATACTGTTGAAAATCTATTCAAGTACAGAAACCAGCGATTAATATTGCACATCGTTCTTTGGAAACTTAAAGAAAAAAATCCATAGAGTTGTCATCTGCATATACCCATAAGGGACAGACTCATTATAATACTACTAAATTAAAAACACACAATAACAATAGCTACCCTGTCACTATTAACTACCTACATCATTTGGGTTCCTTATATCTCATACCGGGCAAACAGAAAAAATTGCTTGCTAATAGCTGTCACCTTATTTTATGGTATTATTGTTTTTATGTCAAGTCTAGAGATACTTGACATAAAAATAATTAGGTACTTTGGAAAGAGACAGTCAGTTTGTAACATACGCCAGTAAGTAAGTTTATGGTTTGTAACATGTTTGTAAAGCGCTATCTCTGTTGCACATCACGTGCCGTTTGTCAATTGTTGTTGTCGTACAAGTGCGAGATAAAATAAAGAAATAAATAACGAAATAATAACAGTCGGCATTTCGTCAACGCATCAGTGACTTTCTTAGGGTCGTTGGTGTCTATGGACTGCGGTAATTGGCTACCATCAGGCAAACCGCTCGTTTGCCAACTATTCTTTAAAAAATAGTTTTACATTTGACCGTTTAAAACTATGAACATTGAAACCAGTAAATAAAGTATTCTAGAGGGCGTTAACAAACTTGAAACAGCGTCGGCTTAACAGTATAAAATACTCGAAACTTTAATCCTATAGAGAGGAAATGGACCGAAAACTTTTTTCTTTTCTAACACGTAGAAGCGGTAAATTTTAAAGTTCCTTGTATCGGTCTAACAGTAAAATACCCCACTTCGAAACCTGTTTTATCCCGCTCTTAAGAGGCCATTTATACTCTTTTAGCTAGCGTTTTTATGGTTTCAAGGATTTGCTTTTTAACCTCAAAGTGGTATGATAGTTGGGAGACCCGGGCATTTCTCTGTTCTTCGAAGAGGTTTATATTTTATCGTTTTTTTAGTTTCATTTCCTTACTTACTTTTTTACACGACTGATCAAAAAAGGAGTGTTATGTTTTCAGGGTTCATGTATGTATGTATGTAAGTTTATTCCACCATAAGTCCCGAACGGCTTAACAGATTTTGATGTGAGAGGTATTGTTAGATTCCTTGCATTCCTCCGAGTGACATAAGCTATGGAAGTTGTCAGTCGTGTTTTTTAATTAAAATAATTAGCTTGTTTACTTGATCACATCTTTAGAGTGATGAAGCAATATTCCATTTTACAAAAAAAAAAAATCAAAGTTTACATAAAATCAAAAAGAATTTTCATAGTTATCTTAATCCCAACAGTATACGTGTACTAACGTTGAGGATATAAATTTAAAGATTTTTTTTTGTTCCAGGATAAAGTGCGCATTGGGAAATAAAATGGTAAGTCTATAAAACACACGTGAATTGTGGTTGTTCTGTTTAGATTTATCGTGAAACTAAACGTGAAACTACTATTGGAATTGACAAATAGAATTTCAAACATCGATCAATGATATTCCTTTTTTTCCCTTTTTTCTTTCGCGGGTCTACTGGAAGGAATTTCTATAGAAATAAGTAGTACCTTTGTACTTAGTTCTACTATGAATTATGTTTCCTATGTATTTGTTATGTACAAAAATTAATAAATAATACAAATAAATTCCATATTTATGAATAAACAATTAACCTAAACTGAACGGTGCTAGTTGACTGGAATAAGTCCGCCATTTTGCATTTACTTTTTATTTTTTATTATGTATTTTTTAGTCGTACAATAATGATTTTTTTTTACAAACAGACTAACAAGTTTGTTTTTTACCGTGGTAACATTGGCCAATAAAGAATTAAGATATTTATGTGTTGTTGTAAAGAGAATTAAAAATACTAGTCCAATGTAATGTCTGTCCGTCCGTCTGTCACAGCCAATTTTTTCCGAATCTACTGGTCCAAATCAGATGTAATTTGGTAGGATAGCGTAATCCTGTGACCTAAACACCTATGTGCAAAGTAAATAAATATTTTTTAAACAAGTGTCATTTTTGGGGGCAAATTAGGAATCAAAAAATAGTTTTGCTAACCTTATTGTGTTATATATCAAATGAAAGGGCTCATTATGAGAATCTCAAATATATTTATGTTATTATTGTAAAATAAATAGTTTTGATTTTATTCATGAAAGAAGATGAAAATCGACCCCTGATCTTCGAACCTTTAATAGGTTTAAAATTTTGAAAAAATACTAAAATGCCTTGCCTATAGAATACAGGACGACGTATAAGAATTGGCATTGTACGAAACCCTCTCAGTGCGAGTTCAACTCGCACTTGGCCGGTTTTTAAACTTAAGCAAAGATTACTTTTGTTATTTAATCCTATTTGCCTGAGCTCCCATAAATTTAAGGAAAATAACAAATGTTTCTCTTCCATTTGTCGTTTCAAATTAGTTTTTTTAACATTTTCCTTTCCGCTCAAATTTCCTTTCTGTTTGCTTTCTGTAAAATGAAAACTGTGTCAATCTTAATTTTAAAACAATTTTACTGTAGGAAACGGATTTTAAAACTTTTCGCATTAAATGTGTGGAGAAATGTAATATAATTTTTAAAGAATCACGTGGGTTGTAAATCAGAAATTTTTCTGGAATTTTTTATTGAGTCACTAAAATTATTTTTAGTTTTAATTAAAAAAAAATCACTTATTATTATTATAATTCAACGTGTTATCAGATTATTTATTTTCTGGAGAGCAATTTTTACCTACGACGATGTGACGGAACGTAGCAGACATTATATGTGTACAAAACATTTAGGATGAGAGGTCACTATTCAGCTAAGCGAGGCCTTCGAGTCTCACGACTCAAGAGTCGTAGACAGAGCCCGTAAGGGATAAAGACGTGATTCTATGTATGTATGTGTGTATGAACACATTACCTATAGAAAACCGTATCTAAATAGGTCCAGCGGAACATTCAATAAGCAACCCTAAACGCATAATACCATTACCGTTCCGTTACCTTGCGTTGTGTGTACCATATTTAAACCTGTCCCCTCAGTTTATATGTATGAATTATAAATTGGTTTGTTCATGCATTATGTATTTTTGTATCACTTTTAACGGAAGGGTTTATTGATGTTCGTCTGCTTCAAAGGGGCTCTTAATAGGTTTGGGGTTTGAGTTTAAAAATGAAACCCAATTTATTTATGTCGCCTTTTTTTATATTATTGTCGGAAGGTATTAGGATTTTTTTTTATTTGGCAAATATATTTAGAATAAAAACTTAAATCCTACATACTAAATTAAATATGCAAAAAAAATAATTGAGGTCTGCTTGATGTGCGTAACGCATGTGTTTCATACAAAGTTTAACTACTTAAAGATGAACTGAATATGGAGGCGCCATCATAACTGGGTTGAGAATATTGTATCCTTATCGTAATGTCAATAAAATTAATGAAATAGACCGCCTCATTAGTTTTCTCCCTCCGTCCGTCACAAAACATTGTCAGTATAAAAGTAAACATTCCTTCTTATCTCATTATTAGGCATCTGTATAGTATAATGCAGCCTTTGGTTCTGCGCCCGATGATATAGAAATAAATAAAAAATATATAAAATAGTTTTATTTTTGGTAATACAGCTTTTGCTCCACCCGTGTACCAAATAAAAAAGAAATCTATATTTACATTATCTTTTAAAATTTCCGTGGAAATAAGTGCCCTAGATCGCATTAGTCGATTGCTTTTTTATTGCAAGTTAATTCGTCACCCCTACTCCATACATTTAACAATGCAGTTCTAGTTCTACGTAACTATCATTGCCATTCTCAAAACGCTACGATCTCACAGAAAGCCAAAAAAAAGTAAGTGTTTATAGTTTCATTAAATTTCTTTGCAGACATCGTTTCGAAAATGAATTAAATTATATCTTGAAAATTATTTGTTAAAAACGTTACATTTCTGAAGATTCTATGTCTTTTTTTGCCTTGGTATGAACAATATCTGTCATAAAAACTCGATGTTATTTTACGATTCAAGGAATTTCTGTCAGTTTTCCTTCATAGGCAGTATCTATAGAAGAATTTCATTTTTATTTGTGTGTTATCGTGAACTTATATTAATTTATTTTATTCAACTCTTTACTTCCAATAAATTATATGACACATCATCAATATCACAATATTGATGTGCGCAGAGAATCCGGACAAACGAAGTGGCGGGAAGAATTCTGTACCGGAACTTTACCGGGAAAAAACCCACCGGTAAAAATAAGTACCGGGAAAAAATCTCCACGCGGCACCACGCTTGTCCGACTAGAACCTAACTTAAGCTATACGCAGACTGCTACCACCGTAGCTTATATAGGGAGCTACGGGGCCCTATATACTAACCTAACTTAATAACTACAATTCAAACCACTTACCAAACTGAATCTTCTTAATCTTCGGATCCAACTTCGAGTGTCTTCGGAAGAGGGGGGTTGGTCCCTAATCACCCAAACTACCCCCTTGAGATCTCAATCCCCAGAATAAATACCTTGCTTTCTTCACGAGGGTTCACTCGGCAACAGGATTCGGCGTCCCCAGGCAGCCACAAATCACGTCGTTCACAACAAACAGTCTAAACACATTTCTTTCGCACAACACAAATTATCGCGAGCTTATTAGTTATTTAACAACGATGAAATACACAATTACACTTCAAACTAACAATTAAACAATCACAAATCAAACTAGTTAATAGACCGTTCACACGCGGTCGTAAAACTGACCAACAAGATGGTCGCCCGCACCGGCGGGGATATATCGCGCAGTACGACCTCACACCGCGCTGTCCAAACCGATACTAATATGGCCGTCGCCTGCCGACGCCGGCCGGGCGGGCGACGCCAGCGCCGACTGCGCGTAGCGGCGCCAATGGGAAACCCTCGCGTTCCGTTTCAAACAATTATATTACAAACATCCCCCCGTCCCGGTCTGAGAAGCAGACCGCTAGCTTACTCTACGGGAAGGCGGGCGAGAGAAGTCACAGCTCTCCTTAAAATCGAACCGTCGACCAACACCTCAGCCACACGCGGAGTGCCATCTCCGCCAAGAATCAAACGTAATATGCGAGCTCGTCGCCAAAGCAATGAGGGCAAATTTGCCTCTTTTAACAATACTAAATCACCCTCCCTGGGAGGCTCAGTCCTGTCTGTCCACTTCACTCTTTGCTGCAGCAAATGCAAATATTCAAGCGACCAGCGACGCCAAAAGTCCTGGCTCATTTGCTGCAACATTTGAAAACGCGACAACCGATATACGCGTTCATCCTTCCAAGGGTATTCGGGCAGGGCATTCAAAGGCCCTCCCACCAAAAAATGACCAGGGGTGAGAGCTTCCAGGTCATTTGGATCTGGAGATAGCGGACAGAGAGGACGAGAGTTGAGGACCGCCTCAACTTTACAAAAAACCGTGGCCAGCTCTTCAAAAGTTAGAGCCGTTTCTCCGATAATGCGGCGGAGGTGGGTTTTTGCGGATTTCACAGCCGCTTCAAAAATCCCTCCCCAATGGGGGCAACTTGGGGGACTAAACTTCCAGGTTATTCCCCTTTGAGCAGCAATTTGACTTAAACTAGTACAATTCTTATCAATAAATTCACAAACATCCTTAAGATAATTTACAGTTCCCTTATAGTTTGTGCCATTATCAGACCTAATAAGGGAAGGTAGACCTCGACGCGAAACAAAGCGATCCAACGCGGCGACGAAGGCCTCCGTAGTCAGAGCCGACACCACCTCCAAATGGACAGCCTTGGTGGCCAAACAAACAAATACACACAAATAGCCCTTCACAATACGGGCATTATGAAAGGGAGAAGCCTTGATCGAAAAGGGACCGGCAAAATCGGTTCCAACGCCGTCAAACGGTCTCGAAGGTCGGATTCGATCAGCGGGCAAATCACCCATCTGTGGTTGCATCGTGGATGCCTTCAACCTATAACATGCAATACATCGAAACAGGACACTACGGATTGCTCTTCGGGCAGACAAAATCCAAAATTCGCGTTGCAAAATAGCCAACAAAGCATTGCACCCAGCATGGGCGTTACGAATGTGTCGATCAGACACCAAAAGCTGCACCAAGGGTCCGCCCTTGGGCAACAACAGAGGATGGCGAGTCTCATATGGAAGATCCGCCTTCCGGAGCCTGCCTCCAACCCGAAGAAGCCCATCCGAGTCGATGTACGGGTTCAAACGAGCGACCGCGCCCTTCAACTTAGCGCGTCCGTCGTGCAAAATACGAAGCTCTGACTCAAACCGTCTGGTCTGCACGACACGGACCCAATGCAACAATGCGCTCCGGCGCTCTTCTGCACCTGCAATCGGCTCCAACCGCTTTGCCTGTGGGTTTCTACAATTATGTATGAAACGCTTAATCCAACTGGTAACACCCAGAAGCTTATCCAAACTGCTATACCGAGCAAGTAGCCAATCCGGCTCCGACGTCGTCTCAGCGACTACAGCATGTACACGGAGCCCAGTCAAACTCAAAGAAGTAACATCTGTCTGACAGACAGGCCAAGAAGTTTCTGATCCCATCAGCCACTCTGGGCCCCACCAGAGCGGGTGTGACACCAATTCTGGTGCCGTACAACCTCGGGAAGCACAGTCCGCTGGGTTAAGCTCTCCCGGCACATGTCTCCATGTTATATCAATTCCGATATTCTGGATTTGGGAAACCCGATTTCCCACAAAAACCTCCAAGGTATGTGGGGCCGCGCGCAACCATGCAAGCGCGACCTGGCTATCCGACCAGGCGAAGATGTCTCGTATCTCGACCGTGGCCGCCAGCTCACATGCAACGTGATGCAACAATTTAGAGAGAAGGTGAGCTCCACTCAACTCAAGCTTGGGAATAGTCAGCCTAGTCCTGATGGGGGCGACCTTGCTCTTCCCTAACAAAAGCGAGACATTGACCCGGCCATCGACGTCAACTGTCCGCATATAGACTGACGCGGCGTAGCCTCGCTCCGACGCGTCACAAAAGCCATGCAGGCTGGCTCGATATTTCCCGGGGGGCAATATTCGACGAGGCAAGGCAATCCGATTGACTTCCTTAATCGATGAAAACAACTCGAGCCAATCATCCAATGGAGGACCAAACAGCGGCTCGTCCCACGAGACGCCCATAGTCCAAAGTCTCTGAAGAAGACACTTCGCAGAGAATATTACTGGACTGATCCAACCGCTTGGATCAAACATACGAGCTATTACTGACAACACCGTTCTCTTAGTCCAGACCTTTGGTATTTCCAAGTCCACTTGGAATGTAAAAATATCGGTTAGCGGCTGGTACTGCATGCCCAGCACCGCTATCCTGTTGGGATCATCTACATCCTCAAACAGGTGAGGGTTCTGTTGGTGATCCTCCGGGATCCCTTCTAGAACTCTAGGCTCATTGGACAACCACTTACGTAGCTCGTAGCCACCCGTTTTCAATATTTCAATCAATTCATCCCGCAGTAGGAGGGCCTCCTCAATACTTTGGGCTCCGGTGCACACGTCATCGACATACAAGTCACGTGACAGCACGGAAGCCCCACGGGGAAAGCGGATCCGTTCCCGCTCTGCCAATTCAAGCAATGATCTGATGGCGATATAGGGACTAGATTTCAAACCATACGTGTTTGTATTGAGTTCATACACCGTCACAGGATCCTCAGGGCGCTCACGCCAGAGTATCAACTGGAATCGCCTGTCCTCAGGATGTATGACTGTCTGGCGGAACATCATCCGGATGTCCGCGCCAAAAACCACTTGATGTCTTCTAAAGTTCAAGACGATGTCAATTATGTCCCTATGCAATTTGGGACCCGAATGCAAACACAGATTCAACGAAACCCCGTTCGAAGTGGGTGCGGACCCATCGAAGACGGTCCTCAATTTGCCTGTTGAGGCCTTCACCACCGCGTGGTGGGGCAAAAAATAATGCTCAGTTGAGCTCCAATCAACTCGAGCCGGAGACATGTGACCCAAATCCTCGTACTCGCGCATAAATTCAATATATTTATCGCGAAGTACGTGGTCACGCTGCATGCGTCGCTCCATGGACAGCAGTCGTTTCTCCGCAAGCACCCTACTTTGCCCTAGGCTAGGACGAGAGGCAACAAAGGGTAACCTAGTTACAAACCGACCGGAGGGCAACCTCTCCGTGGTTGATCGAAAGAAGGCTTCGCACTCAGCATGTTCCGGATCCATCCTGGAACTCATAGGTGGCTCCTCCACCTCCCAAAACCTTTGCATGGTCTTGGCCAAGGACGCTGATGCGACGACCGGTGGCTCCTCCACGGTGCTATTATCAAACACAGGGCCCATCAGGGCGAAACCAAAGATAGTAGACACTGCCATCAGTGAAGACGAACCCAGAGCTTTCTGAGTACCCAACAAAATCCAACCCAATACGTCCGAGCCCAGGAGCAAGTCCACTGGGCCGGGATGAAAAACAAAGGGGTCGGCCAAATCCAGACCCGAAACCAAAGACAACACACCCGGCGGTATGTCTGTCGAGGGCTGCCAACCCGCAATGGTATCCATTACCATAGCCGAGGTCGTGATCCTCATTGTGGAGGACTTCAGCGAAGAAAAGGTGACAAGTGTCTGGCCCGTCAGACACTTCACCTGTATGCCACCAACTCCAAGAAGTGGCACAGGCGAGTCTTCCACGACTAAACCTAACTGGCGTGCCACTCGAGTGGTAACCAAACTGCTTTGAGCCCCTGAGTCCAACAGAGCTCTCAAATTAATGGCTTCCGCCCCACGACCCCATACGCGGACCACCGCGGTAGGGAGCAGAACCGTCCGCGGCTCTGTCCCAGCAAGGGAGCAAGCTAGTTACGGGCTCCCCACTCTCTCCAAACCAGGGGCGCGCCACTGACCCGGATAATATGGCGGGCGAGTGCACATCCCCATCTGAGGGGGGCATAACCCGCGGCCCGGCCATACATATGGTACGGCGGGTGGTACTCCAGCCGTGGGTACTCGTGCAGCGGCGGAGAAAACCGCTGCGGCTGCATGTGTTGGGTATTGGTAACCCGCGTGGAGGGGGGTGTCCCCACTCTCACATCCGATCTAGGGCCCCCGCCCATGGGGGCCCTATCCGGGGCCTGGCCAGCCACATACTGGCCATGACCTTGAGGCGCGTGGTCCCGGTCCGCCAAGACCCGCGCAGGTACGCGACCCGAGGGGGGGTGCGACGAGCGAAGCCGCGTCCTCCGTCCGGTGGTGGAGGGCTTCGCGCAGGAGCGCCCCCGCCCATAGGGGACCCCTGCCTCAACATCTGGGGGCCATCCCCGTTCCGGTTCATGCAGAGCATCGCGTGGTGCAGCCCACGGCATGCACTGCATGGTATGGCACTGGGACAGTCACGTGCATAGTGACCGCCCAAACAATAAAAGCAAAGTTCATGCCGCTTTGCCATGCGGCGCCTATCTTGTACTGGCAGTCTCTGCCAGTCCTGCATTGCAGCAGGCTGTGGCCCATCCGGCCACATTGCAGACAGTCCGCGTCCCTCGCGACTGCTGCCGTGTGTGCAACCCGCGCACCAGCTCCACGCGGTGGCGGTTGCCGTCCCTGTTGGGGCTTACCTCTCCATGAGGGTTCCAAGGGCCTGCGTTCAGGCGCTCTGGATGGCGCTGAGTCCGTCATGGTATTCTCAGCAGCCCGTGCCTCAAACTCCAAAAACTTCACCAAGTCAGTGAATGTTGGTAGGGTGGTGCTATCCCGTTCCGCATTCTCGCGCTCAAATCGCGAGCGGATGTCATTGGGTAATTTGCCCAATACAATGTGCACCAGCAAAAAGGACCATTGGTCCACCGGCAGCCCCAGTGTGCGGAGCGCGTTACAGGCCACTGTAACGGGCGTGAGCAACTGCAGGCGCAACTGTGCCCTGTTGGCCACCTTGGGCAGGGCCATCAACTGTGCGGCGTGCGCATCCGCTAACAAACGTAAGTTTTGGTAGCGGGAGTTCAATAACTCCCAAGCCGTATCGTACTGGTCGTCCTCCACCCGGAGGTGCTGGATGAGCGACCGCGCTTCATCCTCAAGAGTGGAGAGGAGGTAGGCCATCTTCTGGGCCTTCGACAAATCCTGTCGTGCTACGACCAGGGACTCAAACATATTTTTATATGCTACCCACTCCTCCATCCTACCCCCAAAGTGGGACAGCTGAAGGGTGGGGAGCCGACCAGTAACCGCTGGTCCTTCCTGTCTAACAGGTGTGCGAGGGGCTGGTCCGCCAGCCTGTCTCGCCCTTATTGCGGCCGCCGCCTCCGCGATATCATCGTGGAGATTCAGGATCTGGTCCATGTCCGCCATGTGACCTGTATAGACCTCCGCGGCAAGTTCGGCTTCGGTAAGCACCGCCATGGCCGCTTCCGCGCTACTCAATCGTGAGTGGAGGTGATCCGCTCTTAGCAGTGTGGCGCCCTCCCTGTCCTTCCGGGACAGGAGTCCTCCGGCCGTCACAAACCATCTCAATTCGTTGGCGAGTGTCGCCCTAGCATTGGAGACCTTCGCCATCGCGTCAAGTCACAAACAAAAAATAACAAAAGGTAAATAAAAAACAACAAAATCAAACAACTACACGAAGAACCGCGGTAGGTATGAGAATGGCACAAACCCGGAACGCACGGTACAAACCGCAAACAAATACAAAAAAGGTTACAAATATTCTTATACAAACAAACTAAGAAAAATCTAATGATTTTTACAAACAATTAATTATTTTTTACAAACGAACAAATAGAGGGTAGATAAACTACGCTCTGCTACCAGAAAATGTGCGCAGAGAATCCGGACAAACGAAGTGGCGGGAAGAATTCTGTACCGGAACTTTACCGGGAAAAAACCCACCGGTAAAAATAAGTACCGGGAAAAAATCTCCACGCGGCACCACGCTTGTCCGACTAGAACCTAACTTAAGCTATACGCAGACTGCTACCACCGTAGTTTATATAGGGAGCTACGGGGCCCTATATACTAACCTAACTTAATAACTACAATTCAAACCACTTACCAAACTGAATCTTCTTAATCTTCGGATCCAACTTCGAGTGTCTTCGGAAGAGGGGGGGGTTTGGTCCCTAATCACCCAAACTACCCCCTTGAGATCTCAATCCCCAGAATAAATACCTTGCTTTCTTCACGAGGGTTCACTCGGCAACAGGATTCGGCGTCCCCAGGCAGCCACAAATCACGTCGTTCACAACAAACAGTCTAAACACATTTCTTTCGCACAACACAAATTATCGCGAGCTTATTAGTTATTTAACAACGATGAAATACACAATTACACTTCAAACTAACAATTAAACAATCACAAATCAAACTAGTTAATAGACCGTTCACACGCGGTCGTAAAACTGACCAACAAGATGGTCGCCCGCACCGGCGGGGATATATCGCGCAGTACGACCTCACACCGCGCTGTCCAAACCGATACTAATATGGCCGTCGCCTGCCGACGCCGGCCGGGCGGGCGACGCCAGCGCCGACTGCGCGTAGCGGCGCCAATGTGAAACCCTCGCGTTCCGTTTCAAACAATTATATTACAAACAATTGATTTATGATATAAATATGTTATACCTTTAAAAATATTTTTTTCTGTACCAACACTGTTTCGTACTCCGGCCCATATTCTTGGGTTTGGAAAGTTTCCAAATCGACAGTTTTTGCAGCGGGAAATATTTCATTGCGACAAGGGTGCTTGTTTCGGAAGGACCCTCGGAAAATATTGGATTTAGGAAATTTTTCTTGTTATGTCGAAGAATGCTGGTGCAAACATTTATTTGTTACTAGCTTTCGCCCGCGGCTTCGCCCGCGTGAATTTCCCATGGGAATAGTGTTTTTTCCCGGGATGAAAGGTACCCTATGTCCTTCTCCGTACTTCCAGCTATGTGTATGCGAAATTTCAGGAAGATTGGTTCAGTAGATAAAGCGTGAAGAGGTAACAAACAAACTGTGCAGAACAACTACGCTCTGCTGCCAGAAAATGTGCGCAGAGAATCCGGACAAACGAAGCGGCGGGAAGAATTCTGTACCGGAACTTCACCGGGAAAAAACCACCGGTAAAAATAAGTACCGGGAAAAAATCTCCACGCGACACCACGCTTGTCCGACTAGAATCTAACCTAACCTATACGCAGTCTGCTACCACCGTAGCTTATATAGGGAGCTACGGGGCCCTATATACTAACCTAATTTAATAACTACAATTCAAACCACTTACCAAATTGAATCTTCTTAATCTTCGGATCCAACTTCGAGTGTCTTCGGAAGAGGAGGGGTTGTTCCTAAATCACCCAACCTACCCCATGAGATCTCAATCCCCCGAAAAAATACCTGATCCGTCTAGCAGTTCCACTCGGCAACAGATTTCGGCGTCCCCAGGCAGCCACGTTTCGCATCTCACAAGAAACAGTCAAAGTAAAAGGTTTCACAAACACAAATGTTCAATGGTTATTTAACAAACAGGAAATTCACAAATATAACTCAAACTAGTTAACAAGCCAAAGACGCGAGACCTCTCCGCGTATTAAAATCAAACCGATATGTCAGGACAAATGGCGGCCGTCCGCCATGCCATTCACGCGAGCAATTTCATGCGGCGCGGCCTCCCGCGCGATGTCCAAACAATACTGAATTCAAAATGGTCGCTCGCGACTGCCGACGCCGGCCGAGCGGGCGACGACGCTACTAATATGAAACTACCGCACGCGCTAGAATATTACGGCGGCGAACGGACAAAACAACATAGATTTTATTACAAACATCCCCCCGTCCCGGTCTGAGAATCAGACCGCTAGCTTACTCTACGGGAAGGCGGGCGAGAGAGGTCACACCTCTCCTTAAAATCGAACCGTCGACCAACACCTCAGCCACACGCGGAGTGCCATCTCCGCCAAGAATCAAACGTAATATGCGAGCTCGTCGCCAAAGCAATGAGGGCAAATTTGCCTCTTTTAACAATACTAAATCACCCTCCCTGGGAGGCTCAGTCCTGTCTGTCCACTTCACTCTTTGCTGCAGCAAATGCAAATATTCAAGCGACCAGCGACGCCAAAAGTCCTGGCTCATTTGCTGCAACATTTGAAAACGCGACAACCGATATACGCGTTCATCCTTCCACGGGTATTCGGGCAGGGCATTCAACGGCCCTCCCACCAAAAAATGACCAGGGGTGAGAGCTTCCAAGTCATTTGGATCTGGAGATAGCGGACAGAGAGGACGAGAGTTGAGGACCGCCTCAACTTTACAAACACAAATAGCCCTTCACAATACGGGCATTACGAAAGGGAGAAGCCTTGATCGAAAAGGGACCGGCAAAATCGGTTCCAACGCCGTCAAACGGCCTCGAAGGTCGGATTCGATCAGCGGGCAAATCACCCATCTGTGGTTGCATCGTGGATGCCTTCAACCTATAACATGCAATACATCGAAACAGGACACTACGGATTGCTCTTCGGGCAGACAAAATCCAAAATTCGCGTTGCAAAATAGCCAGCAAGGCATTGCACCCAGCATGGGCGTTACGAATGTGTCGATCAGACACCAAAAGCTGCACCAAGGGTCCGCCCTTGGGCAACAACAGAGGATGGCGAGTCTCATATGGAAGATCCGCCTTCCGGAGCCTGCCTCCAACCCGAAGAAGCCCATCCGAGTCGATGTACGGGTTCAAACGAGCGACCGCGCCCTTCAACTTAGCGCGTCCGTCGCGCAAAATACGAAGCTCTGACTCAAACCGTCCGGTCTGCACGACACGGACCCAATGCAACAATGCGCTCCGGCGCTCTTCTGCACCTGCAATCGGCTCCAACCGCTTTGCCTGTGGGTTTCTACAATTATGTATGAAACGCTTAATCCAACTGGTAACACCCAGAAGCTTATCCAAGCTGCTATACCGAGCAAGTAGCCAATCCGGCTCCGACGTCGTCTCAGCGACTACAGCATGTACACGGAGCCCAGTCAAACTCAAAGAAGTAACATCTGTCTGACAGACAGGCCAAGAAGTTTCTGATCCCATCAGCCACTCTGGACCCCACCAGAGCGGGTGTGACACCAATTCTGGTGCCGTACAACCTCGGGAGGCACAGTCCGCTGGGTTAAGCTCTCCCGGCACATGTCTCCATGTTATATCAATTCCGATATTCTGGATTTGGGAAACCCGATTTCCCACAAAAACCTCCAAGGTATGTGGGGCCGCGCGCAACCATGCAAGCGCGACCTGGCTATCCGACCAGGCGAAGATGTCTCGTATCTCGACCGTGGCCGCCAGCTCACTGGCAATGTGATGCAACAATTTAGAGAGAAGGTGAGCTCCACTCAACTCAAGCTTGGGAATAGTCAGCCTAGTCCTGATGGGGGCGACCTTGCTCTTCCCTAACAAAAGCGAGACATTGACCCGGCCATCGGCGTCAACTGTCCGCATATAGACTGACGCGGCGTAGCCTCGCTCCGACGCGTCACAAAAGCCATGCAGGCTGGCTCGATATTTCCCGGGGGCAATATTCGACGAGGCAAGGCAATCCGATTGACTTCCTTAATCGATGAAAACAACTCGAGCCAATCATCCAATGGAGAGCCAAACAGCGGCTCGTCCCACGAGACGCCCAAAGTCCAAAGTCTCTGAAGAAGACACTTTGCAGAGAATATCACTGGACTGATCCAACCGCTTGGATCAAACATACGAGCTATTACGGACAACACCGTTCTCTTAGTCCAGACCTTTGGTATTTCCAAGTCCACTTGGAATGTAAAAATATCGGTTAGCGGCTGGTACTGCATGCCCAGCACCGCTATCCTGTTGGGATCATCCACATCCTCAAACAGGTGAGGGTTCTGTTGGTGATCCTCCGGGATCCCTTCTAGAACTTTAGGCTCATTAGACAACCACTTACGTAGCTCGTAGCCACCTGTCTTCAATATTTCAATCAATTCATCCCGCAGTAGGAGGGCCTCCTCAATACTTTGGGCTCCGGTGCACACGTCATCAACATACAAGTCACGTGACAGCACGGAAGCCCCACGGGGAAAGCGGATCCGTTCCCGCTCTGCCAATTCAAGCAATGATCTGATGGCGATATAGGGACTAGATTTCAAACCATACGTGTTTGTGTTGAGTTCATACACCGTCACAGGATCCTCAGGGCGCTCACGCCAGAGTATCAACTGGAATCGCCTGTCCTCAGGATGTATGACTGTCTGGCGGAACATCATCCGGATGTCCGCACCAAAAACCACTTGATGTCTTCTAAAGTTCAAGATGATGTCAATTATGTCCCTATGCAATTTGGGACCCGAATGCAAACACAGATTCAACGAAACCCCGTTCGAAGTGGGTGCGGACCCATCGAAGACGGTCCTAAATTTGCCTGTTGAGGCCTTCACCACCGCGTGGTGGGGCAAAAAATAATGCTCAGTTGAGCTCCAATCAACTCGAGCCGGAGACATGTGACCCAAATCCTCGTACTCGTGCATAAATTCAATATATTTATCGCGAAGTACGTGGTCACGCTGCATGCGTCGCTCCATGGACAGCAGTCGTTTCTCCGCAAGCGCCCTACTTTGCCCTAGGCTAGGACGAGAGGCAACAAAGGGTAACCTAGTTACAAACCGACCGGAGGGCAACCTCTCCGTGGTCGATCGAAAAAGGGCTTCGCACTCAGCGTGTTCCGGATCCATCCTGGAACTCATAGGTGGCTCCTCCACCTCCCAAAACCTTTGCATGGTCTTGGCCAAGGACGCTGATGCGACGACCGGTGGCTCCTCCACGGTGCTATTATCAAACACAGGGCCTGTTTGTAATATATTGGGTGAAACTAAACGCAGGCGTTTCCTGTTATCGCCGCCAGGCGTTTTGGGGTTCTCACATTGCTCGCGGGTAAGATGGGTCGTGGACGGTCGCCATTGTCCTATGCGATATCGGTTTGATTTTTAATACGCGAGAGGTCCCGCGTTCTTTGATGGCTAATTAGCTTGAGTTGTATTTGTGAATTTCCTGTTTGTTAAATAACTATTGAACTTTGTGTTTGTGTGCCCGTCATTGTGACTTTCTCCTGTGGGATGTGACGCGTGGCTGCTCGCTCACATCTATCTGTTGCCGAGCCGATTTCGGGAAGAAATCTATTTATGTGTTCTGGGGAATTGAGATCTCATGGGTTAGGTAGGGTGATTAGGAATTCCCCCTTCCCGAAGACACTCAAGTTTGGATCCGAAGAGAAAGAAGATTTAGCTTGGTAAGTGGTTTTCCATTGTAATTAATTTATAGGTTAGGTTATTACATAGGGCCCTGTAGCTCCCTTCATAAGCTACGGTGGTAGCAGACTGCGTTAAGTTAGTTAGGTTTTAGTCGGGCAAACGTGGTGCCGCGTGGAGATTTTTCCCGGTACTTATTTTTACCGGTGGTTTTTTCCCGGTGAAGTTCCGGTACAGAATTCTTCCCGCCGCTTCGTTTGTCCGGATTCTCTCTGCGCACATTTTCTGGCAGCAGACCGTAGTTGCTCTGCACATTTTCTGGTAGCAGAGCGTAGTTTATCTACCCTCTATTTGTTCGTTTGTAAAAAATAATTAATTGTTTGTAAAAATTATTAGATTTTTCTTAGTTTGTTTGTATAAGAATATTTGTAACCTTTTTGTATTTGTTTGCGGTTTGTACCGTGCGTTCCGGGTTTGTGCCATTCTCATACCTACCGCGGTTTTTCGTGTTGTTGCTTGATCTTGTTCTTTATTTACCTTTTTTATCTTTTTCTTATTTGTTTGTTTGTTTGTGACTTGACGCGATGGCGAAGGCCTCCAATGCTAGGGCGACACTCGCCAACGAATTGAGATGGTTTGTGACGGCCGGTGGACTCCTGTCCCGGAAGGACAGGGAGGCCGCTATACTGGAAAGAGCGGATCAGCACCGCTCACGATTAAACAACGCGGAAGCGGCCATGGCGGCGCTTACCGAAGCCGACCTTACCCCGGAGGTCTACGCAGGTCACGTGGCGGACCTGGACCAGATCCTGAGTCTGCACGATGACATCGTGGAGGCGGCGGCCGCAATAAGGGCGAGACAGGCTGGCGGACCAGCCCCTCGCACACCTGTTAGACAGGAAGGACCAGCGGTTACTGGTCGGCTCCCCACCCTTCAGCTGTCCCACTTTGGGGGTAGGATGGAGGAGTGGGTGGCATATAAAAATATGTTTGAGTCCCTGGTCGTAACACGACAGGATTTGTCGAAGGCCCAGAAGATGGCCTACCTCCTCTCCACTCTTGAGGGTGAAGCGCGGTCGCTCATCCAGCACCTCCGGGTGGAGGACGACCAGTACGACACGGCTTGGGAGTTATTGAACTCCCGCTACCAAAACTTACGTTTGTTAGCGGATGCGCACGCCGCACAGTTGATGGCCCTGCCCAAGGTGGCCAACAGGGCACAGTTGCGCCTGCAGTTGCTCACGCCCGTTACAGTGGCCTGTAACGCGCTCCGCACACTGGGGCTGCCGGTGGACCAATGGTCCTTTTTGCTGGTGCACATTGTATTGGGCAAATTACCCAATGACATCCGCTCGCGATTTGAGCGCGAGAATGCGGAACGGGATAGCACCACCCTACCAACATTCACTGACTTGGTGAAGTTTTTGGAGTTTGAGGCACGGGCTGCTGAGAATACCATGACGGACTCAGCGCCATCCAGAGCGCCTGAACGTAGGCCCTTGGAACCCTCATGGCGAGGGAAGCCCCAACAGGGACGGCAACCGCCACCGCGTGGAGCTGGTGTGCGGGTTGCACACACGGCAGCAGTCGCGAGGGACGCGGACTGCCTGCAATGTGGCCGGATGGGCCACAGCCTGCTGCAATGCAGGGACTGGCAGAGACTGCCAGTACAAGATAGGCGCCGCATGGCAAAGCGGCATGAACTTTGCTTTTATTGTTTGGGCGGTCACTATGCACGTGACTGTCCCAGAGCCATACCATGCAGTGCATGCCGTGGGCTGCACCACGTGATGCTCTGCATGAACCGGAACGGGGATGGCCCCCGGTTGTTGAGGCAGGGGTCCCCTATGGGCGGGGGCGCTCCTGCGCGAAGCCCTCCACCATCGGACGGAGGACGCGGCTTCGCTCGTCGCACCCCCCTCGGGAGGGGGTCGCGTACCTGCGCGGGTCTTGGCGGACCGGGACCACGCGCCCCAAGGTCATGGACAGTATATAGCTGGCCAGGCCCCGGATAGGGCCCCCATGGGCGGGGGCCCTAGATCGGACGTGAGAGTGGGGACACCCCCTCCACGCGGGTTACCAATGCCCAACACATGCAGCCGCAGCGGTTTTCTCCACCGCTGCACGAGTACCCACGGCTGGAGTACCACCCGCCGTACCATAGGTATGGCCGGGCCGCGGGTTATGCCCCCCCTCAGATGGGGATGTGCACTCGCCCGACATATTATCCGGGTCAGTGGCGCGCCCCTGGTTTGGAGAGAGTGGGGAGCCCGTAACTAGCTTGCTCCCTTGCTGGGACAGAGCCGCGGACGGTTCTGCTCCCTACCGCGGTGGTCCGCGTATGGGGTCGTGGGGGAGAAGCCATTAATTTGAGAGCTCTGTTGGACTCAGGGGCTCAAAGCAGTTTGGTTACCACTCGAGTGGCACACCAGTTAGGTCTAGTCGTGGAAGACTCGCCTGTGCCACTTCTTGGAGTTGGTGGCATACAAGTGAAGTGTCTGACGGGCCAGACACTTGTCACCTTTTCTTCGCTGAAGTCCTCCACAATGAGGATCACGACTTCGGCTATGGTAATGGATACCATTGCGGGTTGGCACCCCTCGACAGACATACCGCCGGGTGTGTTGTCTTTGGTTTCGGGTCTGGATTTGGCCGACCCCTTTGTCTTTCATCCCGGCCCAGTGGACTTGCTCCTGGGCTCGGACGTATTGGGTTGGATTTTGTTGGGTACACAGAAGGCTCTGGGTTCGTCTTCACTGATGGCAGTGTCTACGATTTTTGGTTTTGCCCTGATGGGCCCTGTGTTTGATAATGGCACCGCGGAGGAGCCACCGGTTGTCGCATCTGCGTCCTTGGCCAAGACCATGCAAAGGTTTTGGGAGGTGGAGGAGCCACCTATGAGTTCCAGGATGGATCCGGAACACGCTGAGTGCGAAGCCCTTTTTCGATCGACCACGGAGAGGTTGCCCTCCGGTCGGTTTGTAACTAGGTTACCCTTTGTTGCCTCTCGTCCTAGCCTGGGGCAAAGTAGGGCGCTTGCGGAGAAACGACTGCTGTCCATGGAGCGACGTATGCAGCGTGACCACGTACTTCGCGATAAATATATTGAATTTATGCGCGAGTACGAGGATTTGGGTCACATGTCTCCGGCCCGAGTTGATTGGAGCTCAACTGAGCATTACTTTTTGCCCCACCACGCGGTGGTGAAGGCCTCAACAGGCAAATTGAGGACCGTCTTCGATGGGTCCGCACCCACTTCGAACGGAGTTTCGTTGAATCTATGTTTGCATTCAGGTCCCAAATTGCATAGGGACATAATTGACATCATCTTGAACTTTAGAAGACATCAAGTGGTTTTTGGCGCGGACATCCGGATGATGTTCCGCCAGACAGTCATACATCCTGAGGACAGGCGATTCCAGTTGATACTCTGGCGTGAGCGCCCTGAGGATCCTGTGACGGTGTATGAACTCAACACAAACACGTATGGTTTGAAATCTAGTCCCTATATCGCCATCAGATCATTGCTTGAATTGGCAGAGCGGGAACGGATCCGCTTTCCCCGTGGGGCTTCCGTGCTGTCACGTGACTTGTATGTTGATGACGTGTGCACCGGAGCCCAAAGTATTGAGGAGGCCCTCCTACTGCGGGATGAATTGATTGAAATATTGAAAACGGGTGGCTACGAGCTACGTAAGTGGTTGTCCAATGAGCCTAGAGTTCTAGAAGGGATCCCGGAGGATCACCAACAGAACCCTCACCTGTTTGAGGATGTGGATGATCCCAACAGGATAGCGGTGCTGGGCATGCAGTACCAGCCGCTAACCGATATTTTTACATTCCAAGTGGACTTGGAAATACCAAAGGTCTGGACTAAGAGAACGGTGTTGTCCGTAATAGCTCGTATGTTTGATCCAAGCGGTTGGATCAGTCCAGTAATATTCTCTGCGAAGTGTCTTCTTCAGAGACTTTGGACTTTGGGCGTCTCGTGGGACGAGCCGCTGTTTGGCTCTCCATTGGATGATTGGCTCGAGTTGTTTTCATCGATTAAGGAAGTCAATCGGATTGCCTTGCCTCGTCGAATATTGCCCCCGGGAAATATCGAGCCAGCCTGCATGGCTTTTGTGACGCGTCGGAGCGAGGCTACGCCGCGTCAGTCTATATGCGGACAGTTGACGCCGATGGCCGGGTCAATGTCTCGCTTTTGTTAGGGAAGAGCAAGGTCGCCCCCATCAGGACTAGGCTGACTATTCCCAAGCTTGAGTTGAGTGGAGCTCACCTTCTCTCTAAATTGTTGCATCACGTTGCCAGTGAGCTGGCGGCCACGGTCGAGATACGGGACATCTTCGCCTGGTCGGATAGCCAGGTCGCGCTTGCATGGTTGCGCGCGGCCCCACATACCTTGGAGGTTTTTGTGGGAAATCGGGTTTCCCAAATCCAGAATATCGGAATTGATATAACATGGAGACATGTGCCGGGAGAGCTTAACCCAGCGGACTGTGCCTCCCGAGGTTGTACGGCACCAGAATTGGTGTCACACCCGCTCTGGTGGGGTCCAGAGTGGCTGATGGGATCAGAAACTTCTTGGCCTGTCTGTCAGACAGATGTTACTTCTTTGAGTTTGACCGGGCTCCGTGTACATGCTGTAGTCGCTGAGACGACGTCGGAGCCGGATTGGCTACTTGCTCGGTATAGCAGCTTGGATAAGCTTCTGGGTGTTACCAGTTGGATTAAGCGTTTCATACATAATTGTAGAAACCCACAGGCAAAGCGGTTGGAGCCGATTGCAGGTGCAGAAGAGCGCCGGAGCGCATTGTTGCATTGGGTCCGTGTCGTGCAGACCGGACGGTTTGAGTCAGAGCTTCGTATCTTGCGCGACGCACGCGCTAAGTTGAAGGGCGCGGTCGCTTGTTTGAACCCGTACATCGACTCGGATGGGCTTCTTCGGGTTGGAGGCAGGCTCCGGAAGGCGGATCTTCCATATGAGACTCGCCATCCTCTGTTGTTGCCCAAGGGCGGACCCTTGGTGCAGCTTTTGGTGTCTGATCGACACATTCGTAACGCCCATGCTGGGTGCAATGCTTTGTTGGCTATTTTGCAACGCGAGTTTTGGATTTTGTCTGCCCGAAGAGCAATCCGTAGTGTCCTGTTTCGATGTATTGCATGTTATAGGTTGAAGGCATCCACGATGCAACCACAGATGGGTGATTTGCCCGCTGATCGAATCCGACCTTCGAGACCGTTTGACGGCGTTGGAACCGATTTTGCCGGTCCCTTTTCGATCAAGGCTTCTCCCTTTCGTAATGCCCGTATTGTGAAGGGCTATTTGTGTGTATTTGTTTGTTTGGCCACCAAGGCTGTCCATTTGGAGGTGGTATCGGCTCTGACTACGGAGGCCTTCGTCGCCGCGTTGGATCGCTTTGTTTCGCGTCGAGGTCTACCTTCCCTTATTAGGTCTGACAATGGCACAAACTATAAGGGAACTGTAAATTATCTTAAGGATGTTTCTGTGTTTATTGATAAAAATTGTACTAGTTTAAGTCAAATTGCTGCCCAAAGGGGAATAACCTGGAAGTTTAGTCCCCCAAGTTGCCCCCATTGGGGAGGGATTTTTGAAGCGGCTGTGAAATCCGCAAAGACCCACCTCCGCCGCATTATCGGAGAAACGGCTCTAACTTTTGAAGAGCTGGCCACAGTGTTTTGTAAAGTTGAGGCGGTCCTCAACTCTCGTCCTCTCTGTCCGCTATCTCCAGATCCAAATGACTTGGAAGCTCTCACCCCTGGTCATTTTTTGGTGGGAGGGCCGTTGAATGCCCTGCCCGAATACCCGTGGAAGGATGAACGCGTATATCGGTTGTCGCGTTTTCAAATGTTGCAGCAAATGAGCCAGGACTTTTGGCGTCGCTGGTCGCTTGAATATTTGCATTTGCTGCAGCAAAGAGTGAAGTGGACAGACAGGACTGAGCCTCCCAGGGAGGGTGATTTAGTATTGTTAAAAGAGGCAAATTTGCCCTCATTGCTTTGGCGACGAGCTCGCATATTACGTTTGATTCTTGGCGGAGATGGCACTCCGCGTGTGGCTGAGGTGTTGGTCGACGGTTCGATTTTAAGGAGAGGTGTGACCTCTCTCGCCCGCCTTCCCGTAGAGTAAGCTAGCGGTCTGCTTCTCAGACCGGGACGGGGGGATGTTTGTAATATATTGGGTAAAACTAAACGCAGGCGTTTCCTGTTATCGCCGCCAGGCGTTTTGGGGTTCTCACATTGCTCGCGGGTAAGATGGGTCGTGGACGGTCGCCATTGTCCTATGCGATATCGGTTTGATTTTTAATACGCGAGAGGTCCCGCGTTCTTTGATGGCTAATTAGCTTGAGTTGTATTTGTGAATTTCCTGTTTGTTAAATAACTATTGAACTTTGTGTTTGTGTGCCCGTCATTGTGACTTTCTCCTGTGGGATGTGACGCGTGGCTGCTCGCTCACATCTATCTGTTGCCGAGCCGATTTCGGGAAGAAATCTATTTATGTGTTCTGGGGAATTGAGATCTCATGGGTTAGGTAGGGTGATTAGGAATTCCCCCTTCCCGAAGACACTCAAGTTTGGATCCGAAGAGAAAGAAGATTTAGCTTGGTAAGTGGTTTTCCATTGTAATTAATTTATAGGTTAGGTTATTACATAGGGCCCTGTAGCTCCCTTCATAAGCTACGGTGGTAGCAGACTGCGTTAAGTTAGTTAGGTTTTAGTCGGGCAAACGTGGTGCCGCGTGGAGATTTTTTCCCGGTACTTATTTTTACCGGTGGTTTTTTCCCGGTGAAGTTCCGGTACAGAATTCTTCCCGCCGCTTCGTTTGTCCGGATTCTCTCTGCCACATTTTCTGGCAGCGGAGCGTAGTTGCTCTGCACACTGCCATCAGTGAAGACGAACCCAGAGCCTTCTGTGTACCCAACAAAATCCAACCCAATACGTCCGAGCCCAGGAGCAAGTCCACTGGGCCGGGATGAAAGACAAAGGGGTCGGCCAAATCCAGACCCGAAACCATAGACAACACACCCGGCGGTATGTCTGTCGAGGGGTGCCAACCCGCAATGGTATCCATTACCATAGCCGAAGTCGTGATCCTCATTGTGGAGGACTTCAGCGAAGAAAAGGTGACAAGTGTCTGGCCCGTCAGACACTTCACTTGTATGCCACCAACTCCAAGAAGTGGCACAGGCGAGTCTTCCACGACTAAACCTAACTGGCGTGCCACTCGAGTGGTAACCAAACTGCTTTGAGCCCCTGAGTCCAACAGAGCTCTCAAATTAATGGCTTCTCCCCCACGACCCCATACGCGGACCACCGCGGTAGGGAGCAGAACCGTCCGCGGCTCTGTCCCAGCAAGGGAGCAAGCTAGTTACGGGCTCCCTACTCTCTCCAAACCAGGGGCGCGCCACTGACCCGGATAATATGGCGGGCGAGTGCACATCCCCATCTGAGGGGGGGCATAACCCGCGGCCCGGCCATACATATGGTACGGCGGGTGGTACTCCAGCCGTGGGTACTCGTGCAGCGGCGGAGAAAACCGCTGCGGCTGCATGTGTTGGGTATTGGTAACCCGCGTGGAGGGGGGTGTCCCCACTCTCACGTCCGATCTAGGGCCCCCGCCCATGGGGGCCCTATCCGGGGCCTGGCCAGCCACATACTGGCCCCGACCTTGGGGCGCGTGGTCCCGGTCCGCCAAGACCCGCGCCGGTACGCGACCCCCCTCCCGAGGGGGTGCGACGAGCGAAGCCGCGTCCTCCGTCCGATGGTGGAGGGCTTCGCGCAGGAGCGCCCCCGCCCATAGGGGACCCCTGCCTCAACAACCGGGGGCCATCCCCGTTCCGGTTCATGCAGAGCATCACGTGGTGCAGCCCACGGCATGCACTGCATGGTATGGCTCTGGGACAGTCACGTGCATAGTGACTGCCCAAACAGTAAAAGCAAAGTTCATGCCGCCTTGCCATGCGGCGCCGATCTTGTACTGGCAGTCTCTGCCAGTCCCTGCATTGCAGCAGGCTGTGGCCCATCCGGCCACATTGCAGGCAGTCCGCGTCCCCCGCGACTGCTGCCGTGTGTGCAACCCGCACACCAGCTCCACGCGGTGGCGGTTGCCGTCCCTGTTGGGGCCTACGTTCAGGCGCTCTGGATGGCGCTGAGTCCGTCATGGTATTCTCAGCCGCCCGTGCCTCAAACTCCAAAAACTTCACCAAGTCAGTGAATGTTGGTAGGGTGGTGCTATCCCGTTCCGCATTCTCGCGCTCAAATCGCGAGCGGATGTCATTGGGTAATTTGCCCAATACAATGTGCACCAGCAAAAAGGACCATTGGTCCACCGGCAGCCCCAGTGTGCGGAGCGCGTTACAGGCCACTGTAACGGGCGTGAGCAACTGCAGGCGCAACTGTGCCCGGTTGGCCACCTTGGGCAGGGCCATCAACTGTGCGGCGTGCGCATCCGCTAACAAACGTAAGTTTTGGTAGCGGGAGTTCAATAACTCCCAAGCCGTATCGTACTGGTCGTCCTCCACCCGGAGGTGCTGGATGAGCGACCGCGCTTCATCCTCAAGAGTGGAGAGGAGGTAGGCCATCTTCTGGGCCTTCGACAAATGCTGTCGTGCTACGACCAGGGACTCAAACATATTTTTATATGCTACCCACTCCTCCATCCTACCCCCAAAGTGGGACAGCTGAAGGGTGGGGAGCCGACCAGTAACTGCTGGTCCTTCCTGTCTAACAGGTGTGCGAGGGGCTGGTCCGCCAGCCTGTCTCGCCCTTATTGCGGTCGCCGCCTCCGCGATATCATCGTGCAGACTCAGGATCTGGTCCATGTCCGCCATGTGACCTGCGTAGACCTCCGGGGCAAGTTCGGCTTCGGTAAGCACCACCATGGCCGCTTCCGCGCTAATCAATCGTGAGTGGAGGTGATCCGCTCTTAGCAGTATGGCGCCCTCCCTGTCCTTCCGGGACAGGAGTCCTCCGGCCGTCACAAACCATCTCAATTCGTTGGCGAGTGTCGCCTTAGCATTGGAGACCTTCGCCATCGCGTCAAGTCACAAACAAAAAATAACAAAAGGTAAATAAAAAACAACAAAATCAAACAACTACACGAAGAACCGCGGGAGGTATGAGAATGGCACAAACCCGGAGCGCACGGTACAAACCGCAAACAAATACAAAAAGGTCACAAATATTCTTATACAAACAAACTAAGAAAAATCTAATAATTTTTACAAACAATTAATTAATTTTTACAAACGAACAAATAGAGGGTAGATAAACTACGCTCTGCTACCAGAAAATGTGCAGAACAACTACGCTCTGCTGCCAGAAAATGTGCGCAGAGAATCCGGACAAACGAAGCGGCGGGAAGAATTCTGTACCGGAACTTCACCGGGAAAAACCACCGGTAAAAATAAGTACCGGGAAAAAATCTCCACGCGACACCACGCTTGTCCGACTAGAATCTAACCTAACCTATACGCAGTCTGCTACCACCGTAGCTTATATAGGGAGCTACGGGGCCCTATATACTAACCTAATTTAATAACTACAATTCAAACCACTTACCAAATTGAATCTTCTTAATCTTCGGATCCAACTTCGAGTGTCTTCGGAAGAGGAGGGGGTTGTTCCCTAAATCACCCAACCTACCCCATGAGATCTCAATCCCCCGAAAAAATACCTGATCCGTCTAGCAGTTCCACTCGGCAACAGATTTCTGCGTCCCCAGGCAGCCACGTTTCGCATCTCACAAGAAACAGTCAAAGTAAAAGGTTTCACAAACACAAATGTTCAATGGTTATTTAACAAACAGGAAATTCACAAATATAACTCAAACTAGTTAACAAGCCAAAGACGCGAGACCTCTCCGCGTATTAAAATCAAACCGATATGTCAGGACAAATGGCGGCCGTCCGCCATGCCATTCACGCGAGCAATTTCATGTGGCGCGGCCTCCCCGCGCGATGTCCAAACAATACTGAATTCAAAATGGTCGCTCGCGACTGCCGACGCCGGCCGAGCGGGCGACGACGCTACTAATATGAAACTACCGCACGCGCTAGAATATTACGGCGGCGAACGGACAAAACAACATAGATTTTATTACAAACACAAACAAACTCACTTTCGCATTTATAATATTAGTTAGGATTAGGATATGTAGTATGTCGTTCAGCCTCATTTGGCTAGTTGACGAGAATTGTTATTGACTGATCCATCTGTCCATACATGTAATAAAACTGTAAGTGGTCTGTCATATTTAAGAAAAAAATATAATTTTGAAAATCGATTCAAATGAACATACTTACTCATTTATTGAAATCGGTTTAAAATAATACGACGATGCCCAAGGGATGGAAAGCTTTTATGAATAAAGCAGTAGATTATTTTTGTCACCAGTTTAATGTAAAATTGTAGTTAATTTGACTTAAAAAATAGTTTTTTATTGTACAAATTATGATGAAAGGCATCATTGGTAATTTTACACGAAATTCATTCCTACTGGACAGAATGGGCTGGTAATTAAATATACGGTTTCTCAAGCATATTCAGATAATCTTCAAAGGCTTTGTAAGCTTTTAACTGCTAGATAAGAGGGTGAGCTTAGTTGCTTAGTCTTACTGTAGCCAAGGACGGATCCAGCTTTCGAGTTAGGGGGAGTCACATGGTCGAGTGCGTGGTCTATACTAAAAATAACCCCGGAAACTGTGCCGAGCTTTAGAGTAAAAAAACATTATTTATTTTTGTGGGAATTGCGAGATAAAAAGTACTCTATGTGCTATTTCCGGTATTTTTTTCACCCGTACACCAAATTTCATCGAAATCCGTCCAGTAGATTTTGCGTGATTGAGTAACAAACATCCTCGCAAATTCACAAACTCACATCCAAACTTTTACATTCATAATATTGGTAGGATTAGTACGATTACTTACTATGAAAGTCCCAGGGGCCAGGGGTTCATGACCCTTCTAAATCCGCTCCTGTCTGTAGTGTTGACAAAACAGTAGAATCGATAGCGGTAAGTTTGATAAACAAGTTATTGGAAGTTGTACTTTGACAGCAGGGATGTCGCTATTTTTAAATTTCCCTTTATTAATGATTAAAGTCGAAGTGATCGAATCAGAAATGAGGAGATCCGTAGGAGAACTAAAGTAACCGACATAGCCCGCAGAATCGCCAAACTGAAGTGGCAGTGGGCGGGGCACATAGCTCGTAGAACAGATAGCCTTTGGGGCAGAAAAGTTCTCGAGTGGCGACCACGAACCGGAAAACGTAATGTTGGCAGGCCTCCCACTCGGTGGACCGACGACCTGGTGAAGGTCGCGGGATGCGCATGGATGCGGGCAGCGCAGGACCGGTCGTTGTGGAAATCCTTGGGGGAGGCCTTTGTCCAGCAGTGGACGTCTTTCGGCTGAGAGAGAGAGAAAGAGAATGATTAAAGGCCTACTTAAAAAGACAAAGAACATAGTACTACCATAACTGTACCACCTTACTACTCTCTGTTTGGTCTAATGGTTGACTGGTAGAGAATGCCATATGGCGTTAAGTCCACCATTTGTACATAATTTTGTGATTTTGTGCAATCAAGTTTTACATAAATAAACTGGAACAATCTAAATAAACTGATTTGCTCATTTTTAATTTTATTTTCGAATTTCAATTGACAGCCTTATTATGCTATGTTGCGGCGGCGGCGTCGTCGATAGTCTTTTATAATGTCACTCACTCATTGTCTATAGAACAAGAAAAACAAACAGTAGTATGTCTGACATAACGTCATTTCACAATGAGGGATTTTCCGAGACCCAAACTAAAAGAAAAAATAGTTCCAGGTGACTTCATAGATGGTTCTTCTTAAGTAAAAGGCAAGTCCATACAAAAAGCAAAAATACATGAGATTGGCATTGGCAAAAAAAGAAACATCTAAAAAGTATCAATATTGTGATTTGTGCAACTGTCAAACTGTTAGGTGATTTTTTTTCTGCCTCTGCTGAGAAAAAAAAGCGCAGCGTTCAGCCATTATTACGACTCGGCTTTCATAGAACGCTATCTGTTGAGACTTTTTTATACTGATTTTTTTTTCTTAATTAAGCTGTCAGAAAATCGTTCATTTATTTACTTTTTTATTTACATGTGGCCAATGCAACATTAAAGCAATAAAAAATATAAACCCCGTAACTCGAATGAACTTCGCAATTCAAAACTGACAGCTGTCTCGCATTCCATTACAAACTAATATTTAAATTTGGAATTATAACTGACAGCCCTATTTACTCTGTAGTGGACTGGACAGTCTGGACTGTCGTCCGTGGGGATCCGTCTCGCGATAAAAGATCCAATTTGAGGAACGAACCAACCAACGAAGTTATAATAGGTTTGGAGCACGGCAATTTGTGAACGATACTAACGTTTTGTAAAATACAGAGATGGTTTTATACATAGGTATTATGTTCGTGCCGGAGAGCATGTATGAAGAGAGTGATGAGTGTAGAGGAAGCAAGAGATCTGTAAGAATCATAGCAAGTGGAAATCGCTAGTCTCTGCCTACCCCCACGGGAAAAAGGCGTGATAATATGTATGTATATATTATGGTAGTGATTCTTTACGAAGTATATTGAGCTTATTGACAGTGATTGTGGCGTACTAGCTGACCGACTAGTTCCCCGCTACCCGCACTGAGGTGTGACTCATTATATCCAGATACGTCTCGGTGTGCGGACGGTTGTCTGAGTGCACGGGCTGTTGTCATTCTCAGTTACTGTCAAGTCGCTCTGTACCAACTTCTGTGCTGTGGGGTACTTGACGTGCGAGGTTGGGGCACGTCACTATGCCGTAAAATATTAGCGACAACGGCACAGTGATATTCATTAGCTAGTAGCATAAAAAATATTAGTTTCAGTATTTTAAATTGAAAGACGAGAGATAAATTTACAAAAACTAGTCCATTATACCTTTTCCAAGATAAAATTAATGATTTTTCAAGTTGAGTAGAAAATGGTAATATTATAAAATTGTCCATGCTTATGTCTATTTAAGGCCTGTATGTATGTATGTACACTATTGGGTTAATGTAGGGTAGAATTTTGTTCTTTTTTATAAAATATAAAAAACTGCCTAACGATATAACTAGTTCTTTCATCAACTCACCTGAGTTGATGAAATAACTTGTTAGATTATCTTCCTAATTTTATTGTCAAGCTATTAACTAATCTATTTGTACTTATTTATAACCATGAATCCACTCATTTTTCATGTTCTTTTTAACCTTTAAACAACTAGTCGTAGTATTTATCTGACATTCTAGTGAATTCTAAATTATGATTAATGATTCCAAAAGAAAAATTAAATTATAGCGTGCCTTTCAAATTACCGCCTACAGTTAAAACGCGCCATTTTTTATTCAGTGAAATTAATTTACACTGGTCAAGTGAACTGTGCGAGTCAAGGTGAGAGTTAGAATAAGTAACTTACTTACTACTGCGACGCAGCGACCCGGGGTGGATATTGGCCACCGATACTAGATGACCGCCATTTTTTTCCAGTCTTGCACCAGCTCTAAGGCTTCATAGTTCTTATACCAGTGTTAAAGAGTTAGATATTAACTTGGCAAAATTATGATTTTATTTTTAACTAGCTTTTTCTTTACTTGTTCATCAATCGCTCAGCCTATGTAAATGCAACATTTAATACATTAATGGACAGAAGACGGTCTTATTTCTTATCGAGTGTGTTATGACTAACACTGGAGTCAGAATTTATTCAAGTCGCCTAAAGGCATCTGACATGACAGTAGACAGTTATCGCAGTTATAACAATGTTTGTAATATATTGGGTAAAACTAAACGCAGGCGTTTCCTGTTATCGCCGCCAGGCGTTTTGGGGTTCTCACACTGCTAGCGTGGATGGCGTCGCGTGTGGTCCGCCATTGCATTGTCCAGGGCGATATCGGTTTGATTTTAATACGCGGAGCGGTCTCGCGTCTTTTGCTTGTTGTTTAGTTTGAGTGATAATTGTGAATTTCCTGTTTGTTAAATAACTATTGAATTTGTGTTTGTGAAAAACTCTGTTATTGTGACTTTTTCTTGTGAGAGGTGAAACGTGGCTGGCTGTTCACATCTGGCTGTTCCCGAGTGAAACTACGGGAAGAAATCTATTTAGTTGTTCTGGGGAATTGAGATCTCAAGGGTTAGTTAGGGTGATTAGGAATTCCCCCTTCCCGAAGACACTCAAGTTTGGATCCGAAGAGAAAGAAGATTTAATTTGGTAAGTGTTCAATTGTAGTTAATTTATAGGTTAGGTTATCATATAGGGCCCTGTAGCTCCCTTCATAAGCTACGGTGGTAGCAGACTGCGTTAAGTTAGTTAGGTTTTAGTCGGGCAAACGTGGTGCCGCGTGGAGATTTTTTCCCGGTACTTATTTTTACCGGTGGTTTTTTCCCGGTGAAGTTCCGGTACAGAATTCTTCCCGCCGCTTCGTTTGTCCGGATTCTCTCTGCCACATTTTCTGGCAGCATAGCGTAGTTGCTCTGCACACTTTCTGGTAGCAGAGCGTAGTTGCTCTGCACAAACAATAAAACTTATTTTGTGTCTCATCTAGTGTTCATAAAAGTGTTAAATACATCTTCATGATGGCATCCGCGGAAGACCAGCATCGTGGTTCACGCCACGTCATAATGCTGAACGGAGACCATTTTGATACAACTGTAATATGTGATACTTTTTCATTGTAATGTGTTCATGTAATTATAATGTGATTTTTAATTTGTAACAAATCTCTCCTTCTTCCTTGCTTTAGTCACAATTTATTTGGGGTCAGCTCTTCTAGTGAATTTGCGCCACGCCGTACGGTTGTGGGGTGTCACTTCATCTGTATTGGCTGCTTTGAAGTCCTTTTGAATTGTTTGTGTCCAGGTCAGGGCCACGCTTTCCATCTTATATGGCGAGCACCGTTCTAGTTATATGGTCCTCCTTACGTCTCATGACGTGGCCGTACCAAACTTACAACTTTACTTGTACAAATAATTGTACAAGTATCAAATAATCATTTTTTTTTCTTATAAAATTCGCTTTATGCATCGAGATATTATGTTACGTAGTAGTTGTAGGTATTTAGATGTCTTTATGACACACCAATATACGTCGGACGCATTATCTAGTTTATCACTTATCTGCTTGCAAGTTGACTGGCACAATGTGAACCAGGGTACGCCTTTCATGTTAATACTTCAATTTCAATTTATTGAAATGTAAATTTGTATTCGAATATCAAAAATATTTCGATCTAGGTATTAAATAATTCGTTTCGTTTTAGTAATTTTTCTGTAGCAGTCACTTTGACAAAAGTTTGTGAGCTTTTGACGTATTTATTTTTGTTCTTTAAATGCATAGAAATATGAATAATAAAGTAAATAGAAGTGGCATTTGTGACTTTTAAAAGAAAATATCTGTCGCCCTGATCCTGAATACAAGTGATGTACAATAATAATCAAATAAAAATTCACGCTTAGTCGAATTTCAATGAAAGTTCTACTCGTAATAAAACTTGGAAGTTCTATGTGTCTTTTGTGTGTCGGCAACTAAATAACGCGTCTGTGGCACTTCTATTCGGCTTGTATTTATTATTTCTAATTCTATGTTTGCATGTGTTATTAGTTCAATGTTAAAAAAATCACTTTATGTTCGTTACAATGGCAGGTATCTAACGTTCCTTCCGCTATGACGATGATTCTATATAGTTTCTGTGGTCTCTCTCTTTAGTCGTATTTCCTCATGACTGAGGGTCGTGGCCTTGGCCTTTGTCCAGCAGTGGACGTCCTTCGGAGAGAGAGAGAGAGGGTCGTGGTCATTATATGGAATGAAACACACACAACGACTCTCTTGGCAATTTTAATGGAGTGGTTTGCCATTGCCTTCTCCATTTCACACACTAGCTGATAATCATCAACTAGAGTGCAGGTTTCCTCACGATGTTTTCCTTCACCGGTTTATAAACTCATGTAGCCCGGGCAGGATTCGAACCTGGGATTTTGCATGCACAGGCGGGCGCCCTACCACTCGGCCACCACCGCTTCAAGTTTCTGTGGTATCCTGCTGTAAATAACCGTAGTTATCTATGAAAATAAATAATTTTATTCTTTATTTATAGTGCAGATGTAGTTTTGGAACAACAAGCAAAAATATTAGGTCAATGGGACTATTTGTCGGTCTGGTAATAAAATACTGAAGTTTATGCGTTCCAGTGTTTATATCAAGATATAAAAATATTCGCCGAATAGCCACTTCTATGCGTGTTATTTATTAAAAAAAAAACTGTTGTTGGATCATTTATATATCTTTTATATAATTGTATAAGGAAAAGCGAGATTGAGAGTAGAAATTCAAAATGATATCAAACAATCTTTTACCATTAGGAAAAATATGAGTAACCTTTCGTATTACTTATAACATCAAAATATCAAATTCTTGAAGAATTCTAACAAAAAGTTCTTTTTTCTTTTCTTGCAGTCGGAAAGAAATATTCCACAAACAACCATTTCAAAGAGAAAAAAAAGCCTTTTAAGCCTTATTGCAGCACATTGCGAGGATTTTTGAAAAAAAAAGTTATCTATAGTTCACCTCGGATTTTTATTATCCACAACGAATGTCATCAAAATCGGTTCAGCGGTTTAGCAATGAAAGCATTCGCATCAAATGAGTATATTTTTATTTACTTAATTTAAATAATAATATTAATAATAATATTAAGAGCTTTAATTGTCTCAGAACTGGGTCTCTCTCTTTCTTTAATATATTTCATTACTCGCTGGTGTGAGTATGACTGAATAATATTTAGAAAAGATGGCGCGATATACTGGACTCATAGAAGATAGAAAGAGACATCCAAGAATATACAAAAAAATTGGCAGCGAACAAAAGACAATCAAAAAAGGAGCTAGTAAAACAATGTAGTTTGAGTTAAAATTTTCTTTGTTCCAGGTGCTGAGACGTCTAGCCAGATGAACTCTATGGCTCCTACGTCCAGGGGCTGAGAAGATGACTCCAGCAGGCCTGTTGATCTTCTGTTCTGTGCTGACGAGGACGCTATGCGTCATAGCGCCGCAAATACCAGGTAAAAATATCTAGCCGCGCCCTGGGGCTTCTCTCCGGTGCTATTTCCGGTATTTTTCTACCCGTATACCAAATTTCATCGAAATCTGTTCAGAAGATTTTGAGTGATTTAGTAACAAACATCCTCACAAACCCACATCAAAACTTTCGCATTTATGAAATTAGTAGGATTCTTTCATTCTTGACTGACTGACTGTCTGAAAAAAAAACTTACTTACTTATTTCACTGACTCAGTGACCCTAAAGTGGATTTTGACCTCCGAAACGAGAGAGCGCCATATACTTCTATTCTGCGCGGCGGCGGCCCGCCAGTAATCCGCTCCCAGCTCACGCAAATCAGCCCCCACAGTGTCTCTTCAGCAAAAAACAACGCACAGCCAAAACTACAGAGCGTCGAAAGCAAAAAAAGCTAAGAAACTTTACTAAAACCGCCCCGGGTATCATCTGACCCCATGACCTAAACAACTTTATTTCTCCCTCAGACTTCAAAACCGGTGACAAGAAGGTGGTCAACGGCCCGTTCTGGCACGAGCTATTCACCGAGAGCTACGAAGACATAGACGAGGATGTGTCTACCACTACTACGGAACCACTGCCTTTCTTCGAAGATGACGCAGCTAGCAACAACGTTACGGCTCAACTTGGCAGCCGAGTGCATTTGCACTGCCGAGTTCATGACTTGGGAGAGAAAACTGTAAGTATTATTTTAACTCCATGACTAATGCAAAATACATAGCATAGGTGAGGATGTGTCCACTACTACTACGGAACCACTGCCTTTCTTCGAAGACGTCGCAGCTAGCAACAACGTGGCAGCCCAAATTGGCAGCCGAGTGCATTTGCGCTGCCGAGTTCAAGACTTGGGAGAGAAAACTGTGAGTATTATTTTAATTCCATGATTTATAATGGCAAAATACATAGCATAGGTGAGGATGTGTCCACCACTACTACGAAACCACTGCCTTTCTTCGAAGACGACGCAGCTAGCAACAACGTTACGGCTCAACTTGGCAGCCGAGTGCACTTGCACTGCCGAGTTCATGACTTGGGAGAGAAAACTGTGAGTATTATTTTAATTCCATGATTATTAATGTCAAATGAAGCTACGAATACATAGCATAGCTGAGGAGGTGTCTTCATCATCAACGTGAAAACCATAGAGCTAATCAGGACGTACCTAGCTCTAGGGTGGAAACACGGATTTTTAAGCAACATATTCTTCTGATTTTCTTTTTTTTTTCTTTAATTTGTTTAGAAAATTTGATGCGGCTCTGCATGTGAAATTCTTACGATTCATACTATACAATTTATTTTTATCTCAACCTTATTTAGTTGATGAAAATTCTCTTTTATTAAGAGCTTTTACCTAAAACAGAATTTATAAGGCTCATCAGACATTTCATTTTATCACAGCCTATTTTGTAAAGGATTAAGTGATTCGGACTAGTCTTCGGAGCTTAGTTTTACTGTGTATTTTACTACCTCCATAAAAGCTATGCAGAGATGGGTTTACGCCCGGGAATAAACGAGAAGAAAATTTTTTTGGCGACGTAAACCCATCTTTAGATGAGTTACGCCCGGGAATAACCGGGCGGAAAATGTTTCTTCCCGGCGTAAACCCATCTTTGGCTATGTTTATTTTGTAGGGATATAAAGTCTTATTAATTTTTAAGCTGAATCCTTTTGACCCGCTTTTTTAAATTACCTGTTTATGGCAAACAGTATTAACATTGCCAAGAGTGTTATTATGTGTGTTTAATTTCACGTAGTCAGCCATAACCATCAGCCATGTGGAATATGATTATAGATCCAATTATGAGTTTTGTCTTGTTTTCAAATTCAAGTATCAATGTTGTACTACCTGACAGTTTTGACCTCATTATCAACAGAAAAACCAAAGAAACTTATATTTACGCAAACCCCTGCTGATACAAAATGTAATATAACATTGCATAACAACAACACGATAATATTTTATAACAAAATGTAACATTTTGTTACATGTTATAGAACGTCGTAGGTATAACACTTCCTTGGATGCGCCATTTTAATGAAGTTTTGTAACAGTAGTACTAATATTAATTCTGTGGTAACAGTAACAATTTACAACTTTTGTTACAATTTAAAGAAGTTAGCTGTCACGGGCCGCCCGACAGATATTAAACAAATGAGCATCGCGACACGACGCATCATAGAATTTTCCGTTACTGCATTCGAGTCGATTTTACGGCCAAGCCGCGCCAATAGATGTTTTACATCAAAAAAGTTATACAACAAATGTTATTTGTAACCGCTGCGTGGGAGTACCTTTTCAATCAACGACACCGTAACAAAAACAAACAAATACCAACTCTTATGAACTTTTCTCCTATGCAAATGACTTCTCAGAACTGCAAACAATGTGGCTACAATACAAAGGCAGACATATCTTTTATTTGTTTGATTGCTTCGTATACACAGCTGTAAAAAGAAGAAATCTAACTTCTTTAGTTAACTATAGTTTTATTTATTTAAAACTTACACAATATTAAAAAATATTTGTACAAATGGTGGACTTAACGTCATATGACATTCTTTATCAGTCAACCATCCTGGGTCCTTCTTGGGTTCTTTCGATCCACAGGCGGGTGTTTTAACCACGGGACCACCGCCGCTTTGAATTATTGTAAATATTTGGACTTTTTTCAATAATTTGTTAGACAAAGGAATGAAAATGTAATAGTGTGTTATAGATTTGTAATCTACTCGCAAAGCCTTTCATCTGATACACGGTATACTAACTAATCCTAACTAATATTATAAATGCGAAAGTGAGTTTGTTTGTTTGTTACCTCTTCACGCTTTATCTACTGAACCAATCTTCCTGAAATTTCGCATACACATAGCTGGAAGTACGGAGAAGGACATAGGGTACCTTTTATCCCGGAAAGAAGCACTGTTCCCGTGGGAAATTCGGGCGGGCGAAAGCTAGTAAAAATATGAAAAAAAAATTCAGCTTAGCCCGCGTGTTTTTTTTTTACCTATTTTACCCCCTTATGGGTGGGATTTCCAAATCCCTTTCCTAATGCTTCTTAAAAGCAACTCTCTGCATAATTAAAAGTTTCTTTTCTACGTTCAGTCTTTGTCAACTCCTTTCTATTTAAAATTTTTTGATCTTGTAACTTGCACTTAGTAGCTTACAAGTACATTAAAATAAAACCTTCCCAAGCCTTTTAAAGACTATGTACAACTATGGGCGTGATAACAGTGTACTTTCGTATGAATGTTTATGTGCGTGTCTATTGAGAGTTCTATATGTATGAAGGATGTTCTAATGAAACTAGTGAATGCAGTTCACGAAAGTCCGGGTATATTGTCCAAAAACACAGGGAAGAAATACAACTCACAACATTTGCGTGACCGTTTAAGTTACACAAAGGACTTCGTTCAAAGTGTATGGGAGCTTGGCTTACTGCGGACAGTTCGTTCAATAAATAATAGTATTATCTTTCACCATAATTAATGTGAAATAGATTTTCGGAATATATATTGGAGTATGAATATCTGTAATTAAAATATACCATTTAGTAAGTATTGTTTGCGTTTCCGTTATTAAAATCAAAGATGTCGGCCTTCACGTCTGTTCTGGGATGCCATTATCTAAAATAATATCACATTTAGTAGTATATTTTTTATTCTTTGATGAAAGATTGGATTAATTAAGTATTATTTTTAGCATATTATGTTAGTTTTATATTAAGTACACGCATATCATTTCATATTTATATTTTAGAATGAATTTATTTTAATTTTTACTTAAATACTTAATTCAATATTGCGTTTTCTTTACCTGGTAACACTCGATTCTTGAGCGCGGCTTTATTTTTACGTTGACATTTGTTGACAAGTATCCAAGTGTCAATGTCGACCGAAGACAACATGTCAACGTCAAAATCAAGCCGCGCTGAAGAATCGAGTGTTACCAGGTAAAGAAAATGCAATATTGAATTACTTAAGTAAACATTAAAATAAATACATAATTCTTCATTCAAAAATATAAATATGAAATGATATGAGTGTATTTAATACATAAAACTAACATGTTATGCTAAAAAATTACCTAATTAATCCAGTCTTTCATCAAAGAATAAAAAATAAACTACTTAAATGTAATATTATTTTAGATAATGGCATCCCAGCACAGACGTGAAGGCCGACATCTTTGATTTTAATAACGGAAACGCAAAAAATACTTACTAAATTGTATATTTTGATTATAGATATTCATACTCCAATATATATTAAGAAAATCTATTTGACATTAATTATGATGAATGATAATACTTTTATTTATTGCACGAACTGTCCGCAGTAAGCCGGCGATGAACAATGTCTTTTATGCGATTAGCATGCCTATATCTAATGACGCGCGGGGAACGACTGCCCGTTCGCCCCTCGCTACATATTCATTTGCAGCGTCAGCTCTATGTAAGTACGGTGTACAACACACGAGTCCTTACAACTAAGTGATACAGCTCTAGGCTGCATTTCATTAACATTAAGTGCTTGTGATCCTCCAATATCTAAAGTATTCAGTAATTTATTTATAATTTATTTATTTCATTTTATACAGCGTGTCATTACAGGCTAATGAACAATTTTCTGACAGCTAAATTAAGAAAAAATCTTCTAGTCTCATGACCCTTGCAACTCCTTCTCACCGTACTGGTTTTCTCTCTAATTCCTTTGCTGTTACTGCGGTCAGACTTGGGAATGCGCTCCCCGAAGTTATCAAAAGAGCTCCGAGTCGCGCCAGTTTTAAGACACAAGTGTACAAATTCTATCTATGAGTTTCGCTGCTTATATTATTTGTATATACTGTATTTATATAGTATATATATACTTATGTATTACTTACATATATATTTATTTACATCTATATAAATATTTATTGTGGTATTTAGTTATGTATGATATTATTATTTACTTAAGTATATGTACTTAGTAATAATACCTTTATTATACACCCACCTAAAATTTTCTGTATAACCCAAAGGTTGGCTGGTAGATAATGCTTTAGCATTAAGCCCTCCTATTGTACGTTTACTCTGTATTTTTGTACAATAAAGGTTAAATAAATAAATAAATAAAAAAAAAACAGTATAAAAAAGTCTCAACAGATAGCGTTTTATGAAAGCCGAGTCGTAATAATGGCTGAACCTATATGGTGCGCTTTTTCTTGTCAACCAGAGGCAGAAAAAAATCACCTAACAGTTTGACAGTTGCACAAATCACAATATTTAATACTTTTTAGACGTTTTTTTACTAAGTTTTATTTATTTTTTAAATGCCAATCCCTTGAATTTTTCCTTTTTGTATGGAACTTTTTCTCTCGCCTTTACTTTAGCGCCATCTATGATGTCATCTGGAACTATTTTTCTTTTTAATTTGGGTCCCAGAAAATCCCTCATTCTACTCCAACATCGCTAAAAATTATAAACTAATAGGCATATATTAACTTTTTTCTAGTCTCTGTATTAAGTATCATTGATAGATGGTAGTGGAATAAAAAAGAGGATGATTTTTCATACAACACCTAAAGATAAATATAATATTCTTTAAGAGACAGATTACCTATTTTATTAGCTTCATTTAGTTGTTCAGGGGCTATAGGAACCTTTAATAATATTGGGTATAATTTATGCTACGACATGTACCAAATATCAGTAATTTCCTTTTTGGCTACGTTACTAGGTACCGCTAGGTAGTTTTACATTTGCAATCTTTGGATACACGACATAGGTTATCTCTATGTAATTATACTAGCTGCTGTCCGCGGCTTCGCCCGCGTGAGTTTCCTTAGATGAAAAATCTTTTTGTGTTCCAAACTGTAGTAACCTAAACTCCAGTACTCAAAATTTCAGCTATTTGGTTATCCTGTGTCCCGCGGGAATATATTAGGTACTCGTAGTACAGTCGCGGTGTTAAAATGAATCAAAAGTGATATTACATTCAATAAACGATCTTCGTCTGCTCATTATCTACAATTTTCCGTGTACCACCATTCCCATCCCGAGTCTCTCTTTGTCCTATCCCGTGTCCTGTCTATTTATACGTCAGAAGAAAATGCTCATCAGGTTGAACGACTTTTGCTAAGGCCCCATTTCCATTTTTTATAGAGTAGCTGGTCTCTTGGAGTTCTTCATCAGATGTTCCATAAACTTAAATTTTTATACGTCACCAGAAAATGCTCATCAGGTTAAACGACTTTTGCTAAGGCGCCATTTCCATATATGTAATAGTGTAGCTGGTCTCTTGGATCCTGATCTTCGATTTTTATACGTCAACAGAAAATGCTCGTCAGATTGATAAACTTTTGCAAAGGTACAATATCCATATTTCTTATAGTTTAGCTGTTCTTTTAAGGTTCCTCATCAGGTGTTCCAGTTTTCAAAATCAATTATAGCCTATATGTTGCCCAGGCTTAATAGCTATACAACAAAAAAGTTTCATTCAAATCCGTCCAGTAGTTATACAAAATATCTTTACTGTTTTATTATTATACTCACGCAACCCCTTTATGCTGTTAAAAATCTTAATAGCGCATATTTTTCTTGGTACAATCAGTAGATGACCAGAAATAAATTTGCAAATGAATTTCTTCTTCTTCTTCTTCGTATGCTCTTGACAGAGCAGTCGTGGTCAGGCATGCTGATATGCGGGATAATCGATGATCGCTTTGACCTTGTCGTCCAGTGGTCGTATTCCCTGCGCTGATACTCTAAAACCTACAAAATCAAGCTCCTGTACGCCGAAATGACACTTTGATAAATTTATAATCATAATCATAATCATTTATTTGCATAAAATAGGGTGATATAAAATACATAGATGGAGATGCATAAATAAGTAGCAAGCCTATTTAGCCATTATAAATAGCGTGCAAATTTTACATTTCAAAATAGTAGCAAGCAGTTCATCTACTATAGTTAAACCATACCTGTTAAATCGTTCAAATAGAAGTCGCAGATGCTCTTTATGCTGATTTTCATCTTCGCTCGCGATGATGACGTCATCGATATAACAAAAAAGGAAATCCAAACCTTCCAAAACTGTGTGATGCACAAACCTTTGAAAGGATTGTGCTGCATTTTTCAGTCCGAACGTCATGCGCGGAAACTCGAATAATCCGAAAGGCGTGATTATTGCAGTTTTCTCCACGTCCGCTGGATTTATAGGAATAAAATGATAAGAACGATTAACGTCAACGCATGAAAATATTTTTTTACCTGAGAGGATGTACGTGAAATCGTGCAGACGAGGAATGGGGTACCTGTCCGATTTGGTGATGGCGTTTAGCTGCCTATAGTCACCACACGGTCGAATGTCCCCGTCCTTTTTTGGCACAACGTGTAGTGCGCTCGCCCAAGGACTCTTGGATGGCCTGCAAATTCCTAATTCCTGCATGCGCTTAAATTCGTTTTTTACCTTAGTATACCTCTCCGGTGGTAATGGTCTCGCCCTGGCGTGCACTGGTGGTCCCGTCGTCTTGATATAATGAACTACTGAGTGCTGTGGAGGTTCCTTAAAAGACATGGGCCTAAAGATGTCTGGAAATAAACTTAATAAATCATGAAAAGGATGATTCTCGTTAATAGTTTTGACTGACGTTTCTGTACTTAACTCAATGGATGCTAAAACTTTTAAATTAGTAACTTTGTCTATAAGCATTTTTTCGTCTATGTCTATTAACAACTTATAGTGGCTTAAGAAATCGGATCCTAATATAGGTTGTTTGACAGTAGTAACTACAAATGTCCATTGAAAGTCTCGCCTCAATTTAAAATCAAGTGACAAAGTAACAGTCCCGTATGTTTGCATTTTCGCCCCATTCGCTGCGAATAAAGTTATACATTCCTGACTATCCATACTAATATTATAAATGCGAAAGTTTGGATGTGAGTTTGTGAGTTTGTGAGTTTGTGAATTTGTGAGTTTGTGAGTTTGTGAGGATGTTTGTTACTCAATCACGCAAAATCTACTGGACGGATTTCGATGAAATTTGGTACAGAGGTAGATAATGACCTGGAATAGCACATAGGGTACCTTTCATCCCGGGAAAAAGCTCAGTTCCCGTGGAAATTTACGAGGGCGAAGCCGCGGGCAAAGCTAGTTATTAATAAATCGCTTAGCTACAGATACAGGTAAAACTGAAACATCCGCACCAGTGTCCACTAGGTAGTTGAGTCCGCTTTTCCGATCGTTAATACAAAGTCGACGGCTAGGTACACCTCCGCTGCGAGTCCCCGTCGTAGACTGCACGGCATCTAGTTTCCCTGGTCTTCTTTTTCCAGGTACATGGATCCCGGCATTTAACAGCTCTGTCGCGAAAACGACTATGGTAAAAACATAAACCTGGCTCCCGTGATGCTGAACGACCTCGACTGCGGCTAGCACTTCGCATACGGTTTGTGGCCCTTCCGCGATTGTTTGGACGCCAAGTGCTCCTGGACTTGCGAAGCTCCGCTACCTCCATGGTCAGCTTGCCCAGGATGTCAGCTAGAGATCCTTCGGAAGTGCTTCCGTGTGAAACTTCCGCCACTTGCATTGGAGCGTTGGTTTCCTGGACCTTATCCGCCACTTCCGCCAGCTTGTCCGCATCCGTGATCGCCGTTGCTACTAGCACTGATCTAACTGCTGCTGGAAGGTGATTCTGCCACAAGATGAGCAAGGTGTCCGAGGTCACTCGTTGTCCAGCCAGAGTCTGCATCCGTCGTACAAGCTGAGACGGTTTCTGGTCTCCCAGCTGCATCTCACCAATTAACTTTTGTATTCTTTTGTTTTCAGATTCTTCATAAATGTGTAACAACCGATTCTTCAAGGTCGCATACTTGTCCCTTTGTGGTGGACTTATCAAAAGGTCTGCCACCTGCATTACCACTTGCTTGCCGAGTTTCGCCACGCAGAGTTGATATTGCGCATCGTCGCTGGCTTTTTGAGGTGCCACCGTTGCCTCAAATTGCACGAACCACAGGCCAGGCTGGTCCGTCCAAAACTCGGGAATTCGCGAAGAAACTGAGATTAGCACTATGTCCGATGTTTTTTCCTTTGCCATTTTAACAGGGCGTTATAACGTGGAAAAGTCTTTCACAGTCCGCGGAGTGCGAAAAATTAAACGATAGTAACTACCGATGCACGTCAGATATAGACTAAGTTGAGCAGTTCCCTAATTGTGAGTTGTAACGCACAGAATGTCCGAACACTGCGATATAATGCCACTAATTTCACTCACAGGGTGTCACCAATGTACAACTATAACATGATAACAGTGTACTTTCGTATGAATGTTTATGTGCGTGTCTATTTGAGAGTTCTATATGTATGAAGGATGTTCTAATGAAACTAGTGAATGCAGTTCACGAAAGTCCGGGTATATTGTCCAAAAACACAGGGAAGAAATACAACTCACAACATTTGCGTGACCGTTTAAGTTACACAAAATTTATGCAATTAGCATGCCTATATCTAATGACGCGCGGGGAACGACTGCCCGTTCGCCCCTCGCTACATATTCATTTGCAGCGTCAGCTCTATGTAAGTACGGTGTACAACACACGAGTCCTTACAACTAAGTGATACAACTCTAGGCTGCATTTCATTAATATTGAGTGCTGGTGATCCTCCAATATCTATAGTATTCAGTAATTTATTTATTATTTGTTTATTTCATTTTATACAGCGTGTCATTGAGCGATTTTCTGACAGCTAAATTAAGAAAAAAAAATCAGTATAAAAAAGTCTCAACAGATAGCGTTTTATGAAAGCCGAGTCGTTATAATGGCTGAACCTATATTATGGTGCGCTTTTTCTTGTCAACCAGAGGCAGAAAAAAATCACCTAACAGTTTGACAGTTGCACAAATCACAATATTTAATACTTTTTAGACGTTTTTTTACTAAGTTTTATTTATTTTTTAAATGCCAATCCCTTGAATTTTTCCTTTTTGTATGGAACTTTTTCTCTCGCCTTTACTTTAGCGCCATCTATGATGTCATCTGGAACTATTTTTCTTTTTAATTTGGGTCCCAGAAAATCCCTCATTCTACTCCAACATCGCTAAAAATTATAAACTAATAGGCATATATTAACTTTTTTCTAGTCTCTGTATTAAGTATCATTGATAGATGGTAGTGGAATAAAAAAGAGGATGATTTTTCATACAACACCTAAAGATAAATATAATATTCTTTAAGAGACAGATTACCTATTTTATTAGCTTCATTCAGTTGTTCAGGGGCTATATGAATCTTTAATAATTTTGGGTATAATTTATGCTACGACATGTACCAAATATCAGTAATTTCCTTTTTGCCTACGTTACTAGGTACGTCTAGGTAGTTTTTACATTTGCAACCTTTGGATACACGACATAGGTTATCTATATATATATATAATATACTAGCTGCTGCCCGCGGCTTCGCCCGCGTGAGTTTCCTTAGATGAAAAATCTTTTTGTGTTCCAAACTGTAGTAACCTAAACTCCAGTACTCAAAATTTCAGCTATTTGGTTATCCCGTGTCCCGCGGGAATATATTAGGTACTCGTAGTACAGTCGCGGTGTTAAAATGACTCAAAAGTGATATTTCATTCAATAAACGATCTTCGTCTGCTCGTTATCTACAATTTCCCGTGTACCACCACTCCCACCCCGAGTCCCTCTTTTCCTATCTCGTGTCCTGTCTATTTATACGTCAGTAGAAAATGCTCATCAGGTTGAACGACTTTTGTTAAGGCCCCATTTCCATTTTTTATAGAGTAGCTGGTCTTTTGGAGTTCTTCATCAGATGTTCCATAAACTTAAATTTTTATACGTCATCAGAAAATGCTCATCAGGTTAAACGACTTTTGCTAAGGCCCCATTTCCATATATGTAATAGTGTAGCTGGTCCCTTGGAATTCTTCATCAGATGATCCTGATCTTCGATTTTTATACGTCAACAGAAAATGCTCGTCAGATTGATAAACTTTTCCAAAGGTACTATTTCCATATTTCTTATAGTTTAGCTGTTCTGTTAAGGTTCTTCATCAGGTGTTACAGTTTTCAAAATCAATTATAGCCTATAGGTTGCCCAGGCTTAATAGCTATACAACAAAAAAATTTCATTCAAATCCGTCCAGTAGTTATACAAAATATCTTTACTGTTTTATTATTATACTCACGCGACCCCTTTATGCTGTTAAAAATCTTAATAGCGCATATTTTTCTTGGTACAATCAGTAGATGACCAGAAATAAATTTGCAAATGAATTTCTTCTTCTTCTTCTTCTTCTTCGTATGCTCTTGACAGAGCAGTCGTGGTCAGGCATGCTGTTTGGAGACGCGCGCCGATGAGATGGCTGACTCCATCCATGCCTTGCACCACCAGGCGCTCCATGACATTTTCGCGGCGTGTCACATGGCCAAAGAAGCGAAGGATCCTACTATTGACTATCTCGGATAGGCGGGTCTTGATGCCGAGCTCATTAAGGATGGAGGCGTTCGTCGTTCTTGAAAAGAAACGAATAAATGAATTTGTTCGTTTTTTTTTTAATAAAAAAAAAGTAAGAAAATAATTCTAGAAAACAAATAAATATTTTTGAAATATTTATTTACTAAAATATTCAAAAATATATAGAATTCTAAAAAACTAATACAAAACAAAAAAAAAGTAAGTAAAAAGAAGTCATGTCTGGCAGGATTCGAACCCTCTACTTAAAAAAAAATTATTCCGCGACCTCTACCGATAAGCCAACATGCATTGCTTGTAGGCGGTGAAATTTCAAATGGGATTTGTCTATAGGTACGCAAATTCACCCCTTTTTTGGACTGTAAGGGTTGAATTTGTGAACAACCCTTTCTTATGTGGGCAGTATATAGTATAATGAAGACACTAACCAAATTTCACGTTTATAGCTTTTATAGTTTCGGTTTTGTGGTGATAAATTAGTTTACCTCCCCCTTTTTACCCCCTTAGAGGTTGAATTTCAAAAAACTAGCCAGCTAGTATTGATATATATTATTACCTGCTCCCGGGGCTTCTTCCTCGTACGAATAGGGGTAAAAATACCCTGTTATCCAAAGGCATATCTTACCCTACCCCATCTACGTACTAAACATCGAAATCCATTCACTTGTTTTAATGTAAATGAGTAATAAATATCCTCATAAACTAGAAAAAGGAATTATGTATAATAATACTAGCTTGAGCCCGGGAATTTGTTCCCGTGGGAATTTATGAAAATCCTCTCTTAGTGCTCTGCCCTACACTCTATGAAAGAAACCTACATGCCAAATTTCAGCTTCTTACCCCCAGTAGTTTTGGCTGTGCGTGGTCTGTCAGTCACGGAAGAATTTTATATATTGTTAGAATTGAATAAATTAAGAAACAAAATAAAATAGTTGATTCAGTTTTAAGTACCTATCTTCTTCTTATTGAGCGTGCTATTACAACACGTGTGTTAGATTTAATTCGCCTAAAGGCATCTGACATGACTTTTACGACTACCGCCATCTGATGACAATAGCTGTATACACGCACTAGTAAACTAAACAGTCAGCCAATGTGCAGGTTTCCTCACGATGTTTTCCTTCACTGGAAGCAGGCTTCAATATCTTTAAACCACTTACTCACTTAAAGAAAGAAAAGGACGGCGCTCACTCGACAGAATTAGTTTTACATAAAGTGGAAGCGATCGTACGCCGTTTAAGCTCATGCTTTTATTAAGTTTCAACAAGCTTCTACGTGCGAGCTTGGTCTCAAGTGGCTGGATGTATTTGTGCTCAAAGTTTAATGAAAACGAGCGAGTTTGATACCAAATAGTAATATTAATAAGGATGTATTAAATGTAACGATGATTTTATTTGTTAGCAGTTCTTGCGATACAGAGTATAATTTCGTTGTTCGCGTCTTTCAAACATCCACCATCTCATGTGTATCATTCTCTCTCTGGTCAGTCCTTCATGACTGAAGATCGTGGTCATGGTGGGATGAAAGTCTGGAACGGACGAACTGTCTCCAACGGCTCCTGTCGGTTGCGATGTTAGCGACAGTGTAGAATTGTCCGACCATCTTGTTGGTGAGCGGCCTCTAGGTCTTTTTCCTTCTGTGTTCCCAACGATAATTGACTCCTGATATGTAGGGTAACCTAGGGCAGAAAAGTTCTCGAGTGGCGACCACGAACCGGAAAACGTAGTGTTGGCAGGCCTCCCACTCGGTGGACCGACGACCTGGTGAAGGTCGCGGGATGCGCATGGATGCGGGCAGCGCAGGACCGGTCGTCATGGAAATCCTTGGGGGAGGCCTTTGTCCAGCAGTGGACGTCTTGTATTGTTGTATGTATGTATGTATGTATGTATGTATGTATGTTTGTTCCGCGATAACTCTCGAACCGTTGTTCCGATTTTGATGAAAGTTGGAATATATGTAGGGATGGTTAATAGAATTTTCAAGTTCGTTGGGCATCAAAATCGGTCCAGCCGTTTTTGAGATATTTAATTTTTTGTGAAAATAAATATTGTATTTTAATAGTCGCGAGGTCTACGTTCGCAGCGAACGACTAGTATATGTATAGGGTATTCTAATGGTGTAGTTGGGAAGGAAACCCCATAGGTACTTCAACCTCTTTGATAACTGACACAAATACGTATGTTTATTTACGTAGGATCACGATTAGAGAGCATTATAAGCAATTTGTACCTACTTAAGTAAGGTTACTTGTATGTAGTTCGATTTACCGAAGTTAATTGATTTCAAAATTACAATTTATGTAGCTTTTTAATATTGATTTGTTAGGTTTATTGTTGTTTTTACACGCAAATCCCCCATTTCGCTTTCGGTTAGTATCGTACGGTACCGAAAAGGAGGGAAGGGACAAGAGATATACTAGTGTATATCTCTTCTTGTCCCTTCCCTCGTTGTCCTTTTTGGCTCCAATAACAGTGGTTTGTACATTGTAGGATATTTTATTCCACTCGTTAACATTTAGCTTTTACAACAATAAAGGTACAATCGCTTTTAACTCGTAAAGGACTATTGTCAGAATTTTATCAAGTTTTAGCATGGTGGCAAAGGTGCATATTTTATGCGGGCCGCTTTGAATGATAAGGAACCAGTTTATATTAAAATAACGACAATTTATAATACTAGTTGTTCGCCGCGAACTTAGACCTCGCGATTATTATTTTGAAATATCTCAAAAACGGCTGAACCGATTTTGTTGCGCAACGAACTTAAAAATTCTATGGATAGTTGCTACTCGTATTCTTAATATCATCGAAATTAATTCAACGGTTCGAGAGTTATCGCGGAACAAACATACATACATACATACATACAAACAATGTTGTTTTCGCCCCAACTTGAATTGTAGCCCTCGCTCGCTTCGCTCGCTTGGTCAATAAAAATCTTTCGACAACTTAAAAATCCAGATAAATTGTCAAAAATTATTATGGTATTGTAATAAAAAAAGAAAAAATATTTTTCTAACGTCATTGTTAATTCAAGTAATAAGTTATGGCAGAGTAAATACCTAATCTGCATTATTGTTCAATTTATTTTTAAAAATACACAAAATTATCTTTACTTAACTAGCTTTAGCTCTCGGCCCATTATTTTTTTTTCTTGAGCCAAAAACAAAAAAACAATACAATATGATACGCTATGGCGCCTTAAACCATGTCATGGTTTGTCTAGGCGTGGCACATTCGACTTATCTGATCTAATATAAAACTTAAAAAGACTGGTCAGTTGCATTTCGCTGCTAAACCCCCCCCCCCCCCTTACATTACAAAACCTTTCATACACACAAATACTCATCCTAACTCACACACTCCTCACCTATATACTTTTATATGGTATGCCCTCAGTTAGTATAATACTATTAAATAGAAGATATCCCAAAAAAACAGATGATTCTAGTTTGGGAAATCTTGGTCAATTTTGTCTCATATTACAGCCGTTTTAATTAAAATATATATATATATATACTAGCTGTCGCCCGCGGCTTCGCCCGCGTGAGTTTCGCTTAGATGAAAAATCTCTCTTGGAGCTTTTCATCAGATGTTCCAGATCTTCAATTTTTATACGTCGGCAGAAAATGCTCATCAGGTTGAACGATTTTTGTTAAGGCACCATTTCCATATTACTTATAGTTTAGCTGTTCCGTTATGGTTCTTCATCAGGTGTTCCAGTTTTCAAAATGAATTATAGCCTATATGTTGCCCAGGCTTAATAGTTATACAACAAAAAAAGTTTCATTCAAATCCGTCCAGTAGTTTTTGCGTGAAACGCGTACATACATACAGACAGACAGACAAGAAATTCCAAAAAATTTTTTTTGCTTTCCATTGTTCTTTTTAGGTCTCCCTCTATCCATTTCAGTCAAAAATATTAAATGTACAGACAAAATATTTTTACTGTTTTATTATATGTATATATGTAGATGTTTTATTATATGTATAGATATAGGTATATACTTTATTTCCTCCTCCTCGCGTCGTATTCCTCATTACTGAGGGTCGTGACTCCCCCGTAGAATCACCTTCTCTCTGACTACTTCCCTCCACCTGTTTCGGTCTTTCGCTTCGTGGAGGGCCGTGTGAAATTTGGTGTCTAGGGATGATCGGATTTGGTCCGACCATCTTGTAGGACTGCGGCCTCTTGGTCGTTTGCCGTCCACCTTGCCAGTGACCATCAGCTGTTCAAGGTTTTGACCGTCTTTCCGTGCAATGTGGCCGAAAAACTCCAGTATTCTGCGGAGGCAAATGGTGGATAGTCTAGTTCTGATATTAAGATGATACTTTATTTAATAGCCGTCAATGTCCCAGCACTGGGCAAAGGCCTCTCTCTCCCTCCTCCAAGACTCCCGATCCAAGGCTACATCGCGCCACTCTTTACTAAATTTGTTTAGTTCGTCGCTCCAGCGCATCCGTGGTCGACCCGGCCGCCTCCTGCCATTAGGAGGGATCCAGTCCGTCACTCGTCGGGCCCATTGGTCTGGAGACATTCTTATGACGTGCCCCGCCCAGTCCCATTTTAACATTGCTGCCTTTTCCGCTACATCCATAATTTTAGTCTGGGACCGCAGTATGGTGTTTCGTACACGATCTGATAATCTGATTCCAAGAATGCTGCGTTCCATATTTCTCTGGCAAACCTTCAGCTTGCGCTTTTGGATGTCAGTCAGAGCCCACGTTTGTGCTCCATAAGTGAGTATGGGGAGAATGCACATATCCAGGAGTTTACGTTTAAGGCGTAATGGTAGTTTGCCTTTCATAAGATCTTTCATAGACCAAAAGCTCTTCCAGGCATTTTTTATTCGTCTATTGACTTCATCATCTTGTCTGGACTGGAAAGAGACAATTTGACCTAAATAAATATACTCCTGGACATATTCAATCTCTTCCCCCTCAACTTTTACGAGATCTTCGGTATTGTTGGTCATAACTTTCGTCTTTGACATGTTCATCCGTAGCCCAAACCGAAGGCTCGCCAAAGTAAGGTCTTTAAGCATGGACTGCAGCTGTTCTGCTGATGTCGCGATCAGAACAATGTCATCAGCAAAACGCAAATTTGTTAACTGGGCAGAGTTGATAGTGATACCCATACCTTTCCACAACGGTTCTATTTCTTTGAAAATTTCTTGTAAGGTGCTATTAAATAATTTAGTGGACAAAGGATCGCCCTGTTTCACTCCTCTGTTAATAGGAAATGAAGGGCCGGATGATTGGAGCTTTATGGAGGCTGTACTAGTACTATAAACATTGCGAATGAGATTTATGTAAGTGGTGTCTATTTCTTGATTTAGTAGTGCATCAAAAATGGTATGATGATGGACGCTGTCAAAAGCTTTGGCGTAATCTACAAAACCAAGATACAGAGGTACATGGTATTCTTGATGTTTTTCAATCAGTTGGTTTAAGGTGTGTAGATGGTCCGTAGTGGAAAGGCCTGGACGGAAGCCAGCTTGTTCAGTTGGTTGCGCTTTGTCAAGTTTTTCTGCTATTCTAAATTCGATGATTTTAATAAAGCATTTGTAAAGATGGGATACCAAACTAATCGGTCTATAGTTACTTATTTCTGATTTTTCTCCTTTCTTGTGTAGTAGTATAATATGTGAATGACAAAAGTTTTCTGGGATTTTTCCAGTACTCAAAATGGTGTTAAATAAGGTAGTGATGTGTGGCAATAGTGAGGGTTCTCCGAGTTTTAAAATCTCTGTTGATATGCCATCGGGACCTGCGCTTCTATTGTATTTTAATTTGTTGATCACAAACCGAACTTCATCTTCTGTAATTGGTGGTATTTCATTTTCGTAAGTATATTCTCGAGCAGGTTCAGGAGTATGACTGGAATATAAGTTTTTGTAAAATTCGGTGCATAGTTCTATAATCTTATCTAGATTTTGATGTTTCTCACCATGTTCATCTTTTATACATGAAATCCATGGTTTTCCTCTACTTACGCCTTCTTTTGCTATTTTTTGTGATGTGTTTTGATCTAGAGCGTTTTCTATCAATTTATTGTTATAATTTCTGGTATCCTTTCTAATGCTTCTTTTAACTTTTCTATCCAATAATCTATACTCTGAGCTTCTTATATTCTGTTTATGTTTCTGTCTTTCTTCTATTAGTGTTGTTGTTACAGTTGAGAGTTTATTAATTTTATTTCTACTAGTTTTGATTTTATTAGTTGCAGTTTGTATACATTGTTTTATATTATCATATTGTATGTTAATATCTAAATTTTCAGAATTATCCAATATATTGAAATTGTTTCGGAGTTCTGTATTGAATTGTTCATAGTTATTAATGAGAGTAACCCTGTCTAACTTTTTGATATTATTTTTAAAAAGGCGCTTTCGTTAAATTTTCTTCTTAAAGGCGAGCCGGGCACGAAGGGGTCTATGGTCTGAACTAAATTTGATATTGTTTATGGTTTCAACGTTTTGAATTAAAGTTTTATTTGAAGTCAGAACGTAATCTATTTCATTTTTGGTTACTTTGTCAGGCGAGAACCATGTCCACCTTCTTTGTGGTTTTTTGTAGTAGTAAGTATTAGCAAATACTATATAAACTCTAGCGAGTTAATACGCGCAGCTCCGGCTACAAATTGGCAACTTATGCGACACTAGCGCCTCTTCCTGGACGAAGCGGTTGTTTGATGAAACTCTTAAATTTCGCGAATTTATTTTGATGTAACACAGTTGTGCAGAGCAACTACGCTCTGCTGCCAGAAAATGTGCGCAGAGCGAATCCGGACAAACGAAGCGGCGGGAAGAATTCTGTACCGGAACTTTACCGGGAAAAAATCTACCGGTAAAATTAAGTACCGGGAAAAAATCTCCACGCGACACCACGCTTGTCCGACTAGAATCTAACTTAAGCTATACGCAGTCTGCTACCACCGTAGCTTATGAAGGGAGCTACAGGGCCCTATATGATAACCTAACCTATGAATTAACTAGAATTGAACACTTACCAAGCTAAATCTTCTTTCTCTTCGGATCCAAACTTGAGTGTCTTCGGGAAGGGGGAATTCCTAATTACCCTACCTAACCCTTGAGATCTCAATTCCCCAGGACAAATAAATAGATTTCTTCCCGTAGTTTCACTCGGGAACAGCCAGATGTGAACAGCCAGCCACGCTTCACCTCTCACAAGAAAAAGTCACCATGACGGGTACACAAACACAAAGTTCAATAGTTATTTAACAAACAGGAAATTCACAAACACAACTCAAGCTAATTAGCAATCAAAGAACGCGGAACCTCTCGCGTATTAAAAATCAAACCGATATCGCATAGGGCAATGCAATGGCGACCGTCCGCGAGCCATTCGCGCTAGCAGTGTGAGAACCCCAAAACGCCTGGCGGCGATAACAGGAAACGCCTGCGTTTAGTTTTACCCAATATATTACAAACATCCCCCCGTCCCGGTCTGAGAAGCAGACCGCTAGCTTACTCTACGGGAAGGCGGGCGAGAGAGGTCACAGCTCTCCTTAAAATCGAACCGTCGACCAACACCTCAGCCACACGCGGAGTGCCATCTCCGCCAAGAATCAAACGTAATATGCGAGCTCGTCGCCAAAGCAATGAGGGCAGATTTGCCTCTTTTAACAATACTAAATCACCCTCCCTGGGAGGCTCAGTCCTGTCTGTCCACTTCACTCTTTGCTGCAGCAAATGCAAATATTCAAGCGACCAGCGACGCCAAAAGTCCTGGCTCATTTGCTGCAACATTTGAAAACGCGACAACCGATATACGCGTTCATCCTTCCACGGGTATTCGGGCAGGGCATTCAACGGCCCTCCCACCAAAAAATGACCAGGGGTGAGAGCTTCCAAGTCATTTGGATCTGGAGATAGCGGACAGAGAGGACGAGAGTTGAGGACCGCCTCAACTTTACAAAACACTGTGGCCAGCTCTTCAAAAGTTAGAGCCGTTTCTCCGATAATGCGGCGGAGGTGGGTCTTTGCGGATTTCACAGCCGCTTCAAAAATCCCTCCCCAATGGGGGCAACTTGGGGGACTAAACTTCCAGGTTATTCCCCTTTGGGCAGCAATTTGACTTAAACTAGTACAATTTTTATCAATAAACACAGAAACATCCTTAAGATAATTTACAGTTCCTTTATAGTTTGTGCCATTATCCGACCTAATAAGGGAAGGTAGACCTCGACGCGAAACAAAGCGATCCAACGCGGCGACGAAGGCCTCCGTAGTCAGAGCCGATACCACCTCCAAATGGACAGCCTTGGTGGCCAAACAAACAAATACACACAAATAGCCCTTCACAATACGGGCATTACGAAAGGGAGAAGCCTTGATCGAAAAGGGACCGGCAAAATCGGTTCCAACGCCGTCAAACGGTCTCGAAGGTCGGATTCGATCAGCGGGCAAATCACCCATCTGTGGTTGCATCGTGGATGCCTTCAACCTATAACATGCAATACATCGAAACAGGACACTACGGATTGCTCTTCGGGCAGACAAAATCCAAAACTCGCGTTGCAAAATAGCCAACAAAGCATTGCACCCAGCATGGGCGTTACGAATGTGTCGATCAGACACCAAAAGCTGCACCAAGGGTCCGCCCTTGGGCAACAACAGAGGATGGCGAGTCTCATATGGAAGATCCGCCTTCCGGAGCCTGCCTCCAACCCGAAGAAGCCCATCCGAGTCGATGTACGGGTTCAAACGAGCGACCGCGCCCTTCAACTTAGCGCGTCCGTCGCGCAAAATACGAAGCTCTGACTCAAACCGTCCGGTCTGCACGACACGGACCCAATGCAACAATGCGCTCCGGCGCTCTTCTGCACCTGCAATCGGCTCCAACCGCTTTGCCTGTGGGTTTCTACAATTATGTATGAAACGCTTAATCCAACTGGTAACACCCAGAAGCTTATCCAAGCTGCTATACCGAGCAAGTAGCCAATCCGGCTCCGGCGTCGTCTCAGCGACTACAGCATGTACACGGAGCCCAGTCAAACTCAAAGAAGTAACATCTGTCTGACAGACAGGCCAAGAAGTTTCTGATCCCATCAGCCACTCTGGACCCCACCAGAGCGGGTGTGACACCAATTCTGGTGCCGTACAACCTCGGGAAGCACAGTCCGCTGGGTTAAGCTCTCCCGGCACATGTCTCCATGTTATATCAATTCCGATATTCTGGATTTGGGAAACCCTGTTTCCAACAAAAACCTCCAAGGTATGTGGGGCCGCGCGCAACCATGCAAGCGCGACCTGGCTATCCGACCAGGCGAAGATGTCCCGTATCTCGACCGTGGCCGCCAGCTCACATGCAACGTGATGCAACAATTTAGAGAGAAGGTGAGCTCCACTCAACTCAAGCTTGGGAATAGTCAGCCTAGTCCTGATGGGGGCGACCTTGCTCTTCCCTAACAAAAGCGAGACAGTGACCCGGCCATCGGCGTCAACTGTCCGCATATAGACTGACGCGGCGTAGCCTCGCTCCGACGCGTCACAAAAGCCATGCAGGCTGGCTCGATATTTCCCGGGGGGCAATATTCGACGAGGCAAGGCAATCCGAGTGACTTCCTTAATCGATGAAAACAACTCGAGCCAATCATCCAATGGAGGACCAAACAGCGGCTCGTCCCACGAGACGCCCAAAGTCCAAAGTCTCTGAAGAAGACACTTTGCAGAGAATATCACTGGACTGATCCAACCGCTTGGATCAAACATACGAGCTATTACGGACAACACCGTTCTCTTAGTCCAGACTTTTGGTATTTCCAAGTCCACTTGGAATGTGAAAATATCGGTTAGCGGCTGGTACTGCATGCCCAGCACCGCTATCCTGTTGGGATCATCCACATCCTCAAACAGGTGAGGGTTCTGTTGGTGATCCTCCGGGATCCCTTCTAGAACTTTAGGCTCATTAGACAACCACTTACGTAGCTCATAGCCACCCGTTTTCAATATTTCAATCAATTCGTCCCGCAGTAGGAGGGCCTCCTCAATACTTTGGGCTCCGGTGCACACGTCATCTACATACAAGTCACGTGACAGCACGGAAGCCCCACGGGGAAAGCGGATCCGTTCCCGCTCTGCCAATTCAAGCAATGATCTGATGGCGATATAGGGACTAGATTTCAAACCATACGTGTTTGTGTTGAGTTCATACACCGTCACAGGATCCTCAGGGCGCTCACGCCAGAGTATCAACTGGAATCGCCTGTCCTCAGGATGTATGACTGTCTGGCGGAACATCATCCGGATGTCCGCACTAAAAACCACTTGATGTCTTCTAAAGTTCAAGATGATGTCAATTATGCCCCTATGCAATTTGGGACCCGAATGCAAACACAGATTCAACGAAACCCCGTTCGAAGTGGGTGCGGACCCATCAAAGACAGTCCGCAACTTGCCCGTTGAGGCCTTCACCACCGCGTGGTGGGGCAAAAATAATGCTCAGTTGAGCTCCAATCAACTCGAGCCGGAGACATGTGACCCAAATCCTCGTACTCGCGCATAAATTCAATATATTTATCGCGAAGTACGTGGTCACGCTGCATGCGTCGCTCCATGGACAGCAGTCGTTTCTCCGCAAGCGCCCTACTTTGCCCTAGGCTAGGACGAGAGGCAACAAAAGGTAACCTAGTTACAAACCGACCGGAGGGCAACCTCTCCGTGGTCGATCGAAAAAGGGCTTCGCACTCAGCGTGTTCCGGATCCATCCTGGAACTCATAGGTGGCTCCTCCACCTCCCAAAACCTTTGCATGGTCTTGGCCAAGGACGCAGATGCGACAACCGGTGGCTCCTCCGCGGTGCCATTATCAAACACAGGGCCCATCAGGGCAAAACCAAAAATCGTAGACACTGCCATCAGTGAAGACGAACCCAGAGCCTTCTGTGTACCCAACAAAATCCAACCCAATACGTCCGAGCCCAGGAGCAAGTCCACTGGGCCGGGATGAAAGACAAAGGGGTCGGCCAAATCCAGACCCGAAACCAAAGACAACACACCCGGCGGTATGTCTGTCGAGGGGTGCCAACCCGCAATGGTATCCATTACCATAGCCGAAGTCGTGATCCTCATTGTGGAGGACTTCAGCGAAGAAAAGGTGACAAGTGTCTGGCCCGTCAGACACTTCACTTGTATGCCACCAACTCCAAGAAGTGGCACAGGCGAGTCTTCCACGACTAGACCTAACTGGTGTGCCACTCGAGTGGTAACCAAACTGCTTTGAGCCCCTGAGTCCAACAGAGCTCTCAAATTCATGGCTTCTCCCCCACGACCCCATACGCGGACCACCGCGGTAGGGAGCAGAACCGTCCGCGGCTCTGTCCCAGCGAGGGAGCAAGCTAGTTACGGGCTCCCCACTCTCTCCAAACCAGGGGCGCGCCACTGACCCGGATAATATGGCGGGCGAGTGCACATCCCCATCTGAGGGGGGGCATAACCCGCGGCCCGGCCATACATATGGTACGGCGGGTGGTACTCCAGCCGTGGGTACTCGTGCAGCGGCGGAGAAAACCGCTGCGGCTGCATGTGTTGGGCATTGGTAACCCGCGTGGAGGGGGGTGTCCCCACTCTCACGTCCGATCTAGGGCCCCCGCCCATGGGGGCCCTATCCGGGGCCTGGCCAGTCACATACTGGCCACGACCTTGGGGCGCGTGGTCCCGGTCCGCCAAGACCCGCGCCGGTACGCGATCCCCCTCCCGAGGGGGGGTGCGACGAGCGAAGCCGCGTCCTCCGTCCGATGGTGGAGGGCTTCGCGCAGGAGCGCCCCCGCCCATAGGGGACCCCTGCCTCAAGAACCGGGGGCCATCCCCGTTCCGGTTCATGCAGAGCATCACGTGGTGCAGCCCACGGCATGCACTGCATGGTATGGCTCTGGGACAGTCACGTGCATAGTGACTGCCCAAACAGTAAAAGCAAAGTTCATGCCGCTTTGCCATGCGGCGCCGATCTTGTACTGGCAGTCCCTGCCAGTCCCTGCATTGCAGCAGGCTGTGGCCCATCCGACCACATTGCAGGCAGTCCGCGTCCCCCGCGACTGCTGCCGTGTGTGCAACCCGCACACCAGCTCCACGCGGTGGCGGTTGCCGTCCCTGTTGGGGCTTACCTCTCCATGAGGGTTCCAAAGGCCTACGTTCAGGCGCTCTGGATGGCGCTGAGTCCGTCATGGTATTCTCAGCGGCCCGTGCCTCAAACTCCAAAAACTTCACCAAGTCAGTGAATGTTGGTAGGGTGGTGCTATCCCGCTCCGCATTTTCGCGCTCAAACCGCGAGCGGATGTCATTGGGCAATTTGCCCAATACAATGTGCACCAGCAAAAAGGACCATTGGTCCACCGGCAGCCCCAGTGTGCGGAGCGCGTTACAGGCCACTGTAACGGGCGTGAGCAACTGCAGGCGCAACTGTGCCCTGTTGGCCACCTTGGGCAGGGCCATCAACTGTGCGGCGTGCGCATCCGCTAACAAACGTAAATTTTGGTAGCGGGAGTTCAATAACTCCCAAGCCGTATCGTACTGGTCGTCCTCCACCCGGAGGTGCTGGATGAGCGACCGCGCTTCATCCTCCAGAGTGGAGAGGAGGTAGGCCATCTTCTGGGCCTTCGACAAATCCTGTCGTGCTACGACCAGGGACTCAAACATATTTTTATATGCTACCCACTCCTCCATCCTACCCCCAAAGTGGGACAGCTGAAGGGTGGGGAGCCGACCAGTAACCGCTGGTCCTTCCTGTCTAACAGGTGTGCGAGGGGCTGGTCCGCCAGCCTGTCTCGCCCTTATTGCGGTCGCCGCCTCCGCGATATCATCGTGCAGACTCAGGATCTGGTCCATGTCCGCCATGTGACCTGCGTAGACCTCCGGGGCAAGTTCGGCTTCGGTAAGCACCACCATGGCCGCTTCCGCGCTAATCAATCGTGAGTGGAGGTGATCCGCTCTTAGCAGTATGGCGCCCTCCCTGTCCTTCCGGGACAGGAGTCCTCCGGCCGTCACAAACCATCTCAGTTCGTTGGCGAGTGTCGCCTTAGCATTGGAGACCTTCGCCATCGCGTCAAGTCACAAACAAAAAATAACAAAAGGTAAATAAAAAACAACAAAATCAAACAACTACACGAAGAACCGCGGTAGGTATGAGAATGGCACAAACCCGGAACGCACGGTACAAACCGCAAACAAATACAAAAAAGGTTACAAATATTCTTATACAAACAAACTAAGAAAAATCTAATAATTTTTACAAACAATTAATTATTTTTTACAAACGAACAAATAGAGGGTAGATAAACTACGCTCTGCTACCAGAAAATGTGCAGAGCAACTACGCTCTGCTGCCAGAAAATGTGCGCAGAGCGAATCCGGACAAACGAAGCGGCGGGAAGAATTCTGTACCGGAACTTTACCGGGAAAAAATCTACCGGTAAAATTAAGTACCGGGAAAAAATCTCCACGCGACACCACGCTTGTCCGACTAGAATCTAACTTAAGCTATACGCAGTCTGCTACCACCGTAGCTTATGAAGGGAGCTACAGGGCCCTATATGATAACCTAACCTATGAATTAACTAGAATTGAACACTTACCAAGCTAAATCTTCTTTCTCTTCGGATCCAAACTTGAGTGTCTTCGGGAAGGGGGAATTCCTAATTACCCTACCTAACCCTTGAGATCTCAATTCCCCAGGACAAATAAATAGATTTCTTCCCGTAGTTTCACTCGGGAACAGCCAGATGTGAACAGCCAGCCACGCTTCACCTCTCACAAGAAAAAGTCACCATGACGGGTACACAAACACAAAGTTCAATAGTTATTTAACAAACAGGAAATTCACAAACACAACTCAAGCTAATTAGCAATCAAAGAACGCGGAACCTCTCGCGTATTAAAAATCAAACCGATATCGCATAGGGCAATGCAATGGCGACCGTCCGCGAGCCATTCGCGCTAGCAGTGTGAGAACCCCAAAACGCCTGGCGGCGATAACAGGAAACGCCTGCGTTTAGTTTTACCCAATATATTACAAACAACAGTGTATTTCACAAATTTAAATGGAATTACACATATATAACATAGTTGTATTATTTAAATATTGAAGGACCAACATATAACATGTTAAAGTGCAAATAAACGGTGTAGGCTCACCTCCTGCCACCAGAGGGCTAGTTGCCAAACCAATGTATGAGAAATGTCAAGAGCTGTGCGTATTAACTCGCTAGAGTTTATATAGTATTTGGTATTAGATATTGCCAAATTTTGCACATGTGCAAACTGAATTAAGCGTTTACCTCTTTTATTACGCTCTCCTATTCCATGTGGTCCGATAATATTGCAGTCGTCCATGTTTAACCTGGTACCCATTTTCGCATTAAAATCGCCGAGTACTACCATCCACGTACTTTTATTGCGATTCTCATTGCAGGCAGTGTTAAGGTCACTATAGAATTCTTCGACTAGTGCATCTGGACGTTTGGAATGTGGAGCGTAAACTTGGATGACTGTTAGAATTTTACCAGAAGCTATTTTAAATCTAAGTGCGGCAACTCGATCGGAGTATGAGATAAACTCTAATATATTGTGTTTCCACTTTTTTGATACTAAGAAACCCACGCCAGACTGTCCTCCTGGAACTCCTGAATAGTAGAAAATATTTGTTTCTCTCTCTAATGTATATTCTCCTTCTCTTCTCACTTCAGCCAAGCCGACAATGTCCCAGTTTATAGTTTCTAGAGCTTTTTCTAATTCTAATAATCTTTCTTCTGATAACAGTGAGTTAGTATTGTAAGTAAGTAAATTAAGTGTTTTATCAGTATCCATATTGCTAGCCGAGGTTGTTTGACGGAAAGGGGATCCCGCCCGGAGATTCTTCGCACCCCTGGTTCCAGGGCTTGCCGGTGTACCGTCGTGACCAGTGCCTCTGGAGCCGCCGGGCACTTGGGGCCTATGATTATTGTCTTGGTTCATGAGAGAGAGTTAGACGTTAACCTGCCGCGCTTGTCTAATGCGGGTTGGCAGGTGAGGTGAGGATGGGGAGATGTGATAGGATATATAAGGATGGGATTTGGATAGGAAAAGGTTAGGAACAGGATAGAGTTGGGATTGGATTAAAGGTTATAGTGATGTTACTGACTCGGAAGGTATAGGGCTGAGTCAGTTAACAGCTCGGGAAGCCGGGGACGCGTACCCGTGTGTCATGCCTAGAAACAACCGGACAAGTCGCTTAGGATGAACACCCCCTGGCTCAGGTATATACTAAGTATATAAAACTTGTTACCATTATATAGCCCCGTACCATCCCGATAGCAAGCCGCCTCTGAGATACAGACTAACGTCTAGTTCGGAGGTGGACTGTTGCCGGCTGGTAAATGGAGCAATACCTATGCTGCAAATTTGTTTTATGTATCCTATGTCTGTGTATTTTAATTCTTGGTTGAGAAATAAAGAATTTATTATTATTTATTATTAATATTACCCCATCTGTGCGGAAACAACTTAGGGTATACAAAGAACATCTATGCAAAATTTCGAGTTTCTACGTTCAGTGAGCGGTTTCGTCTATGCGTTGTTATCCCTATCAGTCATGTGATATAGTGTTGTTAGACTGGAAGATAGTTAGACAGTGGTAACCAAACCACAAATACCTTCAAAGTTATATTTCAACGCAGCACAAGTAACCATCAATGCTCTTTGGTAACCTTAACTTTAAGTAATTTTATGACGTCAATGAACTAAAAATACAAGAATATGACGATTTAAAAGTGCAATTTTTTAGCCTATTTAAATAAAATCATTTTAATTTCATTTCTTTTATATATGTGTATAACATTATTTTGTGAAAGCGAAAGTGATGACGTCATTTTTTGCGCCATTTCCCTCAGTCAGCTGTTTTTGACAAATAAGCTCATGGCTAGAGGGGTTAAATATGTTTGTTTATTTGCTTTTAATTTCCGTTTATCCCGAAGGTTGACTGGTAGAGACTTTTATACCAGATGAATTTTTTTGGTTTAATAAAGTTCTAAATAAATAAATATATTGTAACCTGTTGCACTCCAATTCAGTTTTGTTTGCAGTAGGAAGGAATATTTTCCGTCCAGAATTTAGTCAGCACTCAAACTCCTCCAAATTGACCTTTCATTAATATTCCACGCCAAAGAGCGACTGCCAACCTCTGCCAACTTTATTCGTCTAACTGTCAATTGGGCAGTTAATTTGATGACAGCTCTTTGAAACGAATGACCCATTTCATACCGTGCGACAAGGATCTTTTGCACGTGAGTGAGGGCGCCACCTACGTTTTCAATAAGAAATTTTAATAGTTTAGACATTAGTTCCGTTTTCTACCACGTGCAAAAAGAACCTTGTCGTACTGTAGTAAAAAGTGAACGGAATTGTCTGTGGGAAGTTAAAAATACATTTGACTTTATTATCTCTAAAAGGAAACCTAGCTAAGTGATAGTTTTCGGTTTTTATACGGGCAGTAAAAATGTTATTTCTGAATCAAAGTTTAGTATCACTTTTTCTATATTTTGAGACAAAACGTTGTCTTTGTGTTTATGCAGATTATATTCTACTAGATTTTGACCGCGGAAACAGTGCTTTTTGCGGGATGAAAGGTACCTTATGCCCTTCTCAGTACTTCTAACTGTGTGTATGCGAAATTTAAGGAAGATTGGCCCAGTAAAAGCGTGCTTTTTCCCGAGATGAAAGGTACCCTGTCCTTCTCAGTACTTCTAACTATGTGCATGCGAAATTTCAGGAAGATTGGTTCAGTAGATAAAGCGTGAAGACGTAACAAACAAATAAACAAACAAACAAACTCACTTTCACATTTATTATATTAGTTAGGAACAGAAATAGAATTTTATCCTACTAGTACAGTCAGATGCAGAGGAACCTGACACTAGTTTGTTTATTTGTTTGTTACCTCTTCACGCTTTATCTACTGAACCAATCTTCCTGAAATTTCGCATGCACATAGTTAGAAGTACTGAGAAGGACAGGGTACCTTTCACCTCGGAGAAAAGCACTGTTCCCGTGGGAAATTCACGTCGGTGAAGCCGCTAAAAGCTAGTATACATATATTAATTATTTATTTCTTCCTCAGATATCCTGGGTCCGTCGTCGTAACGAAGACCTTCACCTTCTTTCATTCGGCCGCCACACTTACTCAGCAGATTCTCGCTACTCGCTAGCGTTCGAGCAACCAAATGATTGGCGCTTGCTCATACAGTACGTGAGTGAAAGGGACGAAGGATTCTATGAGTGTCAGATATCTACCCATCCACCGTTGGTGAGAAGAGTGCATCTTAGTGTTGTTGGTAAGTTGTATACCTCTTTTTCTTCGTCGGTTACTCTTAAGGTGCTCCCATGCAGGGAGCATTCGCTTGTGATGTAACGTCATTGGAACCTTAAAAAAATGAGTCTACATCTTCTAGAAAGGCCGGCAACACTCTTGTGATGCAGTAGTCCATGGGCGGCGGTGATCGCTTACCATAAGGTAACCCGCTTGCTTGTTTGCCGCTCTATGTTATAAAAAAATAATGAGGAACCAAGCATACAGTGCGCAATCTGTAATGACAGTCTGTAATTTTGATACAACTTGTAACATCAATCATGACGCGGAGTAAACTAAATGCTCAAAGTCGAATGTGAAACGTTTACATTACAGGCAAATGCTCTCAGTGTGGGAGCAGCTTTAGGCAGTTGTGTTTATGCAAACTGTACTGTAATGCCCGTACTCTGAGCAAAGGTACTGCTTTTAGCATTCGAGCAGCTAAGTGACTGGCACTGGCTTAAACAGTACGATTTCCACTTGTGACAGAACTCTATAATCCTTTGAAGCCAATTTACATTCAGTGCTACTTGATCCAGAGCTGGATTCAGTGACTCGATGTGGACCATTTACACATCCAGTCTATCTAACATAAAAAATCATACTGCGGTTAATACTACATTATCTATGAGTCATCATTTTACAAGAAAAAAAAAACTTGAGTGGCAAATTTACCACAAAATTTTTATCGAAGTACCGAATTAACTACGAATGTATGGAATATTAATTAGGTACCGAATTAACTCTAGGGACGAATTTACAATAACCCCACCCAGTATCACTGGCACGGGTTGCGCGGCGTGCGGGGTTTGGCGGGCGGTCACTGGAACGAAAAATAGGCATCAAAAATAGGCAAAATAGGCAAAATAGGCAGAAAAATATACAGTAAACCGATCCAACGCTGGATCAGAATGTCTATTCCGATCCAGCGTTGGATAAGTTTACTGGACCAATGTACATCGGCCTTGAGCGATTTCCACTTGCAACGATACTTACAGATCTCTATAATCCTTTACCACAACATAGTATCTTAGTTCGTTGCATAGCATGTACGGCTAAGGGTCGATTTCACCAAACATGACTTTACACGAGAATAGCTATCCACGGAATAAAATTATTCTTAGATTTAATTATTGGATAACTTCGTCCACGTTTCACCACTCTACACTTGAGTAAATTTACTCTCGGATGAATCTGAATGATTGAAATGAATGACTGTATAAGCCACCCAAATTCAATAGTTCGTTTCTCCTTTATTAAAATAAGTGTATTGCGTATTATTTTGTTCGGCAGGGTTATATGTCAAAACTGGAAAATGACATCTCTTTCGAAGTAACAGCTGACAGCCTGGCGGCCATGTTTAACCAAGGAATAAATCCTTATTCCCTCAAAATCGGGAGTATAAATATTATCCCTCGGTTATCTATTTATTCTTAGGTTAAGTTGTTGGTGAAATGTAAAATTTGCTGTCCCAGGATTAACTTACGTCATTATTCTTGGAATAAGACTTATCTAACTTTGGTGAAATCGGCCCTTAGAAATGTAAACAAGCCGTCTAGCTAAAAGATAGATTAGTTTCTAAGCCCCGGGGAAATTCACTTTGATGTTCGCAGTCAAACAAAAAAGGTTCAGTTTTCATGTTTATAAAATAACCTAAAAATTTTGGCGGTAACTTTTATTCATAGTTTCATAACGGTGTAGTTCATACATAGTTATATACTTGATAAAAGAAATAAATTGTATAAACTCGAGGAGCTTTGTAGCGCAGTGGATCGCGCTTGGCTGCGATAGTGGCGGTTAAGCAACTTTCGTAATGGTCGTTCTCGGGATGGGTGACCAAAAATGTCTTATCACGAGCTCCTCTGTGCTTCGGAAGGCACGTTAAGCCGTTGGTCCCAGTTGAATTCACAGTCGTAAAAACCCACCAATCCCCATTGGGCCCTCGTGGTGGGTCACGACCCATCCTCCGTATCCATCCATAAGGAAGGCCAGTGCCCCAGCAGTGGGGACATTAAAATGGCTGATTATGATGACAAAATTGTAGGAATAAAGCAAGTAAAAGATATTTTGAAGCGGTGGTGGCCAAGTGGTAGGGCGCCCGCCTGTGGCTGCAAAGGTCCTAGGTTCGAATCCTGCCCGTGCTACATGAGTTTGTATACCAATCTTTATTTATATTTCCGTGAATCTGACTCATGTATCTATGTTAGTTTTATCGACCACCATTTGCTTGCAAGGAAAACATCGTGAGGAAACCTGCACACTGGTTGTGATTATCAGCTAGTGTGTGAAATGGAGAAGGCAATGGCAAACCACTCCATAAAAAATTGCCAAGAGATTCGATGTGTGTGTTTCATTCCACATAATGACCACGACCCTCAGTCATGAGGAATACGACTAAAGAGAGAGAGAAAATATATTTTTAAGCGAAAACTCAATAAATTACGGCAGTATTATACGTAACGGCGGTGTGAAGTATGAACTTTTATTCGCAATTTTATTACTTTTGGAGGCTTTCCAAAGCTTAAAGGAAATATGTTTTCTTAAGTCTCTAGCTGGCATTACATTGTTCCAAATTTGTTATCTTTACAGAGCCTGTTTTATTATGGGGTTCAAATAATAACGTTATGAACTTTTGGACAGTTAATACTAAAATAAACTCAAAAACCATCTTCTTTTTTTTATTATAGATTAAAGTGCGTTTGACCACATCTTGCATGAGGGGAAGCAAAGATGAGATCTAGGGTAGTACACGCAAACTCAAAATATGCCTATTCACTCTTGTCTTGAAAACCCCTAAATTATATTTGTCGGGAAACAGCGACGCGGGGAGAGAATTCCATGCCTTAGCAGTTCGCAAGATAAAGCAGGAGGCGAACCGAGAGGTGCGGTGAGCTGGAATATCAACCACATATGGATGGAATCCCTGTTCACGCCAAGTCTTCCGATGGTGGAATGGTCTTCTTCTCTAATGACCGATTTACAAATTTTCCCTGAGGTTGGATTCCAACTATTAGTCCAGTCGACAGGTAGTTTCAGATAGAAAAAGGTCGGAATTTAATGAAACTTGAAGATGTTGTTCAGGGATGATTAATTAACATTTTGTCAAGTTTTGGACCTCGAGGACCCTGTGCAAAAAGAGGAGGGGGAGAAAAACTGAAAAAAAATCGACCTTTCGTCAGTTTTTCGTCAATATTTTTTTTTCCTTACATCCTACTGCAAAAGCATTCCAGTACTTTTTTGTAGAGCGTTAAATTTCCCACAATTTTCGCTAAACAAACTTATTTGTAAGTCAATTCGTTACTGAGATATGGCGCTACGAAAGAAAAGTCAATTTTCAAAAATCGCTAAAAAATGGCGAAAATGCAGAATTCCACCTTTTTTCTTCATATACCTATATCAGAATAATGATGAAGTGTAGTTTCTATTATGGTCCCTTATTACAATAACTAATATTTGAACCCCCTCCCCCCCCCCCTTCCCTACCCAACCCCAATTCTCAAAAGCTTATTTTCTTATGTAATTTCATTCCAACCATATTATCATGTCGGTAATGTTGGTAATGATATTAGTTACTCTTTAGACCTCTCCCCCTCCCTCCACTACATTATTATTCCAGAGCATGTAAAAAAAGACAAAGTCCTTTCGTGAACAAAATTAATGTAATTAACAAAATTAAGGTATTCACAAAGCATAAATTATAAGCAACAGAGATATTATTGTTGAAAGGTGCTCATACATAGGTACTCATTTGTACTCATTACAGCTCCTGTCAAGATTCCTTAGCCGTTGGTTCTGCTTTTAATAGCTCGTCGTCCTCCTGAACGATCAGGCTGTTAAGGACGTCCTCGCCGTTGTCGTATTCGCCGATTATCTCTGATGAGTCCTCCTCGTTCAAATCAGTTGTGAGGGCGTTTTCACAGGAGTGGCCTGTGCAGTACTTGCAAATTGCTGAGCATCTAAGACCTGCTTTCTTGCAGCCGCCAGCTCCGGTGCTACAGCCTTTGCTGCACTTGCAGGAAACAATTTGGAGGATGTTATCTGGCCCAGCATTTTTGGTTGTGGGGAATGATAGTCATGTCCTCCCTGACGTGTCCGTTAACGGCGAATCTTGTAATCTCCGTAGATGGGAACGGATATGGCTAGCAAAATCAAACTTGGTTTTGAAGATCCGGTTGCATGGCACACAGTGCAACTGACCTAAGTTGTTGAATGTGTACGTGTAGGAAGGCTTGGGAGGGTTTTTCGTAGGAGGCGTTTAGAGTCGAGATCTGATAGCCGATTCTATTCAAATTTATTAAATTTATTAACTAACGACTCATCAGAGATAATAAACGAATACGACAACGGCGAGGACGTCAGAAGAAAGCAGGTCTTAGATACTCAGCAATTTGCAAGTACTGCACAGGCCACTCCTGTGAAAACGCCCCCACAACTGATTTGAACGAGGAGGACTCATCAGAGATAATCGACGAATACGACAACGGCGAGGACGTCCTTAACAGCCTGATCGCTCAGGAGGACGACGAGCTGTTAAAAGCAGAACCAACGGCTAAGAAATCTCGACAGGAGCTGTAATGAGTACAAATGAGTACCTATGTATGAGCACCTTTCAACAATAATATCTCTGTTGCTTATAATTTATGCTTTGTGAATACCTTAATTTTATTAATTACATTAATTTTGTTCACGAAAGGACTTTGTCTTTTTTTACCTGCTCTGGAATAATTATATAGTGGGGGGAGGGGTCTAAAAAGTAACTAACATCAATACCAACATTACCGACATGATAATATGGTTGGAATGAAATTACAGAAGAAAATAAGCTTTTGAGAATTGGGGTTGGGTAGGGAATGGGGGGGGGGGGGTTCAAATTGGTTATTGTAACAAGGGACCATAATAGAAACAACACTTCATCATTATTCTGATATATGAAGAAAAAAGGAGGAATTCTGCATTTTCGCCATTTTTTAGCGATTTTTGAAAATTGACTTTTCTTTCGTAGCGCCATATCTCGGTAACGAATTGACTTACAAATAAGTTTGTTTAGTGAAAATTGTGGGAAATTTAACGCTCTACAAAAAAGTACTGAGATGCTTTTGCAGTAAGATGTAAGGAAAAAAAAATATTGACGAAAAACTGACAAAAGGTCGAATTTTTTTCAGTTTTTCCCCCCCTCCTCTTTTTGCACAGGGTCCTCGAGGTCCAAAACTTGACAAAATGTTAAATAACCATCCCTGAACAACATCTCCAAGTTTCATTAAATTCCGACCTTTTTCTACGAAAGTCCACTTTTTGCGACTTGTCGACCGGCCTATATACAACGCTAGGAGTATTTCAGATATCTACCTAGTTAGATTTGTGCTATAACAACATATTTTATCTTACACACTGGCTGTCAATAATCAAAGGATATTTGACGAAACCTTTTCTTAACATTATTATATTATTCCCGGGGGGAAATAGGAAATATTCCAATGAAAGAAACGCCAATATTGTTGGATCATTCATAATTACATTCGTTTTGTTTGGAGTTCCTTTGTGACAGGGTCAGAGCATGCCAGGATTATTTTCGTGACATATTTTGATGTATAATATAGTTTATTATTAGGGACAGGATTATATTTAGCTCTACACGTGATAGTAACTAAATCTAATCTTTGACGTTTGTCCGTGATCATTTCGCAAGATTTATTTTGACATAATTATATTTTCTTTTTTTCATTCTGTCTATGTGAGAGTGTATGGGGATAATCCTTGGGGGAGGCCTTTGTCCAGCAGTGGACGTCTTTCGGCTGAGAGAGAGAGAGAGAGAGTGTGTATGGGAGAGGCCTATGTCTGGCAGTGAACCTGTGGCTCAGATTATTGGTAATTCCAGTGTTAATGAGCTGATTTGATACTGAATAGATTAGAATAAATTTATTTGAATTGCCATAGACACTAAAACATTAATAAACAAAGGCTTAAACTAATTAACAATTACGTAATAATTAATAATGGAATAATGAAACTGGATAGTGATCTAAAATTAAAATTATTCAAGAAAAATATGAAAACGAGCTGAGTCCCGTCGATTTCTAGGGAATTTCGGAATAAAAAGTACCCTACGTAAGAAACGGTAATTTTCTATTTGTGTACCAAATTTCATCGAAATCCGTTCAGTAGATTTCGCGTGAACTCACATCCAAACTTTCGCATTTATATTATTAGTAGGGTTAAATTTTGTACTTACACTTTTGACTTTTTATTATGCTAAATAACGCTCTCCAGTATACTTCGAGTGGGACCCAAAAATAGACTTAATTTACTACTGTATACGAATGGGCCAAAAACGTAATTCCCTTTCAACCCTTTAGCACACAGCCCCAAAAAGACCCCAGCCGGGCTAAATCTAAATATTTGAACCGTTAACCTTCATTAAAATATTAACCGACCTCATTTTCGGAGGTCTGTTTGCATGTTATTAAAATTAACATAAAAATATAACCCCAAAGCATAGTGGGGATTTCATTGTAGAAAGGTCACCGGCAATTAGTATGAAAATTTAGCTCAAAACAAAAAAAAATCATGGCGATAAAATTATGCGTGAACGAATTTATTAAAGTTTCAGATCTTTTATAAATCAAATGTTAAATTTTCAGATTTTTGTAAAAAGTATAAGAAATTTAGAATCAAAAGCATATGACTGTGACATCAAAACGGGCGATGCCGTAGGCGGGATCTAGTTGAAAATAAAAAAATTGAAAAAATTGCGGATCGATCGTCTTGATTGCCATAAAGTCAAAAATAACTGAACGTTTTTTAACTTTCTGTTGGCGGTATAATATAGGCGGGCGAAACCGCGGTAAAAACTAGTGGTTGTAAAACTTCAAAAGAAAATTAACATTCTCGTATTCTCAACGCTTCTATTCTTTTAATATAAATCCTAGTTTTAAAAATTATACTAAGATTAATTTAAAGTTGAAACGAAACTGGAATGTTTTAATTAAGATTTTATTCAAGTCTTTAATAAAACTTGTTAGATTATTTCGAGGAGCTAAATTGCCAGAGTAGCTTTTATTATGAGCGTTTTGCATTAAATGGCCCTTAAAAATAATATTTAATTTAGAATTAGAATCCGGTGATAATTTTTAACACTTATCTAATTACAGATTAAAGCAGGGAATTAAATATAGAGCTACCTCTATGTAAGTAACGTATGCCCTCCAAAACCTAGGTTATCCATCCGTCACACCAGACGTTTAATTTTCTTTCGACTCTTTGGTGAGATATAAAAATCAATCGCCTGAAAATAAAGTCTCAGACAAAAAAAAAACACAAACAAAAGCTTAAGTTTTCACCATAAAAAACCAACTTAGGCTCCGAGCTCCAATCGTGTAAACCGAGCGAGAGCCATTAACATTTTTCCTGATTTCGGTGACGTCACGCCTCCCAAATCGGACCGCCATAATCCCCCTCTTGCGTTCTATTACACGTTCGCTCTATTAAATCTATGGTTTGCTCGGACGCATCGGACGACTGTTGGCTTTCGAATCACTAGGGCTGGCTGGAAAGACTGATCCATTCTTTTTTTTATGTCATAATCTGATCATTTATGACAGGACAGTGAAAATTCTAAAAGAGAAAAGAATATTCCATGGAAGTAATAAGTATATTACTTCCATGGAATATTCTTAATAAACAGAAAATAATAACTGAAGACCAATGAAACATCAAGCTCGGGCCATTCTATTTTTTAATTTTAAAACATAAAACTAGTGATAGACGAGAGATTTAAAATGAGAATAGAATGTTAATCGGTTCAATTAGACCCCGCAAACGCAGATTGTAGTCATAAATTTGTTTGGAGCTCTGGCGTCAGTTTAAGTAAGGCTTTGCATTTTCTTAGCTGCTTCTAAATAAAAAAAAAAATATTAAGCTTTCTTTAGGCATAAATTGATTCAAATCCTGTCATAAACGATGTAAATAATTGTTTGTATTTTTAGTGGATAATCTCAAAAACTGGATAGATAATACGTTTATTTAAATTACCACAGACACTAAAACAAAGGAAAACAAAATAAAAAATAACACAATAGGTAGGTAATCAATTAGTGTACAGCAAGGCAAAATGGCCATAACTCAGTGGTATCGGCACGTTAGTACAGAAACATTGATTTTCAGTTAATCAGTTAGATTAGTACCTATGGCATATTTATAAAGTTGAAAATTAAATCAAATTCGTATTCGACTTTGACTTGTATCCCATCATTTTTTTCAAATATTTACAAATCAATGTTTTTAACCACTTTTTGTGTAAGTCAGTGAATAATAGCAGCCCTACATTCAAAAGCAGGATTAACCCAACGCGTGTCGGCAAAATGGTCCAAGTCTCATCTGCGTAAATTCTTTTTATGCTAGCAAAACGCGTAGAAATAAACAGCAACAATATTGTAGGTTGAGTTACCGCTGTACAGCAACCTTCACATATTCATTGCAAATTCGACCTTAATACCGCCGCATAGAGGTCCTAGCAGGATTACTCGACATGCGGTAGACCGTACATTGCGAAAAGGATCGTTTGGAACGTGAGTGAGGGCGCCACCTCTGTGTTATATAAGAAATTTTAATAGCATAGCATTAGTTCGCTTTCCTACCACGTGTCAAATGATTCTTGTCGCACTGTAAATTGCAATTTCAGATAGTAGAAATTCACGGATATTTTTCTCCGTTAAGTCATATTAGTAGAAATTAACAATAGAAATATACGGACACATTGTATTTTTTTTTTTTTATAAACTGATGATAACCTAACTAATGTCAAGGCAACATGGTCTTTGACCTTCGCCTGTCCCTGGTGGGACGAATTAAAACAAAAAAAAATGTACATGAACGCAGCCTATTTCTTTTCTTATCCATAGATGATATTTTTGGACGTGATCTCATTATGATAATAATAGATTTATAAGCATTTCTTTGTAAGTATACTTAGAAAATGATATTATTATATTACTAGTGGTTCTGTGAGAACAGTAGACCTCGCGAGCCCTTCCACGAAATAACCGATATTTTACCGTGTCCCTGGCTTAGAAGAGTTTTGAAACCAACCTACCAATGCTGGAAAGAAAGTAAAAAGTTCTTGTGGTTGGTCAATACCACAAAAAAATTGACTGAGACCTGCCTTTTCCGCCTCGAAATAATATAAATATACGGACAAATCACACAGATTGAGTAAGTTCAAGACTTTACGGGATGCTAATTTAACAATACTATATTTTATAACAAATACGAGTACATATATGTATAGATAAATATCCAAAACCCACGTCAATCTGAAAAAGATTATTTTCCATCTTGACCCGACCGGGGATCGAACCCGGGACCTCTGGTGTGGCCGTCTGGCGTGATGACCGTTAGGCCACGGAGGTCGTCAGTCGTCAGAAATGCATGGTTTGACCTATTGGTTATAGGTATGTATATTTATGTAATTTGCGCAACCAAATTAAAGTTCAAAAAAGGAAAGTTCAGTTGAAATCGAATCTATTATATACATATACGTATATATTACTTTTTTTAATAGGATTCTAATCATACAATGAAGTTTTTTGATATCAGATTTATTTCAAGTGTTCAAGATAATTCCACCAAGCAAAGCAATCCACAATACAATACCATTAACCAAATAAATACTTGAGTTTTTTTTTTAGTTTGCGTGTACCACCCTAGATCTCATCTATGCTTCTCATCAGGCAAGATAGAGGTCAAACGCACTCAGTTTAAAAAAAAAATACACGCAATTCAATCTCATTTTAATCAATAAATCAAGTCACTCTTAAATGAATTTGCGAGTATTAAAAGCTTTGCTGCGCCATCTATTGATTTTTTTGTGAACTATCGTATAAGAATTTAATATATGGATTTATAGCGGTTTTATTAAATTTCACTATGTTGTTCATACAAAAAAGTTGCGTCTTAATAAGGATAACAAAAATGTCTAATGACATTTTTGATTTTTTTTTTAAATAGCTGAGATATAAGGTTTTTTTTATATATTATCGCCATTTTATGAAATTTCGAAAAACTGGCTCGACTAAAAAATTCTATAAAATTACCGAACTTGCTCACAAAATTTCATAAGAATCGGTTCAGAAATGCGACCTGTAGGCGATAACATCCGGACAGACAAAAGAATTTTCGGCTAGTGGAAACTGAGACGCTTCGCTCGCTGCGCTCGCTCGGTCAATTAGCTGATGGAGGCATACATTTCGAATGTATATTTTTACTAGCTCTATTCAATATCCAAGTAAAAGTATTTCTTATTCAGCATACGAAAATTATAATTATTTTTAAGTACCTCCGCAGTAGAACCTTGGTTATTTCTTTCTTTTTTTTTAGTTTTCTTTATTTATGAATGAGCGATTTTCTGACAGCTAAATTAAAAAAAAAATCTGTATAAAAAAGTCTAAACAGGTGGCGTTTTATAAAAGCCGGGTCGTAATATTGGCTATACCTATATTATGCGCTTTTTTTGTCAACCAGAGGCAGAAAATCACCTAACAGTTTCACAGTTGCACAAATCACATTGATACTTTTTAGATGTTTATTTTTATTAGGTTTTATTAAAAAAAAAAATGTCAATCCCGTGCATTTTTGGTTTTTCTATTGACTCGCCTTTTTACTAAGCGCCATCTATGAAGTCATCTGGAACTTTTTTTTTTTTAATTTGGGTCTCGCAAAATCCCTCATTCAGTTCATTTACAGCGTTACTAAGTAAACTTACCTATATGCTAAGAATTACATTTCAAGTAAGACCAATATCGAATTCACTGGTATATCACGTAGCTATCCAAAAATGAGACTAGCGGTAAGTATACCAACAAATGGAGGCTCGTTAGGCTATATTCCTTTACTTACACGTGTAACTGAACTGAAGAATATGATAAACGTGTATTCAAATCTAAGTTTTTGAATAAATATTCCTTTACTAGCTTCTGCTCGCGGCTTCGCCCGCGTGAATTTCCCACGGGAACAGTGCTTTTTCCCGGGATAAAAAGTAGCCTATGTGCTATTCCAGGTCATTATCTATCTCTGTACCAAATTTCATCGAAATCCGTCCAGTAGATTTTGCGTGATTGAGTAACAAACATCCTCACAAACTCACAAACTCACAAATTCACAAACTCACAAACTCACATCCAAACTTTCGCATTTATAATTTTTAGTATGGATTTATTCATTCAAGTCCTCAGAGTCATTAGGTAAACGCGAAGGATGAATTAATGGCTGATTTGAGTCTACTCCTCGAACTGATAAAAATGTGTAAAAAAATTAAGTAGGTACCTAAAGGAGACTGAAAATTTTATCTAACTAATATTATAAATGCGAAAGTGAGGTTGTTTGTTGATTTGTTTGTTTGTTTGTTACCTCTTCACGCTTTATCTACTGAACCAATCTTCCTGAAATTTTGCATACACATAGTTAGAAGTACGGAGAAGGACATAGGGTACCTTTTATCCCGGAAAAAAACACTGTTCCCGTGGGAAATTGTTAAAGTTTTATTTTTATTTTGACAGCAGTAAAAATTAAATTTTTATTAGTAAAAGTCTTTGACGACTGTTCGATTCAGGAAATTTCTAGCAATTATGTTTTACTAGCTGTTGCCCGCGGCTTCGCCCGCGTGAGTTTCGCTTAGACGAAAAGTCTTTTTGTGTTCCAAACTGTTTCAGATGTTTCGGATCTTCGATTTTTATACGTCTACAGAAAATGCTCATCAGATTAATCAATATGTATTATAGTGTAGCTGGTCTCTTGGAGTTATTCATCAGATGTTCCTGATCTTCAATTTTTATACGTCAGCAGAAAATGCTCATCAGGTTAAACGATTTTTGCTAAGGCGCCATTTCCATATATGTTATAGTGTAGCTGGTCTCTTGCAGTTCTTCATCAGATGTTCCAGATCTTCAATTTTTATACGTCAGCAGAAAATGCTCATCAGGTTGAACGACTTTTGTTAAGGCACCATTTCCATATTTCTTATAGTTTAGCTGTTCTGCTATGGTTCTTCATCAGGTGTTCCAGTTTTCAAAATCAATTATAGCCTATATGTTGCCCAGGCTTAATAGCTATACAACAAAAAAAGTTTCATTCAAATCCGTCCATTAGTTTTTGCGTGAAACGCGTACATACATACAGACAGACAGACAGACAAGAAATTCCAAAAAATTTTTTTTGCTTTCTATTGTTCTTTTTAAGTGTCCCTCTATCCATTTTAGTCAAAAATACAAAATGTACAGACAAAATATTTTTACTGTTTTATTATATGTATAGATTATCGAATTTTCTATAGTTTCATAGGTGTTAAGAATGAGTACTCATAATTTTGTCTTGTTTTGTTACAAAAAGGTTTGCTTTCTTATGTTATCTGATTCTATCACAGAAGTAAATTTTTTTTTTAAATTATTATATGTCTGTGGATTCAATTCTGTAAGTGTTGTGTCCATGGAAGTAATAAGTACTTATTACTTCCATGGATGTGTCCCACTCCCACTCCTTCATTCGTTATTTCTCTGGCAAAAAAAAATACACTACGCGAAAAGAAGCGACACTTAAGCATGTGTGCTGTAAAATAGATTATGGCTATGTGTGAGTGACTGGATGTGCGCGGGGGGGGGGGAACCAACCTCCACCAGATGTTTGTATTAATATGACTTTCTTCAGGACTGCTAGAAATGACGCGGTCTATCACTCATGTCATGACAGGTGGGCTCTATTGTCAAATACTATAGAGTTTAGAGTTAAGCCAAAATTTTCCTATTGTTTATTACTCATCAACCCTAGCGTTGAAAATCAGGCTCAAGGAGTATTTTTATCTCTATGGTCATCGGCTCTCGAACTCTCACGTACAGGGAGTGTCACGGGTGTGTCTCTGGCCAATCAAAATGTACCTTATTGGCCAGATTTTGCGAGACGATTTCTCTATATCGTTTCTTCATCTCCTTCTTGGTCTACCACTTTTTCTGCATTTCTTTATAACATAGGGCGGCAAGCGGGTGACCTGATGGTTAGCGATCACCGCTGCCCATGGACAACTGCAACCCCAGAGGTATCACAAGAGTGTTGCCGGCCTTCCAAGAAGTAGACTCGTTTTTGAAGGTTCCAATGTCGTATCGGTTCGGGAACACCGCCGCAGAAAGCTGATTTCACGGATTTCTTAACTCTACCTATGCATACCTATGTATGTATGTGTGTACCTGTGTATGTCTTATCTACCTCTATATTTTCATTTATTTTTATACTATCACTAGCTGGCGCCCGCGGCTTCGCTCGCGTTAATTCTTTCTTGGCAAATGCCTACGTCTTAACATCTACCTGCATGCCAAAGTTCAGCCCGATCCGTCCAGTGGTTTGGGCTGTGCGTTGATAGATCGCTATGTCAGTCAGTCACCTTTGAGCATAGAGCAACACGGACTCCTTACGGACGCGCGCGGAAGTCCTTGTTGCTCGAAGCCTTTGAGTTATATAGATATATTGATAGCTTTTAGTTTCATAGCTTAGCTACAATACAGTGGAAAGATACCCGAAAGCCACCAAAAATTTCGCCATAATTAACCAGATTTATTCTCTGGCATATTCCGAAGGTAAACATTTGAATATCAGAATTAACGGTAGGGTCCGTCCTTTATATTATGGGAATTAAAATGTGATCCGAGAATATTCCAGAAAATTCGTTTCCGATTTACTCCTCGTATTTTCCCAATGAGGGTTTCGAGCGGAATAAATTTGCTTTATGGTGCTTGGTAGGCAAGATGGGAATGAAAAATCCATTTCATTATCCATGATAATTTTATTCGTATCCTTCCGTATCATTGGATTTCAATTGTTATAGTCCAAGATCCCAGTTACCCCAGACCTTACTTTTATTCTCAGTAACGAAATTTACGGAATAGATAGTCTTCGATGTAAATAAATAAATAAATATATACGGACAAATCACACAGACTGAGTTAGCCCCATAGTAAGTTCGAGACTTGTGTTATGGGATACTAACTCAACGATACTATATTTTATAACAAATACATATATAGATAAACATCCAAGACCCGGGTCAATCTGAAAAAGATCATTTTCCATCTTGACCCGACCGGGGATCGAACCCGGGACCTCCGGTGTGGCAGTCCGGCGTGATGACCGTTGGGCCACGGAGGTCGTCTAAAGAGTTACTTTTAAAATACCTAGGTAAAATAAAACTTGTTATGTAAGAGCGGAGCCTCCTGGCACAGGCATATTTTTTGCTTAAAAGGAGGTTCCAACAACCCAATTTGTACAATTTTTTTGTTTATCTATACTATCTATACTAATATTATAAATGCGAAAGTTTGGATGTGAGTTTGTGAATTTGTGAGTTTGTGAGTTTGTGAGGATGTTTGTTACTCAATCACGCAAAATCTACTGGACGGATTTCGATGAAATTTGGTACAGAGGTAGATAATGACCTGGAATAGCACATAGGCTACTTTTTATCCCGGGAAAAAGCACTGTTGCCGTGGGAAATTCACGCGGGCGAAGCCGCGGGAAAAAGCTAGTACCTAATCCATACTAATATTATAAACTAGCTTTTGCCCGCGGCTTCGCCCGCGTGAATTTTCCCACGGAACAGTGCTTCCCGGGATAAAAAGTAGTTTATGTGCTATTCAGGTCATTATCTCTGTACCAAATTTCATCGAAATCCGTCCAGTAGATTTTGCGTGATTGAGTAACAAACATCCTCACAAACTCACAAATTCACAAACTCACATCCAAACTTTCGCATTTATAATATTAGTATGGATGCGAATGTTTGGATGTGAGTTTGTGAGTTTGTGAATTTGTGAGTTTGTGAATTTGTGAGTTTGTGAATTTGTGAGTTTGTGAGTTTGTGAGGATGTTTGTTACTCAATCACGCAAAATCTACTGGACGGATTTCGATGAAATTTGGTACAGAGGTAGATAATGACCTGGAATAGCACATAGGCTACTTTTTATCCCGGGAAAAGCACTGTTCCCGTGGGAAATTCACGCGGGCGAAGCCGCGGGCAAAAGCTAGTAAATATATATTTTTTTTAAAGAGTGGACTATATTGCATTTGTGTGTGCCACTCGCTAGCTTGGCTATAGGCGGCCCGTTACCTGGTAATATAGACGAAGGTAAAGATCACGGACGTGGTAAAGATCACGGGTGGTAAAGATAGACATAAACATAGCTTTCTTTTCTTATATTCTAAGTGCTAGATTTTACGCATGTTATACGGGATAATATCAAAGATCAATAAAACACATTTCTAAGGTTATAAATAAAATACCTAATACACACAGATTGAGTTAGTCCCAAAGTGAATTCGAGACTTGTGTTACGGGATATTAACTCAACGATACTATATTTTAGATACCTGTAGATTTAGACTGGGTCTTGGATGTTTATCTATCTGGCACAGGCATAGCATAGGGCATCCAATAACCCAATTGTATTGTATTTTTGTTTACCTAATAAATAGGTACTTAATTTTTATTTTTTTATTATAGCTATCATGCCAATCTAAAAAGATCATTTTCCATCTTGACCCGACCGGGATCGAACCCGGGACCTCCAGTGTGACAGACCAGCGTAATGACCGTTGGGCCACATAGGTTGTCGAATTATTTTTTTTTTATTTTAAAATAATACACACAACTTTTATGTTAAGGCGAGACCCAAGGCTAATCAGAGGGGGTGAGTTACTTTTCGAATGTTCTATAATTTGTGTTTTTGCTAGCGAGTTTTCGTTAGGCTCTTAGGGTAATTATTTTAAAGGTTTTCTTTTAATTATGATTAAACACTAAATATTTTTTTTAAATAAGTCAGTATCGTTTTAAATAATTGTATTATTTATTTAATTCTTTAAAAAATTCTACCATTATCGCTTAAATTACAATGATTTTGGACGATAAAGGAAAAAAAAAACAGGATTATGTATTTTTATTTTATCTAGTCTTATTATTTTTATTTGTAATTTGATTCCGTATAATTCTAGTTTAGTATTTTTCTCTTTACGGGATATTTTGACTGCTTCAGTACTTCTAACTTATGGTTCACACTTGACGTTTAAAGACAGTACGTTTTCGGAAAATCCTGATTGGGTATGGCCTTAAGTTGTATCTATTGTTTTATAATGAAAAAAAAATTCGACAACCACGGACAAAAACATATAAAAGCCAAACGTTTCACGCGCATTTAGCCAAAACGTTTGTTTAAAAACTGACGACCCGTATATAAGTGGTTGTTTTATCCGACCTTCCCATTTTATAAGCCTATAAATAATCATCCCACGTGATTGTGGCAAGCATTACCCTCTTTTTGATAGGAAGTTGGGCAATAAACATAACATAAACACATGTTATTTATTGATATTGGTTTTGTTTCGCGATTCAGTATCATAATTATGGGAGGCTGTAAAATATAATTTGAAATGAAATTGTGTTGCCATTATTTTAAAAGAGAATTTTTTACGTAAACATCACTGAAATATCAAACTTTTTACTTGATAGATATCTAAGTCCATCAAGTTAGCCGCTTGCTTGCTTTTAAAACAAAAGTCGAAACTATTATTCAAAGTAATAAGAACTTTAGAAGTTATTAAAAAATCTAAGCACTCCCTGATGTTTGAACTTTATTGTTTGTGCTTTCTTAGAGACGAAAAGTAGTTAATATTTTTAAAACCTTGATAAAACTTTCATAGCGAATAAATTTATTTGTACAAATCTAACTAACAGATTTATTACTTAGGTACTTTAGTTTAAGTTAGAGCCATCTATGTATTTAACCAGCTCACTGAAAATCAGCGTTTTTTGTCATGACACAAGTTGTGTGGGAAATTTCATGTGGAGATTTTTATTTCATTAAAATTCAAAAATATAAATATACTTACGTATATTAATTAGGTGAATACTTTAGCATTCTAATAAACGGATATCTCTCGTGCTGTCTGGGGTTGTCGGCTATAATTTCGGACTATTAAGAAGTCCTTTTTGAAGGTACCGGTTTATTTTAACTAGAATATTTTCATCTCACGTTAGTTTTAATGATAAAATACCTCTCTCTTTAGTCGTATTTTTCATGACTGAGGGTCGTGGTCATTATATGGAAAGAAACACACACAACGACTATCTTGGCAATTTTAATGGAGTGGTTTGCCATTGCCTTCTCCATTTCACACACTGGCTGATAAATCTACAACCAGAGTACAGGTTTTCTCACATTGTTTTCCTTCACCGCAAGCAAGTGGTGGTCGATGAAAACTAACATAGGTTTATGAGTCAGATTGGTATACAAACTCATGTAGCCCGGACAGGAATCGAACCTGGGACCTTTGCAGCCACAGCACAGGCGGGCGTCCTACCACTCGGCCACCACAGCTTCATATAATACCTAAGTAAATAGAATGTATGATAGTAATTTCAAAAAGTTTTCATAATGTAATTCTAGTTAGATATGTTGTTGGCTTTTCAATTTTTTCAATCTTTCAATATAGAAAAAAATATATACTTTCAGTCGATCCAATTTGCGATAGACGCCACTTTTTATCTCCATTGAATGAAACTATATTTACTATTGAAAAGGCCACTCACGGTATTTTATACTTTTTTCGATTCACTGTGAAAAGTTAGAAGGCGAGCTCTCTTGATGATTTTCATACAATTTTATCTATATCCATAGTACGTTTGTGGAATCTTTAATGTATCTGAGTTTATTTTTTATTTTCACTAAAAGCACTCCTCTCGGGCTAAAAAATTAAAATTAACATAAATGACTTTAATAATAATAAATAACTTTTCCTTTAAGCCTCTTTTCTCTTTTTACTTTAACTTTTTCTTTGAGCCTCTCAACAAGTAGGTCTAAAAATGAACATGGACAAGACGAAAATTGTGTTTAATATCCGTGTCGCACCCACTCCTCTGAAGGTTGGGGACTCTACAATCGAAGTTGTTGACAATTATGTATACCTAGGACAAACAGTTCAGTTAGGTAAATCCAACTTTGAGAAAGAGGTCAACCGTCGAATCCTACTTGGCTGGGCAGCGTTCGGGAAGCTTCGCGATATCTTCTCGTCCAAAATACCGCAGTGTCTCAAGACTAAGGTCTTTGACCAGTTTGTATTGTCAGTAATGCCATACGGAACAGAGACGTGGTCGCATACTATGGGCCTCATATGAAGGCTTAAGGTCACCCAGAGGGCGATGGAGCGCGTTATGCTCGGAGTTTCCCTGCGTGATCGAATCGGAAATGAGGAGAACTAAAGTAACCGACATAGCCCGCAGAATCGCGAAACTTAAGTGGCAGTGGGCGGGGCACATAGTTCGTAGAACAGATAGCCGTTGGGGCAGAAAAGTTCTCGTTGTTACGGGTATAAAAGGTTCAGAGGGAGATCATTACACTGGTTTTCATATTATTAGCCTTTATTTTATATTAAATACATTTTGCAATCTTATGAGTACTTATCTATCTGCCATATTTTTCCAATCTCAACAAGAGAACATCTACGACATTCATAGTGATGTGAAACACGTATGACTCATAGAGTTATTTAATTCTATGACTAGTGATGTCCTCTTTCCTATCCTAACACCTTCTCCTATTTTTAAATTTAACTAAATTTGAAAATATTTATTTGCCTAAATTTTACATAACTAAATCTTTTTACTTTCTCTATAAAAATCCTGCTTTATTAGGTACCTACTCTACTTCCGTATATCTATCCGTATTTCTTATAAAATGTTTTCTCTAATTTTTCCTTTCTTATTCTTTTGCGTTTATTCCAGGGTTTATATTCTTCCAAAGACTCCTTCTCCGAATTTATAGCTCTTTCCCTGTTTTCTTTAATATGTCTATTTGTAGTTATTTCTAGTTCTTTCTTTTGTTCTTGCACATTTTCTGTTATTTCCTGTTCTTTAATATACTCAATAAAATTTACATTTTCTTCTTCCTCTTTTTAGTTATAAAATTTCTTTCTACTTGTTTTTCATTGTTAATTTTCCCATTTTCATTTTGTAGTATTAATCTAGTGTTTTCTCTTGTTTTGTCTTTTGTTGTTACATTTACTTTAGTCAATAAACATTTTTCTGCTGGTATATTTTGTTTTATATTTACTTTATACAGTCCATTTTCCCTTTTTCCTGTCCATACCAATTCATTATTTTTGTATATTTTAACGCTGTCCCTTGTTAATAATACTGATACTTCTGTTGACTTTTGTTTCTTAAAATTCTTCAAAATGTTTTTCTCTTCCGTCATGTGTACGGTACATCCAGAATCAACTATAAAATTATACTTTTCTTTTGTATCTAGTTCCAATGAGTTCGAGAGAAATGCCAAATGTTGTTTCTTTTTATCCTTTTGTTCATTATTTTTATTTCTGAAAAAACAGTTTTCTTCTTTGTGGTTTGTCTTCTTGCAAATACCACACTGATTTTTCCTAAAATTGCATTCACTTTCTTTGTGGTTTGTTTTCTTACAAATTCCACACATCTTACATTCCTTTTTTATATGTCCAAATTTATGACATTTAAAACATTCAACTAAAAATGCTACTGGTTTTTCCTGTTCTTTTTCTAAAAATCTATTTTGTTCTGCTAATAATCTATTTGTTAAGTTTACAATTGTCATTTTATTTTCTTCTGTGGATTCCCACGCTGTTATAAAATGTTTGTACTCGTTTGGGAGGCATGTCAGTATTTTTGAAATTACCATTTTGTCAGTAATGCCCTCACCTAAACTATTTATTCTCATTCTTAAGTTTTCTAAATCTGTTATAATTTGTGACAAATCCTTACCTTCGCTTTTGAAACTGAAAAATTGTTGTAATAAGGAACACTTGTTCCTTTCTTCACAGCCTTCAAATATTAAACATAATTTATCGTACATTTCTTTTGCTGTGGTACAACTCATTATATGAAATTTAAATTTTCTATCTATTGTTAACAAAATTAATTTCTGAGCTTTTGCGTCTTTTAATTCAAAATCTTTTTTCTCTTTATCTTCTTTTTTTATCGAAATGGCCGACATTATGTCGCTCAATCCATTGGCTTTCAAAAATATATTTATTTCGAATTTCCACATGTGGAAATTCTCACTGTTTGTTAGTTTTTCAATATTTTCCACTTCGTCTTTCATTTTTACTGGTTTTTCTTACCTTTCTAACCTTTTATCTCAATTTTATTTTTTTCAATTTTCTCCGTTTTTTCTGTTTTTACTTTCTGTGTTTTTCCGCAGTTTTTTCGTCTGGTCCCATAACCTGTTACGGGTATAAAGGTTCAGAGGGAGATCATTACACTGGTTTTCATATTATTAGCCTTTATTTTATATTAAATACATTTTGCAATCTTATGAGTACTTATCTATCTGCCATATTTTTCCAATCTCAACAAGAGAACATCTACGACATTCATAGTGATGTGAAACACGTATGACTCATAGAGTTATTTAATTCTATGACTAGTGATGTCCTCTTTCCTATCCTAACACTCGTGTGGCGACCACGAACCGGAAAACGTAGTGTTGGCAGGCCTCCCAATCGGTGGACCGACGACCTGGTGAAGGTCGCGGGTTGCGCATGAATGCGGGCAGCGCAGGACCGGTCGTTGTGGAAATCCTTGGGGGAGGCCTTTGTCCAGCAGTGGACGTCACCCCCTTGACGTTCACTGCCACCTCCTTCACCGGAAGAATGAATGAAAATGGCTTTATTTAAGTAACCTTAAAAATACCATCATAATTATAGTTAGTTGACGTCAGAAAAATACTTAAAGCAAAGGTTACTATACTACCGCCTCCAAAGCGCAAGTGGAGAAGAGGCGACGCAGCAAACTCCACTAATGCATATGTGTCTTATAATTAAAGAACTATCTATGAGGACGAATATACATTGAAGCAAGTGGTGGTCGATGAAAACCATACATGAGTCAGATTGGTATACAAACTCATGTAGCACGGGCAGGATTCCAACCTGCAGTCTCAGGCGGACGCCCTTACCACTGAGCCACCACCGCATCAAGAAATCATTTGCACTTACCCAAAAATTATATCTTTTCTCTCGCTCTTGGTTGACTAGTAGAAAAAGCCTCCGGCTTTAAGACAGTCGGCCATTTACATGTTTTTTGTAAATAAGTTATACAACGAGTCTACGACACGGCTATTTTTCCCAAAACTCCCAATTTTCGGGAAAATTCCCAAAACAATTTCAATTGAAAGTGCAAAAATGCCGGACTGAAGCCGAAAACTTCCGTCCTTTATCTTCCGTCCTTTAATTAAATAAAGGTTGGACGAAGCCAATAATTGCCGATAAAATAAAAAGCCAAGCGCCATTTTGATTGCCACTTGATTAGACTCACATTGATTTCGGAATTGGTTGCTAGTAGGTTGCTTTGAGTATATTAGTAGTTTGCAGCTTATTTTGTTATTACACGACTGACCAAAAAAGGAGTGTTATGTTTTCAGCGTTCATGTATGTATGTATGTATGTATGTATGTAAGTTTCTTTATTCCACCATAAGTCCTGAACGGCTTAACAGATTTTGATGTGAGAGGTATTGTTGGATTCCTTGCATTCGTCCGAGTGACATAGGCTATGTGACGTCATCATAAAAACAAAATGGCGGATTATATACGCGATAAACAGCTGACCAAAAAAAATTTTTTTTATCAATCTTATCGAGTGTAGTATCAAATTGAAGGGCTTTGAAAGCCAATTTCAAAAATATATATAAGTTATATGTTTGTGTGTACTTTTAGTTGTATAAGATAGATAGTAAGATCAACACCGTTAGATCGTCCATATACACAAAGGGCTCGGCCGTCGGCCTTGCCCCGCTCTTTGCTCATAAGACCGAGTTCGGCCTTCGGCCTCGCTTGCGTGTCTAGCAGCCCTCGATTTAAACGTAGCTCGGGGTACCACGGTCACCCTCCACCATAGTAGTCTGACTATCGATCGGCAACGCTACTATCGGCTATTGCAAGATCACTGGCTTAAAATCGAAATGTTACACGGAAATGTTACATTAAGAATCTATTATAGTTTCCTCGAGCGGTACTCCCTTTCTGCCTCTAAAGGACTAAAGCTGCAAGGGGTGAGGCCGCAGGCCGAGCTTCGTCTAAACTATCATACTTCCACCGGCTGTGGTCGACGCCAGGGTTCTCTATGACATTCGGTCGAGCACCTCCCCCCTCCTATATATTACAGGTACTCTCCGCAGGCATGTACCACAGGTCTACTCCCAGGTTCATTTTGCCTCCAGTAAACCAGGGACGGGGGTCCCTGGTTTACTGAAGGTTGCGGACCCCAGCCGCGCAAGCAAGGCCACAGCCCGACCTGCGTCCAGGCTAGGCCGAAGGCCGAGTATTTCGTATACATGGACGACCTTATGATTTAATTTCAAACGGCTATTAACGTCGCCTAAGGTCTACTATGACGGCGAGCTAGCAATCCCCCCCCGCCGATTATACGATTGTAGTTTCCACGGGCAGTACCTTAGGTCCACTTTGGCGCGCCGTTACAAATATATATATATATTTATATTTCATTTCAAACCTCCAGTAAACTAGGGGCCCCGAAAGCCGAAGCTTGCGCCCGCAAGGCCACAGTCCATTTTGGTATAATTTCCCGGTGCTGCTGCAGCTGCGTTTAAATCAAAGGTTTAGCTTCCCTTCCTCCAGCCGCGCCGTCTCGGGAACAACGTGCAGGACGAGGCCTAAGGCCGAGCCCTTTGTATGCATGAATGACTTTTATATTTCATCTCAAACCTCCAGTAAACCAGGAACCAAGCCGCGCAAGCAAGGCCACAACTCGAGCTGCGTCCAGGCTAGGTCGAAGGCCGAGTCTTTCGTACACATGGACGACCTTATGATTTCATTTTAAACGGCTACTAACGTCGCCTAGGGTCTTCTATGACGTGCCCCCTCCCGCCCCCGCGCCGATTATATGATTGTAGTTTCCGCGGGCAGTACCCCAGGTCTACCTTGGCGCGCCGTCACCAGTAAACCAGGGGCCCCGAAGGCCAAAGCTTGCGCCCGCAAGGCCACAGCCCGAGCTGCATCCAGGTTAGGCCGAAGGCCGAGCTCCATCTCGTGATCAGAGAAAGAGTGAGGCCGTAGGCCGAGTTCTTCGTATACATGGATGACCTTCTGATTTGATCTAAAACCCCCAATAACCAGTTTGTATGAAAAAAAAACTATAAACTACCACCGGCTGTGGTCGTCCAGGGGCCTCTGTAACATTTGGTCGAGCACCAGTCCCCCACCGCCCCTCCTTATCTATTATAGTTTCCGCGGGCGGTACTACCTTTCTGTCTAGGCCTAATCCCAGCTCAGGTCACTTTGGTATATTTCCTGATGCTGCTGCAGCTGTGTTTAAATTGAAGGCTTAGCTTCCCTTTCCCCAGCCGCGCCGCCGCACACTGGGGCAAGGTACTCCTAAAGTTGGCATTAAATAAGTTTTCTAGCTAAATTGCTTCTGTGGTTATTAAATACAAATAAGATAGTTTCTAGACGATAAAGAATCCTTTTGTAGACATATACACGTGTTTGTATATAGATTTTTATCCATACTTAATCCATACTAATATTATAAATGCGAATGTTTGGATGTGAGTTTGTGAGTTTGTGAATTTGTGAGTTTGTGAGTTTGTGAGGATGTTTGTTACTCAATCACGCAAAATCTACTGGACGGATTTCGATGAAATTTGGTACAGAGGTAGATAATGACCTGGAATAGCACATAGGCTACTTTTTATCCCGGAAAAAAGCACTGTTCCCGTGGGAAATTCACGCGGGCGAAGCCGCGGGCAAAAGCTAGTATTATAAATGCGAAAGTTTGGATGTGAGTTTGTGAATTTGTGAGTTTGTGAGTTTGTGAGGATGTTTGTTACTCAATCACGCAAAATCTACTGGACGGATTTCGATGAAATTTAGTACAGAGGTAGATAATGACCTGGAATAGCACATAGGCTACTTTTTATCCCGGGAAAAAGCACTGTTCCCGTGGGAAATTCACGCGGGCGAAGCCGCGGGCAAAAGCTAGTATTAAATAAATATTTATTTAAAAAATAACGTTAATCATCATGTACAATTTATTAAATAATAATGGAACTCATTTTAAACATATGACAACCCGTCATCATCATCATGATCTTCATCATTATCATCCTCATCATCAATTTGTGTTTCTTTCTTAAGTCATAATTTTTACGAGATGGATTTTCTTTTTAATTTTAATTTCTTTTGGAAGATTCTGGGGACTTATTTCCAAAATTTTCGTTTATTTGAAACTAGCTGTCGCCCGCGGCTTCGCCCGCGTGAGTTTCGCTTAGATGAAAAATCTCTCTTGGAGCTTTTTATCAGATGTTCCAGATCTTCAATTTTTATATGTCAGCAGAAAATGCTCATCAGGTTGAACGATTTTTGCTAAGGCGCCATTTCCATATATGTTATAGTGTAGCTGCTCTCTTGGAGTTTTTCATCAGATGTTCCAGATCTTCAATTTTTATACGTCAGCAGAAAATGCTCATCAGGTTGAACGATTTTTGTTAAGGCACCATTTCCATATTACTTATAGTTTAGCTGTTCCGTTATGGTTCTTCATCAGGTGTTCCAGTTTTCAAAATGAATTATAGCCTATATGTTGCCCAGGCTTAATTGCTATACAACAAAAAAAGTTTCATTCAAATCCGTCCAGTAGTTTTTGCGTGAAACGCGTACATACATACAGACAGACAGACAGACAGACAGACAGACAGACAGACAGACAGACAGACAAGAAATTCCAAAAAATTTTTTTGCTTTCTATTGTTCTTTTTAGGTCTCCCTCTATCCATTTCAGTCAAAAATATTAAATGTACAGACAAAATATTTTTACTGTTTTATTATATGTATAGATAAAGGGACCTGGAGAACAAATTTAAAAATATAAAAATGTCTGTTGGATTTCTCACAATTAAATTAAATTAATTTATTTGCTGCAAATAGGGCAGCTATTCTTGTCTCGGCTACATTTACTTGAAGTATGCTCCCTACATCTCTTAAAGTCAATGTTCCTAGCCTTTTGAGACTCTTCCATTAATTGTCTTATAGGCTTTTGCCTAAAAAGTACAGAGGATATAATTCTGGTCCATGAATCAAGTATTTGAGCAATGTTGGTGGCATGTTGTACCACGGGAACAGGAACTTGAAGATAGGAAACGAAAAAGATGTGTCAAGGTATTCTTAGTTATTTTTTTTTAATTTATCATCTATTTTTCACGTTTTCAACCAGAGCTTGTTACATGTACCAATTTCTCCATATAAACTCCCGGAAAGTACCGATACTTTTTGGTAGTTTATATGAGAATTTAGTACCGGTACCAACCGGTAACATGCCCTGCTATCAACCATGTTGACCTATATTCAAATTTAAAAGCAAACTATTGATTCAAATTAGTTATGTTTTTTTGACACAAATTTTACGTTTTTACAGCTTAAAAACCAAAAAATCAAATTGTTTTTCAATTATTTTTTTCTTCCAAGAATCGTATTATAGTAACGAGATCATTTCTTAAAATAAATAATGTATTTGAACTCGTTCCTAAAACAAAATAAGTGATTTTGTAAAATGGAAATAAAATAGTAAAGTTACAAAAATCGCAATTATTCCAAAAGGAGCAAAAAGGAGTAAAGTTTTTTTGTAGTTTCAAGATGATGATATTGCATGGGTAATGTCTAAAAAAAAATTGAGCCGGGATTCACTGGATAACACAACTAAAACCTTAGCTATTTTAGAATTTCGTGAAAATTTTATTATAACAAATATATTAATTGGTTTGATACATTTACTGTACCCTAAAACTAAATTAAATGTTGCTAAAATATCGTCACATACCTGAGCTTGAAGGTTCCATAGCTATATCACATTTTTTCTCTAAAATAACCCCAATAAATTACAATAGAAACACACGCAATTAAGTTAACAATCAGACGCAATGTCACAACTACTAACAAAAGATAATTATAACGGGAGTCTGTGGAAGTTAACAGTCGAGTTGATAGTGTCAAATGATGCATAGGTTCCTGGTTTATTAAAAGGCTATAGTGGGTAGTTGGAAAAACGCGTTTCACATTTCGCATTTTCTGCCACTTATGAGGATACCTTGCCCCACCGTGCGCCGTCTCGATAATAAAGTGCAGGACGAGGCCTAAGCCCAAGGCCGAGCCCTCTGTAAACATGGACGACTTTTATATTTTATCCCAAACTTCCAGTAAACCAGGGGTCCCCAGCCGCACGAGCTGGGTCCAGGCTAGGCCGAAGGCCATGCTCTGTCTCGTGAGCAAAAAACGGGAGCGAGACCGAAGGCATAGTCATTCGTATACATGGACGATCTTCCGATTTCATCTTAAAGCCCCTTCTTTTTCTTCTTGGCGAGTCGAATTGGCATCTATATTTTCCCAGACCAGTAGATGGCAACGACAATCACCCTATCGTCGGCCTGGTAAAGGTTCTCTATGATACACGATTCGGGGCATTTCGGACACGCCAAGACAGCCAGTTAAAGCTCCTGAAACCAGTCGAGATACTGAGTGCACATCACTCGAGTCGATTCGCCTTGGCCCGCGAGGCCGATGGCCGAGTTCCGTATATGAAGCCGAGAGGCGAAGTGAGACCGAAGGCAGAGTTGCGGCTTCATAGCAAAGAGCTAAGTGTGTGTTGCCAGTAATGACATACGGAACAGAGACGTGGTCGCTTACTATGGGCTCATAAGAAGGCTCAAAGTCACCCAAAGGGTGATGGAGCGCGCTATGCTCGGAGTTTCCCTGCGTGATCGAATCAGAAATGAGGAGATCCGTAGGAGAACTAAAGTAACCGACATAGCCCACAGAATCGCCAAACTTTAGTGGCAGGGGGCGGCGACATAGCTCGTAGAACAGATAGCCGTTGGGGCAGAAAAGTTCTCGAGTGGCGACCACGAACCGGAAAACGTAGTGTTGGCAGGCCTCCCACTCGGTGGACCGACGACCTGGTGAAGGTCGCAGGATGCGCATTGATGCGGGCAGCGCAGGACCGGTCGTTGTGTAAATCTTTTGGGGAGGCCTTTGTCCAGTAGTGGACGTCTTTCGGCTGAGAGAGAGAGAGAGAGAGAGAGAGAGCAAAGAGCTAAAGCGAAAATAGTCTTTCGGCTCTTCACCTAGTCTAAACCGACAACTCTTCTAAAGTACATTTATTCATAATTGTCCTATTATATAAATAATCTTTACAGTAATTTTTGTTAAATTTTGTTGAAAATTAATCAAATATAAGTTCAAACCTAAACATTCTAAAGTAAAACATTTATTAACCACGAAAGTAATTTCCTAAAAAGTCTATTTTAATTTATATTGTTGTAAAATCATAAAAAGACATGTTAAGATTGTTTACATAATAGGACAATTATGAATAAATGGACTTTAGGTAGATGACTTTTGCCTATTTCCAAAACAACATACTCGAAACTGCAGAAGTAAAATTGTTCTAAACAGCACGCTAGGTGCTTTAGCCTCGCCTCGCCTCTTTGCTTCATGTACGCAGCTTGCACCACCTTCGTCCTAGGCCCCTCTGCTGGTTACTGAGGGTTTGAGATGAAATGAGAAGGTCATTCAGGGCTTCAAGGGCTAGGCCTTCGGCCTTGGCACTCTCTTTGCTCACGAGACCGAGCTCGGCCTTTGGCCTAGCACAAGTTGTCAGTCGTGTTTTTTATTTTTTAATAATTAGCTTGTTTTATTTTATTTATTGAGGTACACCAACAGCACAATCAACAATCAAAAGCTCAATCAGCTTTAAGAATACTAGTAGTTTGCAGCTTTGAGATTAGTAATATGATGATTTATTTTTAAATAAAATTTTGGTCTACGCTCTTTGCGGAAAATTATAATAAATAAATAATAAATAAATCTTTATTCATCAAAAAGGATTTATGTAGAAACAGTAACAAGCGATCCCACACTAGGCTAAGCCTGTATCATGGGCATCAATTACAAATTCTAATTTAATCAATAAAAACAATTAAAACAGCGCGACGATTACATTAAAACATTAATAAATTCATACTATATCTAAAAATTCAACATTCTATCAAATACATTCATTAACTATTTCATAACAATTCATTATAAACAATTCATTACGCGTAATTGTTCAATTGATTTTACTAGTAGCTGCGCTCGGCTCCGATTCTATGAAAGTTTCGGAATGAAAAGTACTTTTTAAGTTAAACTCTACCTGCGAACCATGTAATTTTGCTGGATTTATGAAAAAACTTCCACCCACACACATCCAAACTTTTGCATTTTAATAATAGTATTACAAATTTATAAGAAACCTGTTGAAAAGTAATCAGCATGTTTTCAACGTGAAAACGAGGGTTTTGGGGCTACACAGACTTCCATACAACATGGCTAAAAGCAATTAAAACTATAACTTATTAACAAATAAAACTATATCAAAATTGCGTTATTCATTTGGGAGCTAAAATGCTACAGACAAACAAATAGATCACAGGCACACACATTCACAGACAAATATGTGAAAATATATTAATTGCAAGCGGGCAATTAATATATATAATCTCTGCCTACCCTCACGGGAATCAAATGTAGGACCATCAGATAGCGAACGATCTTGGTGACCACTACGCCACAGAGGTCGTTCAAGATTAGTCCTCTTCGGAAACTAGGACAGACTTCCTCTAAATAATAGAAACTACAAGACGTGTGTTGTAACCTACTGAGAAATTCTAACTGAAATAGAATACAATATGAGCAAATACACAGGATTGGGAGACCGCTGCAGGCCATCATAACTGGGTACAGTCAACTACAGGAGCTACACAACTATATTACGAATAACCTTTATTATTTCACGACTATCTGTAAAGTTATTACCAGTATGTTAAAATTCAAAAAAATCCTATTCTCTCTTCAAAACCAGAGTGAATAGGCTGCTTCTGGGTAAGCTCGCTACACCGTAGACCTCATCTCTGTCCTCGGGCAAGATTGTGGACAAGAGCAAACCCATATTTAATAATAAAAAAAAATTCTCTGAATTTCGTCTAAAACGATTTTGCTTATGTTCGCCCATAAAGTTCTCCTTGAGAATTTTTTTTCTAAGAATGATTTTTTTTAATGAATTTTTTTCTATGTGTTCGCCACTCATTGACAGATGGAAGAGTACAGTCAAAAGTAGAGCCGAAAGTGAGAATTTTGTGTCTTTTGGGAATACTTTGTCGTTCGTTTCTCGCGCAGCTTTGCTGCAACTGCGCTGTACTAAAATGTGGAATAAACTTCCCTCAGGGGTGTTCCCGCTTTCTCAAAAAGTCGGTAACGTATCAGTGACCTTCTTAGGGTCTTTGGTGACTGCGGTGATTGCTTACCATCAGGCAATCCGCATGCTCGTTTGCCTACTAATCTAAAATAAAAAACATTGACTTCCGATTATACAATGTAGAAATATGAGGAATGATTTCGCACGAAATGTAAACAACAGTATCAATTTCATTTCTTGGAAGGCTTAAAAATGTTAAAAGAAAAAGATTATTAGAAAAATTACTTTCCAATTTCCGAAGAAATTAACTTAAAAAATTATGAGAGAGTTAAAAATATCCGAACAAAAGAAAAAAAATACCTTTCATCAAAATGAGCGAGGATTAATCCCCTTTATTAACTACTCTTTATAATTAAATATTCACTGATTGGTGACAAAATTAAAAGGTCTGTTATTTGGTTTTCAGTTCTTTGATTAAATTCAACAATTTAATTTTAGTTATTTTGTTAATAATAATTGCTCTTTGAAAATTACACTGATTTACATGTTTTGTGAATTTCCACAGTAGTGTAGTAGTTCGCGCGTGGCCTGCGATATTGGCGGTTAAGCAGTTTTCATTATGGCCGGTCATGGGATGGGTGACCGAAAATATCTTAGCTTGGCTCTATTCGCAGTCGTTAAAACTCACCAATCCGAATTGGGCCTGTGTCAAAGTCAAAAATATTTTATTATAACTTGGCCTTCAAAGAAGGCACCTTTTCATACCCATAACAATATTATCATGTCCTAATCCTAATCCTAGCTAATATTATAAATACGAAAGTGAGTTTGTTTGTTTGTAACCTCTTCACGCCTTATCTACTGAACCAATCTTCCTGAAATTTCGCATACATGTATTAAGAAGTACGGAGAAGGACATAGAGTACCTTTCATCCCGGGAAAAAACATCGTTCCCGTGGGAAATTAACGCGGGCGAAGCCGCGGGCAAAAGCTATAAATATCAAAGCTACAAACTAGTAGCATTTCGGAATGACCACTGCTGAAAAGGAATGTCGAAAGAAACTCTAGGAAGGGTCTCTCCATCCCATCGGTCATAAATCCTCTGTTTTTTTTCTTGCATTTTACCTAAAAAAATATATAACGTAAATATTTACTCAACAGTGCCAAAAGTGGAGATCGTCGACGAGCGAGGCCGTCCGCTTCAAGACAAGTTCTACAAAGAAGGCTCCATCATAGAACTGCGATGTGTCGTCAGTGAGGTCCCGCAGCCCACTAGACAGGTCAACTGGAAGCATGGGACGAGATTACTCAACTACGACACCAAGAGAGGCGGCGTTAGGTATGCTAATATTAGTTATTTTACAAAATGTCGGATGAAAACAGGCAGTTTGCAAACTGACGGACAATATCTACAAGGAAGACTCCATCATAGAGCTGCGATGTGTCGTCAGTGAGATCCCGCAGTCCACTAGATAGGTTGACTGTAAGCATGGGACGAGATTACTCAACTACGACACCAAGAGAGGCGGCGTTAGGTATGTTGATATTAGTTATTTTATAAAATGACTGATTGAAAACGATATATTATAAAATGATTGATAAAAATAGATACCTAGTTTATAAACTGACGAAAGGTATTCGTTAAATTACAAAAAGACGGAAATATCGTTAGATTTATTAACTGACCAACATTTTAAATATATAATACTTACTTAGTATAAATTGACCAAAAAAAAAGTAAATTTGCAAACGACGTTTTTGGATTTGCTTAATAAAAAACAGGGTTGAGGAGCTTTTTCGCATAGCGGCGAACAGTCAAGAATTTGCATAACTGACGGCCAACCTCTGGAGGTTGGCCGTCTGTTTCTGGTAATGGAGAGTCATTACAAGAAGAAGACAAATTAGACAATAATACAAAACAGACAATATTTAAAAAAGACAAAAATACAAATAATAATACAAATTACTCGTTTATGGAAAATATTGCACAGAAACCTTTGCCATTTAAATGATGACTCGTGTTCGTCTAAGTTCATCCATCGTATAAACTCAAAAGGTCTTGCCAAACTTGATATAAATCACCCCAGCTTTCGACATGTTGCAAGTTCATTAGATAAATAATTACATTAGTATAATACACCCAAGTAGAAACCACGGCCCGAAACATACAACAGTGTAATCTAACTAATTTAATTAATAAAAGCAACCTCTAAGATTACTCTCCTTGGCATTGTTGATAATAAATTCAAGTTATTTTATTTCCTCCCCGGTTCGCAATAGCTGTTATCATTTTGAACCTAATTAATATAGGCCCCGTAAATCTTGAGGGCAATTCAAACAAACAAATAAGGGTATTTAACACCCCATAAATTCAGTCCGAAATGTTTGGTTGTGCATGTTTATTACTTTAAACTGTTCTTACGTCTGTATGGAGGGGCGATCATATTATAGAAAAACAAAGAGAATGGAATCCTAAGTTTTAAGAGACGGGATTTTTGTACAAAAAAAGTGTCTGATATAAATGTCAAAATGGGTATTTAAAGCGATGGCGGCCAAGTGGTAATGACACCCGCCTGAGATCGGATAGGACCGGGGTTCAAATCCTATCTGTGTCACATGAGTTTCTAGACCAATCTGACTCCTGTATGATAGTTTTCTCATAGACCACCACCTGCTTCCGGTGAAGAAAAACATCGTGAGGAAACCTGCACATTGGCTGACTCAGTTGAGTTTACTGTGTGTATACGGCTACTGCCACTAGATGGCGATAGTCGTAAAGGCATGTCAGATGCCTTTAGGCGACTTGATCAAAAACTGACACCAGTGTTATTAATAACACACTTGATTAGAAAGAGTAAAAATGGGGATTCTGATAGAGATACAATTATGCGAGGAACTGCAAGTGAGAATGAAATGGAAATAGTCGGCCATTAAAATGCTTCCCCGTTTCAGAATCAGTTTTTTCTTTGGAGTTTTGGCACCCCTATTGAAGAAGGGCAATTTGAATTCGGTACTACGCATAAAGCCTTATAAAGCTATTATTTGGATAAATAACACTATGGTACAACGTATGTTCGTGCGTTACCTTCACGAGAGCCGATAACGGTGACATTTTATTGTCTGTGGTAAATCATCCATGGGTTTCCGTTATGAGTTTATTTTCCTCCCATAGATTGCTTTGTCATTGACTCTCTGTTTTATGTTCTTACGCAATTTCCGGAATGGTGAATCTAATTTGATCGAAGAAAATAGTTTTGCGTGAGCTTGTTAGATGAAAGTCACGCAATCCATGATAACTGTTTGTATCTGGGGGGTTCAAAGGGCCACTTTAATTAATCGGAATTTGGGATCTTATTCTACCATGGATACCTAAGGTTCGTTTTTAAATATTTAGGTAATGAGAAATGGATAATTCTGAAATACACACAACAATTATCTTGGCAATGTTAATAGAGTGGTTTGCCATTGCCTTCTTCATTTCACACACTAGTTGATAACCATCAACCAGAATGCAGATTTCCTCTCGATGTTTTCCTTCATCAAAAGCACGTGGTGGTCGATGAATATACCATTCATGAGTCAGATTGGTTTAGCATGGGCAGGATTTGAACTTAGTGTTGCAGCAATAGTGTTGACTATCGATAGTATTGTCAATAGTATTGTGAACTTGAAAAATAGTCATACTATGGATAGGGCATCGATAGTATTGACACGTGTCAATAGTCATACTATGGATAGGGCATCGATAGTATTGACACATGTCAATACTATCGATAGTATCGACATGTTGGGTATCATCAATAGTATTGCAAACTATTGGCTATCGATAGTATTGACACGTGTAAATACTATCGATAGGCCTATCAATAGTATGACTAATTTTCAAGGTCAACTATCGATAGTCAAACTATCTATAGTCCTGCAACGTTAATTTGAACCTGAGACCTATGCAGCCGCAGGCGGGTGCCTACCACTAGGCCACCACCGCTTCAACCTAACTTAAGATAAGCATAAATCAAATGTTAGGCAATATCACTCGACAACTCGTATTTACGACCTCCGTTTCACAGTTCAACTTTAATTAACCATACGAACTAATTTTCTTTGGCCAATAAATCTTGGACCCTTCGGAACAAAGGATTCAAACAATATCCGTATTGCGGAGGTTTAAATATGTACGATTGAGGTTATTTATCTTATTTATACCCGAGTTTATTTAAAAACCTTTACTTAAAAAAAAATGTGCGGACAATTCATACAGGTTGAGATAGACTCAAAGTAAGTTCGAGACTTGTGTCATGGGATACTAAACTCAAACGGTACTATATTTTATAGCAAATGCATAATATAGTTAAACATCCAAGACCCAGGTCAGTAAGAAAAAGATCAATTTCCATCTTGATCTGACCGGGGATCGAACCTGGTAAGGCAAAAATAAATAGGGCAGCCCTTCCTACTTCTATGCGGTAAGGTACCCCTACATACCCTTATAAGGTTAACCTTATAAGGGTATGTAGGGGTAACCTTATAAAGGTTAACCTTTATAAGGTTTATGTTACCTTACCGCATAAGATGTAACATGACTTAAACGTAATGAAACCCGGGCTTTTATCAATTTTTAATTATGGTCATTTAGACCTTAGAAGGTTGGAACCTATTCCTTTCAAGTGTCTACAAGGAAAGAGTTCAAAGCTAAGTATATTGACATAGCTCGACTTACAGCCATAATGAAGCTGCTAAGAAACTAGTTTAAAACCCTTTCAAGTTTAATTAAATCGCTTATTACTCCTTTATTGGATCGGAATTCCTGAAGTATCTAATAATTCAGTAATATAAGTAGTATTGTATTATATTGTCTGTGGTATTAAGCTTCGGGTAAAAGTCGTGAAATGTCATAATAATTTTATAATTTTAAAGGCGTGAAAATTAATGCCCCGTCCTGAGTTTCGGGAAGAAAATTGTATTAAAATTTTAATCTTTTAGGTAACAATTCATATAAAAAAATAATTGGTTAAAATATTGCACAGGTATATTTACAAAGAATCGCCAAATTGAATAACATTTTGTTGGTGAAAACAAACAAGAAGATTGAAATAAAACAAGAAAATTATTAAAACATAAAAAACACGACTGACAACTCACATAGCCTATGTCACTCGGAGGAATGTAAGGAATCTAAAAATACCTATCACATCAAAATCTGTTCAGCCGTTCAGGACTTATGGTGGAATAAAGAAACTTACATACATACATACTTACATACATGAACCCAGAAAACATAACACTCCTTTTTTTGGTCAGTAGTGTAATAAAGAAGTAAGTAAGTGAAGCAAATTTCATCAAATCCAGAAGATTTTGCGTGATTGAGTAAATATATACTTAATAGGGCTGGGTCCCGTGGTACTAAAGAGCTTCTCCTCATTGACAAGACCATTTGCCAACAGGTTCGTCGAAACAGAAAGAATCTATTCGTCGCCTGGATTGATTATAAGAAGGCCTATGATTCGGTGCCTCATTCATGGCTGAGACGGGTGCTGGAGTTATATAAATTGGATAGAACTTTATGCACCTTTCTCAATACATGTATGGGGAAGTGGACCACAGTCCTTTGCAGACCGGGTGGCGGCGTTTCTTCCTGTTTAACGGATCCTATAAGGATACAGCGAGGTATATTCCAGGGCGATAGTTTGAGTCCGTTGTGGTTTTGCCTAGCTCTGAATCCACTTAGTACTTTGCTAAAAGATTCAGGGCTAGGTATACGACTTCGAAGAGGGGGTGAGATCATATCTCATCTATTATACATGGATGACCTCAAATTATTTGCACCAAAAAAACCGGACCTATTGAAGATGTTAAAAATCACTGAGAATTTTAGCACCTCAATAGGTATGGAGTTTGGTGTAGATAAGTGTTCGGTCATGCATGTGGAAAGAGGCAGAGTTGTAAACTCTGATGGTTTACAACTCTCTGAGATGATGACTCTCAGATCCCTCTCCGAAGTTGAAACTTACAAATACCTTGGTATGCCAGAGTCTTTGGGTATATCGGATCGACATAAAACAATCAGTGAGGGAGCGTTTCTTTGGCCGACTGAAAAAAGTACTGAAAAGTGTTTTATCAGGAGGCAACAAGGTGCGCGCCTTCAATGGTTGGGTTATGCCTTTGTTGATATACACCTTTGGTATACTAAAGTGGACTCAGACCGAGCTTGACGCCTTGGATGTTAAAGTCAGAAAACTGTTAACGACGTACCGCATGTATCATCCACGATCATCGGTCATGAGATTGTATATCCCTCGGAAGTGTGGGGGTCGTGGATTTTTAAACGCCAAGAACCTACACAACCGAGAGGTATGCAAACTCAGGCAATACTTTCTCAGCCGTGAAAGTGGCTTACACCGCGACGTCGTAACAGTTGACAATGGCTTTACACCGCTATCCATGGCAAACAGGAATTGGCGCAAACCGCAGGTGCTTACTACCCAGAGCCGCATTGACATTTGGAAGAGCAAGGAGCTTCACGGGCGGTTCTACAGGGTCCTTCATGGACCTGATGTGGACCTGCTCGCGTCGGTGGCCTGGTTACGTTTCGGTGACTTTTTTGGGAAAACGGAAGGTTTTGCCTGTGCAATTATGGACGAAGTTATCAAGACGAATAACTACCGGAAATATATCCTGAAGGATGGTACGGTTGACATTTGTCGAGCATGCCACCGTCCCGGAGAGTCACTCAGGCATATAGTTTCCAGTTGTTCTCATCTTGCTAATAGCGAGTATTTGCACAGACACAACCAAGTAGCCAGGATTATACACCAGCAACTTGCTCTTAAATACGGCCTTGTGAGCTCTGAGGTACCGTACTATAAATATGGCGTCATGTCACGCTCTATTGGGACCGGTCAATTATCACAGATAGGACTATTGTTGCCAATAGGCCTGATATTGTGATAATTGATCGGGAGACGAGCCGTGCAATCCTCATTGATGTCACCATTCCTCATGATGAGAACCTCGTAAAGGCCGAGAAAGAGAAACTTTCAAAGTACTTGGACTTGGCCCACGAGGTTACCGCCATGTGGCGTGTTGGCTCAACGATTATTGTTCCGATAGTCGTTAGTGTGAACGGACTTATAGCGAAGAGTCTCGATCGTCATCTAGAGAGACTCTCGCTCGGCAGTTGGGTCAAGAGTCAGATTCAGAAGGCGGTACTCTTGGACACGGCCCGCATTGTGAGGAGATTCCTCTCGCTGGAGCCCTGACCACCGGTAGCTTGGGTCTTTTTCAAAGTCAAAGTCAAATTTTTTTATTGGAAACTTGGCCTTCAAAGAAGGCTCTTTTTCACGTCGATAACTAATTATTTAATCATAATATTTTATGTCTTTTGCTCCGCTACCGATGGGTTCCCCTTTTTTATATTTTTAAATGTTTTTTTATTTTTTGTAATATTTTATATTTAAAAATGTAAAAAAGAGATGACAAATAAATAAATGAATAAATAATAATCTTTATTTCTTAAAGAAAAATTTTGCCTAGTTACACTTTTATGTTTATACATTCTATATGTATGTATATTAGCTAACTATTTAGCTGGCTAGTTATTGTGCTGACCTTTGGCCACTACCCTCTCCGTACTACTTGCACTGCCATTAGTCGGATACCCGTTGCACTAAACTCAAATAAGGATTGCCCTAGGTTGAATACACCTTAACTAAGGAACAGCCTGTAGGCACAATAGTAAGGCTGTGGTTAAGTTCGAGCAAATGAGTTAAGAATAGACTGGGATGAATAATGAATTAAAAATGATTTTTTTGTTGTAGGTTGAATAATGCATAAATAGGTTGAGCAAAGAAAAAAGATACATAAGGCATAGTCCATTAGGAGTAGCCAGTCAGAAAACGATTAATAAGATTCGTTTTTATTTTTTAAAAGATGGGTTTGCTCTTGACCACAATCTGGTCCGAGGACAGAGATGAGGTCTACGGCGTAGCGAGATTACTCAGAAGCAGCCTATTCACTCTAGTTTTGTAGAGAGGTTGTGTGTGCTCGGGAATACAGATGCTGGCAGCTGGTGGGACTCTCCTAGACTAAGACGTTTTTTTAACCCGCACCACCCGCCTTAAGCAGAAGTACCACCCCCACCACCTTGATGGCTGGTGTTCAACCACCGCTCGTTTTTCGCGCAGCTTTTTTCTGCGCTGTACTAAAATATGGAATAAACTTCCCTCAGCGGTGTTCCCGAATAGGTTCGACATTGTGGCCTTCAAGAAAAGAGCCTATCGCTTTCTCAAAAAGTCAGCAACGCATCAGTGACCTTCTTAGGGTCATTGGTGTCTATAGACTGCGGTGATTGCTTACCATCAGGCAACCCGCATGCTCGTTTGCCTACTATTCTATAAAATAAATAAATAAATAATAAATAAAACGTTTGAGTTTTTAAATGTATCTTTATACCAACAGTGTGAAGACAGAAGCCTTGACAAACGGCGCCCTCTCACGACTGTACATAGCGAACGCGAACAGAAACGACTCCGGCAACTACACGTGTTCACTTGCTGACGTCGCCGCGTCAGCTGTCTCCGTGCACGTTTTGAGAGGTAATTTATTTATTTATTTATTCGCAACTTACAGCTACCATGACAGGTGAACCTAATGCGATAGTGCAGCTTATTCATAATATTTACATCCTGTAACATATAATGGATAACCCTACTCGTGTGAATTCACTCAGCGAGCAATAAAACAAATCTATCTCATTAGCTATGAGGTTGGGTGTGCGCAGCGCCCGCGTGCAGGGGTAATTATCATCATCAGGCATTTTAATGTCTACATAGGGACCTGGCCTTCTTTATGGATAAGGAAGATGGTCCATGCCTCAGAACGCTGTATCTATGAGGATTGGTGGGTTTTGACGACTGCGAATTTAGCCGGGGCCAACTGCTTCTTCTTATCGAGTCGAAATGACTATAATTGTATAGTTTTGGACCAGTATGTGGCAACTTTAACTGCCCTATCGTTGGCGTCATTAAGATCCTCTATTGTACAAGACCAAGGGCAGTTGGGGCATGATAGGAGATGGGCCATGGACTGAACAGCGCCGCAATCACGTAAATTATTAGCCGAGAAACCCCACTTAACCCTGTTTTCACGGCATCTCCTGACACCAGCCCGGAGTCTGTTTAAAGTCCTCCAGATTGCCAAGGGGAGATAACCTCCTGGTTGGAGTTTCTCGGGGTCAACTGCTTAACGTGCCTTACGAAAGAGAGGTAATAAATATTACCAATTCATACTAGCTATGCCCTAGGGCTTCGCACGCATAGGAATTCTGAGATACCTATGTGTAATGGAAATTTTTATACCCGTGTACCAAATTTCATCAAAATCCGTCTTGTAGATTATCCGTGATTGAGTAAAAAACATACTAAAACTAGTATTTGTAACTAAATTAGTATTATCTATACATATAATAAAACAGTAAAAATATTTTGTTTGTACATTTAGTATTTTTGACTGAAATGGATAGAGGGACACTTAAAAAGAATAATAGAAAGCAAAAAACATTTTTTGGAATTTCTTGTCTGTCTGTCTGTCTGTCTGTCTGTCTGTCTGTCTGTCTGTCTGTCTGTCTGTATGTATGTACGCGTTTCACGCAAAAACTACTGGACGGATTTGAATGAAACTTTTTTTGTTGTATAGCTACTAAGCCTGGGCAACATATAGGCTATAATGGATTTTGAAAACTGGAACACCTGATGAAGAACCTTAACAGATCAGCTAAACTATAAGAAATATGGAAATGGTGCCTTAACAAAAGTCGTTTAACCTGATGAGCATTTTCTGATGACGTATAAAAATTGAAGATCTAGAACATCTGATGAAGAACTGCAAGAGACTAGCTACACTATAACATATATGGAAATGGCGCCTTAGCAAAAATCGTTCAACCTGATGAGCATTTTCTGCTGACGTATAAAAATTGAAGATCTGGAACATCTGATGAAAAGCTCCAAGAGAGATTTTTCATCTAAGCGAAACTCACGCGGGCGAAGCCGCGGGCGACAGCTAGTCGATAATAAATTTTCAAATTACAAACGCCTGAAATCTGACTTCGTCTAAAGGTCCAGGACCTTTAGACGAAGTCAGATTTTAATATCGAAATCGAAGTTCGCAAACGCTAAAATGTATGGGATGACATAAATCACGTGGTCGATCGCCATCGACATCGCAAGTTCAAAGAGAAAACGATTCGAAACCATAAAGTAACAAACTGTTTTATCGCTTACTTCCATACATTTGACGTTCGCTTTCGCTTTGATGACGGAAGAAAATTGTTTTTGTCATCTGTTGAAACGATTACGAACTTAGATATCGTATCGTTACGAATCAAATTAAACTTTGGCTAAGCCTGCTGGTAGCTGAAAATTCAAACGACTATTTCATCAAATGCATTTCCCCATGCAGTTTCCAAGTATTGCTCGGAGCATTGCATTCTATGATATGAACTGCGCCGTACATAGAGGACGTGACGTCATCGATGTAGAATATGGGGCTGAACTATTTACCGATAGAAGTGAAGTTGGTTCTTGTACCTACTTATTAGTTATCAACTAAAGCGAGTACTAATAAACTCAAGTATTTGACTGAAGTTACTTGAATATAGACTACGACGACGAATATTCTAGAATATAGTCTAAAATAAATTCCATAACAAACAAGTTACTTAATTAAAATAATTTGTTGTAAACAGAGAAAATAACACTATGTTATGGATTTATTATAATAAATTTGACTTCAAATACTATTCAATTCAATTAATTTCAATGTATTTATTCCCATACAACATTCATTGTGTAGGATATTAACACATAATTTAAAACAATATTAACAAACTAACGTAATTAACAATTACACATCAAAATTTCAACAATCACATTAATTCCACTCTAGATTTATAATTTCAGAGATTCATTTAAAATAGTCATCAATTGAATAAAATGATTTGTCTAACAGATATGATTTTAATTTTTCTTAAAAGACTTAAGTTCCCGTATAGTCTTTATTTCTTTTGGTAGTTTATTTATAGCCATGAATGCTTGCATTCATAAATTATACTCCGTTATTTGTGTCTTAAAATTAAAAAGAAATTGTGCCACTTTTCATCGTACTTAGTCAAAGTGAGCTCTTTGAGCGTTCTGGAACAAATTATTCAAATACTTTTTCTTTTCAGGGGAAAATCCTCTCGCAATGCAGCGCGGTGGTGCATCTACGCTTTCGTATCCACTCCTGGCTCTGTTCGTCGCAATCATCAGCTGACATCTGGCCAATGCGCAATGTATGCGTGGTGTAAATGAATAGTCGCAATTACTACGATAATCGCTAGACTCATATTTCTCTTGGTACGCAGTCGGTGTTCTAAAGTTGAATTTTGCGAATGAAAATATTTAGAATATTTTTCGCGTTCTAAATATGAAATGTTTTCTTTTTACAGGCATTTTTTCTCGAAGTTTTTTTTTAAATATAATATGTGTTTTAGAATTAATGAAATTGTTTTGTTAAACGCCTTTTCCTAAAATAACACAAAGCACAAACAATTTTATTTTCCGTCAGTCTGAAAATATATTGACGGTAAATTAAATTTACCTCGTTCGTTATTTATGGCTCAAGCAATTTATTTACTTGAAAGGCGAAACAGTACTTTAATATAAGAGAATCGTAATTTAAAATAACTCTATTTCCTGAAGAAACGGAAATATTATCGCTATGGAACCCAGCTGCGTACTATTTCTTAAAAGATTAAAATTCTAAAAGTTATTTTACCGTTTAGAACATAAAGTTGTTTATGAGATGTTATGTTAGCTTAAGTTTTCTAAGAGAACTAAAAACGTATGGTTGAATTTAAAAATGGAAACATTAATAAAAATGGAAACATTAAAAATTACTCATTTTGTTGATTCAATTTTTAAATGTAGAACTGTGTTCTTTGGTGTTTGTTTGTGGCCAGCACTGGTGTTATTATTTTTTTCTGCCGGAAATGTTCAATATTTTTGCCAGTGTTGTTTTTTAATTTAAAATTTAAATAAATTCTCCTGTGAAGATTGTCAACGAAGTTTTGTGGTGTAAATTGACTTGGTGAATCTCGGAGGCTTAATAAAGAAGACGAAGTTGGCAACTTTGTAATTTTGTTTACGTTTCAACGGTTCCGTTGTGAGATTAAGTTAGTTCAAGCTTACGGTATATATAGCTTCAAAGTTTCTTGAATATCCAAAAATGTGCCTAACAAAAGGAGTATACTTTAAAAAGCATATAAGATAAGTAACTTGAAAAAGAGAAAATAAATTTAAGTTATTTAGAAAATTCTTTCTAGAAAAAAACTATTTAGTTTTTCTCTAGAAAATAATTTAAAGTCATGAGTTAATTATTTTTATATCGTCACATATAAAATAAAGATCGGCATAACGTCCGTCTGAAAATCTACCAAATGGGATTTTTATGAGGCCATGAAAAGAGACTTCAGAAGGAGTAGATATTTATTATGTACCTACCTATAATTAAAACGGGTGAAGCAATGAGGAAATGTTTGTTAATTACAAAGTTGAAATGTCTTCATTAGCTAAAGACACAGTCTTAACATTCTAAAGTTATGCTAACACGCGTCGACTCTTTCGCGAGAAATTGGTACTTTTACTTACCTACATTTAAAGTACATTTTAACTTGATTACAAGAAAGATATAAAAATAAATTGGCAGCATCCCTAAATAAAAAAAAAAGATGAGTAGATACGAGACTAGATAACATTGGCCGCATTGATAAAAAAAAAGGTAAAAACTGCCCTAATAAAGAAACAAACTGAACATGACAATTTTTCAAATTTTTTAATTTGAATTCGGATCCTTCGAAGTTTAAAATCATTATACCTAGGTACAAATAATGTTTTAAATATTTTAGGTTTTTTTATCACAAGGAACTACCAACAACGTAACAAGCAAGCAAGTTCATTGCTTACATTTAAGATATATTTTTTCTTTGTTTATAAGTTCTCCATTTTTAGTTATTTAGGTTATTCCATTACGAACATATTTATTATGAACTAAACCTAGTAGAAGCCTGCTTATAGTGGAGAGCTGTTATCCTTTTGTATTTCCAGGGCTGTCACCTGAAGATAACTGTGTTGCAGCACCTATTTCAAATTGCATGGTCTCCCTTTGTGTATCTGCAATAAATGTTGTGTTTGAAGATATTGTTGTACCTTTACAATGTACAGACGGATAAAAGACTTCAAGTGGACGGCTCTTGCGGTTATAATAGCAAAGTATTGTAGCAAGTATCTAAGTTATGGTAAAATTATTTTTGCTAATTTTTATTTGCAACTAGGTGGGAATTTCGGGAATTCCTTTCTTAGTGCTCCTACACTCGCTAAGAAATATACATGCCAAATTTCAGCTTCCTAGCCCAGTAGTTTTGGCTGTGCGTTGTCTGTCAGTCACTCAATAAGTCGGTACCTAACAATTTTATAGGTATACTAGCTTTTGCCCGCGGCTTCGCCCGCGTGAATTTCCCACGGGAACAGTGCTTTTTCCCGGGATAAAAAGTAGCCTATGTGCTATTCCAGGTCATTATCTACCTCTGTACCAAATTTCATCGAAATCCGTCCAGTAGATTTTGCGTGATTGAGTAACAAACATCCTCACAAACTCACAAACTCACAAACTCACAAAGTCACAAACTCACAAATTCACAAACTCACATCCAAACTTTCGCATTTATAATATTAGTATGGATTGATTGATGATATTGATTGATTGATGAATTGCATTTTCATAGCTCAAGCTTATATAAATATGGATCGTGATACTTCTATTTAAACTACAAAACAAAACGCATTGTGAAATGAAGAAGGCAATAATGGCAAACCAGAGTGATTTGCCATTAACATTGCCAAGAAAGTCGTGGTGTGTGTTACATTCCACGTAATGACATCAACAAGAGTCTAGACTATCTTTAAAAGAAGAAGAATATTTTCTATCGAGTTTGGAAATCTGACAGTTATAGTTTGAACTCGTTGGAAGTTCACAGGAAAATTTATTTATCAATACATTCTTAATAAATTAGTTACATACATATACTATATTTTGATTAGTGTATATACCTTAAACTATCTCCATTCTACACTTATGATCGCTATAAAAATGTTGTAAATAATTTATACCTAATTATTAAATACGGAACCCTAAAAAGTGTAAATAGTTGTAGATAGTATGAATTCTAAATTCTGTATCATAAGTAATCATATAACTAAAATTTAGTTTTAATATTTAATATTATACCTTTTTGTTATGTTCATTATATCTTAAATAAGTCATCACAATAACTTATGATTGGTGTTTCTTAAGTATTTGAAAAAAAGAGTTAAAAAATGTAAGAATTTTAACATTTATAGGTTCATTTTGAGTTTTCCAAAATTCCTTTAAGAATTTCGGAGATAAAGCTAGATATTTGTCAAAATTCTTTACCAAATAAGAACATTTTTTACAGATTTTATTAGGAATATAAATAGCAGAAAAAACTGATCAACATTGAACCTAAAAATATAATAAAATTTGATAAAAATTACAGTCCCAGGAAGCACATTTTTATTGTACTAGAATTTTTCGTGATCAAAAGTGTGATAAAATAATTAAAATTCATCTTCTTCATTCATTCTCTTCTCTTGCGAACCGAAAAGTCAATCAGAATGGCGTTTCGTAGTTGTGTCCAATTTCCACGAAATATTCCGGGAACAGATTTTCCGGAAATTTTCCATGTCGTCGGACGATCTTTTCTTATTTTTGTTTCGAAAAATACAAGTTTTGAGCATTCTTTTTACCTGATACAAATTAATAAAGGTAATGTTCGCTCAATGACTCAAACAAGCGTTACATAGACGAGTGTTTCAACTCAGTCACAGATTAACAGTCAAAATTTAAAAAAAATGGTTTATTTCAGGCACAGAACCCATATTAACATTTTACATGTAAATGATTTAAAAAAAAGTGCTCAGCAGGCCTAAATAAGTTTTAATTTTGAATAGCTTTTATCAATTTAAATGGCTCATTCAATTGGCAATTACGGTCTTATTTCATTAATCATTCAATAAAATAGTAACCTAATCAATTTGAAGAAAGTTATCGCTAGAATTGTTTTTATATTGTAATTTCATGTTAATTTTGTTATCGAGAAACAATATAATTAAGTATGGTTAAGTGGTAACTGTTGTTATTGTATTAATTTGTTAATAATGAAGGTTTGAGTACCTAAATTGTAAATCAGTAATACTGTTTGTAATATGGAAAGAATAAACGTTTCATTCATTGTATTGTTTTTATTTTGAAATCTAATCTCCCATAGATTTAGTACAGTCAGCAATAGTTAGGTTTCTAGGTCACACTGATAAATTCTTAGTTTGAATATTTTTCATGTCGTCAACTCTCTCCATTACGAGTATCGGTACAATCAGCCACAAAAAAAGTTTTGCAAAATTAAATTAAATTTTACAATACTTTTTTGTAGCGATAGCTTTTATGTCTGATTGTAACGATACTCGTGATGGAGAAAGTTGACGACATTTTGCAAAACTTTTTTGTAGCAGGCTGTACCAAAAATTGCTATGGAGCGAGTTGACGACACAGGTGCGCTCGAGCGGGAGTTTCACAAGCGCCAGTTAATGATTAATTCAACTTAGCTTGCATTTGACTTGAACATACATTGCAACTTAAATAAAAGCTTTTAATTAACATACGATGCAAGCACACAGGTCAAAAAGTTTATTTCCCATTTCCTACATATTTAAAAATGAACCTAAAACGTGTTACATTAAGGTTTATTTTTAAATATTTAGGAATTAGGAAATTGATCATATTCTGATTTGTCAAAGTGGAATTTTTAGACCTCCAGCTATTTTGGTTTTTATTGGTAACGAGTTTCGAAAACAGAAAGTTTACTATTATTTAGAAACCAGTATCCGTTAAGGTAATATTATTCGTTATTCGAAACTGGTTTCAACATTTTGGCTTCGAAAGTGGCCAAAGGGGCTTGTGACGTATTATTTTTTAGACTCTAGGGACTTCCCTTGAGAGTCTAACAAATAATACATCAAAATATCCGTCATGATTTTCCCGTACGAAATGTTTTATTAGGCCTACCGATGGGTAAAAGCTATTCACGAAACAAGAGCTTTTTGAGGGCTTTTGAGCTTTCATTTCCCTACTAAGTGGATTTTATCAAGAAAGACTTTGTATTGTGATTAAAAATTTACAAAACCTGAGTTTTGTAAATTTTAGATTACTAGCTTTGCCTGCGGCTTCGCCCGCGTGAATTTCAGGGAACAGTGATTTTTCTCGTGATGAAAGGTACCCTATGTCCTTCTCAGTACTTTTAATGATTTGTATGCGAAATTTCAAGAAGATTGGTTCAGAAGATAGAGAGTGAAGAGGTAATGAACAAATAAACAAACTTACTTTCGCATTTATAATATCAGTTAGTTCCATTGGAAAATTTCGAAAAATCCTCTTTTAGTGCTTCTCTACATTAATTGTCTTATTTCAGCTTACAGCCCAGTAGTTTTGGCTATGCATTATCTGACAGTCACTCAGATAGGAACGGCATAATTTTGTAAATTGAAAAAAATTACCGTTTCAGATTTAGTGACGTTTCAGTTCATTTTATAACAAAATGGAAAAGTTAAAGTTAAAGTTGTACCGTCACTCAGTCCAATGGTGACCATTGGACTTTGCAAAATTATCTATAAGATCTTAATAAACAATTATAAATGACTGAGCTGACTGTATTAACTTTAGTTTTGGTGTTCGTTCGGACATAAAATTAAATAAATTTATTCGGAATAGAAAATAATTGAAAATTCAAAGTAGGTATATACACCAATACCAGTGGTATTCGTTCGTGGTATTGGATCGGAAAAAATCTTTAAAACTGGTCAATGATCGATAAAACAGCAGCCGATAATTAACCATCCACATTTTCAATGCGTAGCTCACAGCTTTACCGCGAAAATCGCTTAGTGCCCATTCACAAAGCGATTTTAAGTTTAATTGCTTAAATACTTTGGCCGCAATTCAAGACAAGTGTCTAAGCTTAAACGTGTGGAAACCTTTACATGGAATTTAAATTAGGTTAGCTTGATATTAATTAGATAAATTAAGTTGTTTGAAGGATTTAATATGATAGCTGTTTCTTTAAATTTATGTTTGTACTATTTACTCGTGCCATTATACATTACATAGATATCTGAATATTACATTTTCAAGGTTTTTGTAGTCCATTCGCTGTTATACTTCCCATCATGTAAAAAGGCTGGTAAGGTGAGGAGGGGGTGAAACTTGCGCATCGGTTCGTCAGTCGTACCTGACTGATGAACCAGTCGCGCACGCCGGTTGAGACCAGCCCGACCCCCGCTCACCGCATAGACCGATATATCGCCTACTGCGCAGCTTACCGCCAGCGACGTTTTATGTGACGGCAACTATACATAAAATTATAAAAATTCTTCATGAAATTGAAATGTGCCTCTGGGTCACAAAGCAACTTGAACATGACCCTTTGAATACACAACAAAATATTTCACTGTTCGTTAGATGAAGAAAAGAATAAAACTCATTTACGAATTTATTTATTTAAATTTATTTATTTTAATTATTAATTTTATTAAACCAAAAATATAAATCTTACTTACCGCTTACAGCTTCTTTACCAGTCAACCTTCGGGATAAACGGAACGCAAATATGCAACATAAATTTAAAAGCAAATAAAGATACTTAAATAAATATAACATAATGTTATAATAAAATATTGTACATTACGTTTCGTTTATCCCGAAGGTTGTCTGGTAGAGAATGCTATAAGCGGTAATGTATATATGTATGTATATATATACTAGCTTTTGCCCGCGGCTTCGCCTGCGTGAACAGTGCTTTTTCCCGGGATGAAAGGTACCCTATGTCCTTCTCCGTACTTCTAACTATGTGTATGCAAAATTTCAGGAAGATTGGTTGTAGCGTGAAGAGGTAACAAACAAACAAACAAACTCACTTTCGCATTTATAATATTAGTTAGGATAATGTGTGGCTTCGCTCCCATTAGAATTTCGGGATAAAAAGTACCCTAAGTGCTATTCCCGGTATTATTCTACCCGTATATCAAATTTAATCCAAATCCGTCCAGATTTTACGTGATTGAGTAACAAACATCCTCACAAACTCACAAATTCATAAACTCACATCCAAATTTTAGCATTTATAATAGGTATTATTATAGTAGGATAGAATGTGCCTGTGGTGTGGCCCTAGAATAGCACCAACCCATCTCTTCCCGTGGGTGTCGTAAGAGGCGACTAAGGGATTAAAAACACCGGAGGATGGGCAGCAGCATCTTTCCGCGTACTATGCCATCACACTGCGATCGCCAATCCGCCTGCCAAGCGTGGCGATTACGGCAAAACCCCCCACGGATAAAATCCTTGGGGAGGCCTTTGTCCAGCAGTGGACGTCTTTCGGCTGAGAGAGAGAGATAGTAGGATAGTAAAAACTAGGATAATGTACCTATCATCAGAAAGCCCACTTTTCAACTGAGCGTAGCCTTCGAGTCTCACAACTCTTGGTTCTGTCTACCCTATAATAGTTAAAGAAGTGATTCTATATATGTTATGTATGTATAATATACATACAAGCAAAAATTAAACATACTATATACTTATAATTAGCTGATGAACCTCTATGCACAGAAAAAAAAGAAATGATTACGACTTCTATGGACAGCTGCTCATGGACATCATAGAGGTCACAACAGTGACGTTGATTTTGGCGCCAAATGGATTGCCGCTATGTCAATCGCGCATGCGCGATTGCATAGGCTTTTGTTCTATTGCGATGCATTTTGGTGTGCATTGTATGGTAAAGTTAATGAATATTGTTCGGATAAACGTTCACGCTATAATTTTGTAATAGTATTCCTAATGTTTTTGGTTTTTTACAATAAGTTCTAATATTATCAGCTAAATCTATATACAAATATGAAAAAAGAAAAAATAAATCCCTTTCATCGATATCAACAGAAACCCTGTTCATACAATCCACTGCGATTAAATAAATCCAAAAATACACAAAACTTAAATTGGCTGAATGTGTCCATAAAACTGGAACATGCTTCTTTCATTTGAGTTTCGTCTTCCCCTTAACTCAAATATTAAACTTCGTGTTTTCTTGTTATAGTGTTAGTCTTTTATATTAAGTTTTATCGCAATACAAATACAAAAAGGATCCAAGGATGCCTAGGGCATTTTCAACGGCTATTAATAAATTTTGATGATTTTTATACTCCATATTTTTATTTATAGCCTTCAGCGAGTCAGTGACTATTTAAGTAGCTTTTTTTCTAGACTTCGCCCGCGTAATATTAGAAATGCGAAAGTGAGTTTGTTTGTTTCTTACCTCTAGATTTAAGATTCAAATTTATTGCAAGCCACAAGTTCAAAGTTGTTACATAATAATATAGGTACAAGTGACGCCCTGCAAGGGCACAGCAAACATGACAATTTACTTATAAATTAATTATTTCTAATTTATTATACTAGTTGTTCGCTGCGAACTTAGACCTCGCGATTATTATTTTGAAATATCTCACAAACGGCTGAACCGATTTTGTTGCGCAACGAACTTAAAAAATTCTATGGATAGTTGCTACTCGTATTCTTAATATCATCGAAATTAATTCAACGGTTCGAGAGTTATCGCGGAACAAACATACATACAGACATACATACATACATACAGACAGACAGACAGACAGACAGACAGACAGACAGACAGACAGACAAGAAATTCCAAAAAAAATTTTTTGCTTTCTATTGTTCGTTTTAGGTCTCCCTCTATCCATTTCAGTCAAAAATACTAGTCGTTCGCTGCGAACGTAGACCTCGCGACTATTAAAATACAATATTTATTTTCACAAAAAATTAAATATCTCAAAAACGGCTGGACCGATTTTGATGCCCAACGAACTTGAAAATTCTATTAACCATCCCTACATATATTCCAACTTTCATCAAAATCGGAACAACGGTTCGAGAGTTATCGCGGAACAAACATACATACATACATACATACATACATACATACAAACAATGTGTTTTTCGCTCCAACTTGAATTATAGCCCTCGCTCGCTTCGCTCGCTCGGTCAATGATTTTGTATACCTAGTAGAGAAATCAAAGTAAATCTACAATTTATCATCGAAAAACTCAGAAATTTCGTAGTAGCTTTAATTTATGAGGATTTTTTTTAGATTTTTTACAAGTATTGAGTATTTTTCTATATTTTTTAACTGATTTTATATATTTTAATAGCCATATGATGGGGGCTGTTTGAAACTAGTTTCATGGTAGTGAAGGGTCTTGACCTCTTGACTCTATTGAAGCAATCTTCCTGAAATTTCACACACACATAGTTAAAAGTACTGAGAAGGACATGGGTACCTTTCATCCCGTTAAAAATTACTGTAGCCGTGAGAAATTTACGAGGGTGAAGCCGCGAGCAAAATCTAGTAGTATTGTTGTTTAATTGTTTATTTATTGTGATAAGAATGATTTTAACCTGTTACCTACTTTTATCACACCTCACAATCTTTACAGCACGCAAAATGTTAGATTATAATACAATATTGAATTAAATAAAAATTACCAATTAAGTCCAAAATAAAAGTTATAGGTAAACACAATAACATTAATGAAATAAAAAAAAAATGTAAACTTTTTAAGATTTTAGTTATTCAGTTTCATCAGTGTCATTGTTATTCGACCACTGGTCACTGAATTAGTGCATACATACGAGTACGTATGTAAGTATGTTCTAAATAGAGTACATATACACAAGACTCAATAATAAGACAGGTTTGCAATAAAAGCAGGCTGTCTGCAGCATGCGGCTCCCGTACTAGACGGAGGGTTCGGACAATACCAGATTAATCGATGTCTTGCTTCTATTGGTATTATCTAAGAGGTCTTTTGTGACTCTGGTATAGGGATATGGATGGAGTTTGATCATCATTTTTTTGCTTATAGAACTAATAATAAAATTATAAACTCGAGTCCTTGCTTGATGATGGAGTATATATAGAAAATAGTATTGTGAAGACTTTGTTATACTTGACTTAGGTACACTAGATGATGCTTATGATATATTCATAGCTAACGGCGTATAATTTATCTGCGTTTTTATTTACCTCAACTTTAATTTAGTGTAAACTATCTGTTACCTCGCAGCTCCACTCGTAGCAAAAAGTCTTGTGCGTTTTTCATATAAACTTTTATTACCCACTATAGGACAGGCGTGTAAAACACGGCCTGCCACCGGTGGACAACCGCACAGCCAGCTCAGTGGTGCGTTATGTAGGAGACTCCGGAGTGGGTCGGTGGGTTCTTGTCGCTCTGTGGAATGTTACATTTGAAGAAAGAGACCAGGTGTATGTTGTGTTTCAATTCTAACCAAGGGCGCCACCAACTATTAGTTGGAATCAATTAAACAAGTTAATTGTTTATATATCAAGTTAAATATATTAAAAAGAAAATATACATATTTGGTAAACTCACTTTTTAGTAGTTAAATATTCTTATTACTTATTACTAATTCTTTCTATAGGAATGTTTTAACAGATCCTTTTTTTCTCACATGTTTCTTGTAACAAACTAATTAAGACTAAAGTCTAATTATCATAACCTATGAAAACACATGACATAGAAAAATGTCCTTATTCTTAAAGTTGGTTATAAGACCTACCTTTTAACAAAGGTTGAGAGCGTCCTCTCTATGTGGTAAAACTAGGAACAAATCATATTAGGCAAAGTCTCTGCCTTAAAATAAATTCTAAAGTTTAAGTTCTAGTTATAAAATGGAGGTTACTTGGTAAATCCCATTTAGGTCCTTTCCTTTCCTTCCAATAAACTGTATCACCTCGTCATTCCCAGTAATGTAGGAACAGCTGGGGGTCCTGGATTGTTGATTTGGAGACACCTGGCCATGCGGTCTTATATCAGATGGTGGTCGGCAATCCTCTTTGCTTACATGAAGTGTTATTGTTTTACTGGGATAAATAGGGGTTATTTATCCAAAGAAGGAGATTACCCTTAGGGTCAGGGTCATTGTAACCAGTATGTACAACGAAAAGAAAGAAAAATATAAGTGGGAACTCATTCTGAAGTAGTCATGTCACGACATCAAATCACGTGCCAGAGCACGAGGAAAAATAGTTTAAACGAGTAAACTAATAAAGTATAACACGTGGAACGTGGAATATTGAAAAATAAAGCGTAAACTAACAACTTAAAACCTAAGTTTAAAAGCGGTGCGTTCTGAAACAATAGAGAATGCTATTAACATCGTGTCTACAATATTCATAGGAAAACTAGCAGAACACCAGAGAGATGAACTCACATGACCGCTCCACCTTATCCTCCGCTCATGGAGGTTCTAGATTGCGAGGCGTGGAGCCCTGCGGCGTGTTCCATCCGAAAAGAAAGCCAAGAAAGATCATCTTGGTCGAGGTCTATCTCCTTTTACCACGTCAGCCTAGCGTTGACACGAAATCAGAGACAACATAGACTTCGATCAGAGACAAAATTATAGAAATGCGGCATTCATCTCGAAGAAAAAAATATAGTTAATCTAATAAAATCCTTGTTTAAATTATTATTCTATAAATTTTGACCAATTACCTATATTATTTACAAATATAAGTAAATAAAAAACATTCTAGCAACACGTCCGTCGCAACACACCACCTGTGTACAGGGACCATTTCCAAACGTCATCTCAAACGTCACTGTCAAACATCCAAGGTGACGGGTTGACGTTACGGAAACAAACAGGTGTGTTTGTTTTGGAAGACGATTAATGACCAAAAGCGTTAAAATAATAGCTAAATAAACAATTATGTGTAATGAATGTGCGAATCAACAAACGTAAGTGCAGTATATGTGAAATTTAACACGGTTGCGCATAATACACGCAACACTTTGACACCCCATTTCAGCCCTTGAGTGTAGATTTTTGAAAAAAAGTAGCCTATATGCGACTCCGGGTCTTCAACTATATCCATACTAAATTTCATCAAAATTAGCATTTATAATATTAGTATGGATGTCTGAACAATTCAAATTAGAATGTTAATTAGGATCAGAGCACTTGTCAAAAACAATGAAACGCATCTAAACGTTGTCTTACAAAGCTCCTGTGAGCTACCTGAATCTGTAAGACGAGAAGTAAAAATCTAACTAATGCCTCATAAGGATTTATAGATACCAATGTGACACATGTAGATTAAATAAATAAAAATATATGGAAATATCACACAGATTGAGTTAGCCCCAAAACACAGAATTATATAAGTGCCCAAAGCAAGCCCAAAGTGACTTCGAGACTTGTGTTATGGGATACTTACTCAACGATACTATATTGTTTAACAAATACATATATAGATACTAGCTTTCGCCCGCGGCTTCGCCCGTGGGAATTTCCCACGGGCACACTGCTTTTTCCCGGGATAAAAAAATTCCAGGTCATTATCTACCTCTGTACCAAATTTCATCGAAATCCGTCCAGTAGATTTTGCGTGATTGAGTAACAAACATCCTCACAAACTCACAAACTCACATCCAAACATTCGCATTTATAATATTAGTATGGATCCATCTTGACCCGACCGGGGATCGAACCCTAGACCAGCGGTGTGACAGTCGTTAGTACCGTGTTGATCGTTAGGCCATGGAGGTCGTCAATTCATTTTCATAAGCTTTACGGGAAAACATCGTGAAGAAAACTGGACTCTAGTTGATAATTGATTAGCTGGTATGTAAAATGGAGATGACTTCTCCATGGCAATTACATTGCTAAGAAACTCTTTGTGTGTGTTTCATTCCACGCGAAGATCATGACTGTCTCTAAGTAGGCAAAAACCTTCTTTGAGACCTAATTTCCTCTCAAAGTAGGCAGGCAAAAACCTTCTTTGAGACCTAATTTCCTCTCAAAGTAGGCAGGCAAAAACCTTCTTTGAGACCTAATTTCCTCTCAAAGTAGGCAAAAACCTTCTTTGAGACCTAATTTCCTCTCAAAGTAGGCAGGCAAAAACCTTCTTTGAGACCTAATTTCCTCTCAAAGTAGGCAGGCAAAAACCTTCTTTGAGACCTAATTTCCTCTCAAAGTAGGCAAAAACCTTCTTTGATACCTAATTTCCTCTCAAAATAGGTATTAACAAAAATATTTGATGATTTTTTACACCAATAATGATATATGGTGTTAAAAAAATCAAAAAATCAAATCTTGGAAGTTAAATTTTCCGAGTTTTTATATGTATAACTAGCCTGTGCCCGCGAACTTCGTTCGCGCGTAATTTACTATTGTTAATATCTCAGGTTCTAAGTGACGTATCAAATGAAACCTAGCCAGATTTTAAGTTAGACCTCCAACAATACAACAGTGAAAACCGCATCAAATTTAGTCCAGTAGTTTTTGCGTGATGCACGTACGAACACCTAGACCTTAATTTTTTTTCTTAAAAATCTCCATGTACAGTACATTCACAGACCAGTTACAGTTTTATTATATGTATTGATTGAAAACTCTTTTTAATAACCTGTATTCTCTTGTCGCGTCAACTCGTGAACGGGTGTTGCCAGGGGGATCCTGCTTCGATCCTGATTCGAATTGTATTTTTATTTTTTTGTTTTTAACCAATTTATTGTGGTTACTTGATCACAAACATAACATGTTTTATTATATTATTTTATTTATTTTCTTATATTTTATTTTTGACTGTACACAATCTAGTGTATGTATAAAGTTAATAAATAGCCCCTCTGGCATATTAGGCGACCAAGACTGTTTCATGAGTTTCTTTCGGCATTTCTTCTCAACAGTGGTCGTTCCGAAATGCTAGTAGTTTGTAGCTTTGAGACATAATATATTATGATTAAATAATTAGTTATCGACGTGAAAAAGAGCCTTCTTTGAAGGCCAAGTTTCAATAAAAAATTTTGACTTTGACTTTGACTTTGTCCCACTTACAAAAGCTAAATAAAATATTTCATTTTTCTCTGTCATCTACAGTCGAGGACAATTTGTTTTCAATTACTTTGAGCTGTCAATAAGTTAATTAAAACCTTCTCTTGAAGGGGTAGGATGATTAATTGTAGAAAGTAAAGTCACAGATTAAATAGAAGTAACAACGTTAAAGATGATTCACTCAACCTTTTGCGGCAACGGAAAAATAACTCTAAATACAAGTATCTAGCGTTGAAATTGCTTTGCCTGCCTGTCCGTCCAAAAACATTCGGCTGCGGTTGTTGTATAAACAAAATATAGAGGGTATTATAGAAGTAAATAAAAGTAGCACTGTTGGCCCACTAACTCATAATACGATACATATTTGTAAAGTGACGCCTTTGGATTTCTCCAAATTTTTTCAATTTCTAATTCCAATTTCAATTTTTTCCAATTTTTTTCAGCTGTGTGATTTGTTGCGCCGTCTCTTCTCCACTTGCGCTTTGGAGGCGGTGCGCCGTGGTAACCTTAGCTATAAGTTTTTTGATGTTTTCAGTTTTTTACCCGGTAGGCTAGTGACGAAGCAAGATAGTTCAGGTTCAGTCATAACGAGCTGGCGGCGTGTGAGATTAGCTAGCGTAGGTAACTCGCACTGTTCATACGTATTAGTGATGTAACGAATGTCATATTTTGGACATTCGCGAATGCGAATGCGAATATTCAGATTTTGTTTAAATTTGGCGCTAATTCACTATCGCTTGGTGACCTTGATAGCAGTTCCGTTCGAACGAGGCGAAGCGCGTTCGATTTGATTTTTGTTTCGAGAATAGCCGACTTAATACGCGCCTATATGAACGCATCCGAGTAAAATGTCATTCTGTAGTCCGTGGGTGGGGGTTTTTCGTAAACAAGTTTTGAGGTTAGAGTGTAAAAAGTATTTTCAACCGACTTCCCAAAAAGGAGGAGGTTATATGTTTCGATGTATGTATGTTTTTTTTTTTATGTATGTTCGCCGATTTCTCCGCCTATTGTGGACTAATTTCCAAAAATGTTTTTTTATTCGAAAGGGTGTATTCCCAAGTTGGTCCCATTTTAACCACGTCAGAATCTGTTCGGTAATTTTAAAGATTCCTAACAAAATATAAAAATATCAACATTGCATTATAGAGCAAAAGCCCGCGACAATATGCCTTCATTATATTATTAAAGTTCAAGATTTTCTGTGTATGTCCCCAACATAGAAATAGCGATTAGCGACTATAAAAGTTGGGTCATAATTACTTAGGCAGATAATTTGTAGCAATAACATAAAGTGGTAGCTCAATTTCCTCAAAGTAAAGTTTTGAAAATATTTTATTCCGAATAATATTAGAAATCACGCCATCCATTACCAGGCAATTGGTGCAGATATAAACCCCTGCTAGACATTCTAAATTTACTAAATTATGGCTCTATTTATTTTATTACTAGCTGTTACCCGCGGCTTCGCCCGCGGCAAAAAAGGATTAATCATTATCCCTCCCCTGTGAAACTGTTGCTTGAGCGCGAGTTGAAAAATAGGTAAAATAGCAAATAGGCAAAATTAAAAATTCATAGACAAATAATACACTCGCATATATGTATATGTGTGCATGAAATTTAGTAAGGCTGCTTGCGTGCGTGTCGTGATTTTCAATCAAAATGGCGCGAAAATTTCATCGTTACCGACCGCGCATAGATAGATATATTGATAAAGATATAAAATAATAAAAAAACGTACCAACAGGTCATAAAAGGTAACCTGAACCTAATTTATTTTCTGCCTTCAAGTCTATCCGGGCGGTAATAAAAAAAAAAAAATAACCTGAACCTAACTTATTTTCTGACTTCGAGTCTTTCCGGGCAGTAATAAAAAAAAATAACCTGAACATAACTACTACTATATGATCTTAGCTTTACAATATACAAAGTTTAACACTAAAAAAATTTACAATTTCGGAAACATTGTTTATTTTTAGACCAACCGCGAATTGGACCAACTGCGAATTAAACCAACCGCGAATTGGACCTTTTTTTGAACAATCGCGCCTAAACCGTGTCAGTGATGTCTACAGCGAATAGCTGGACGGGGTGGGGTGCGATATTTGAAATGAGTGCGGGGCGGGGCGGTGAGTGACGGATATGTACGTTAGTACCTACTACTTACTAATCTGTGGCGCTACTGTTTTCGCTACACTATATGGTATACATAAAAATTTATAAAAATATTACTTGAAAGAACATTCTTCACGAAAAAATATTGAAAGAACTTGTCTGCGGTAAACTGCCATCTCGTGGCAGGCCGTGAGAACTAAAGGTAAGTATTTAATTAAAGCGCCATCTAATGACAAATTAGATGTAATGGAAAAAATGTAGTGTACCTCATATGGCTATGTTGCGCGCCCCGCCTCTGCACGCAATGTACATCACAACCAACTCACTGATGTTTCTTCACACACATAATATATTATAGAACTAGCTTTTGCCCGCGGCTTCGCCCGCGTGAATTTCCCACGGGGACAGTGCTTTTTCCCGGGATAAAAAGTAGCCTATGTGCTATTCCAGGTCATTATCTACCTCTGTACCAAATTTCATCGAAATCCGTCCAGTAGATTTTGCGTGATTGAGTAACAAACATCCTCACAAACTCACAAATTCACAAACTCACAAACTCACATCCAAACTTTCGCATTTATAATATTAGTATGGATATATATATATATATATATAGAAGTTTGAGCAGAGTGCCATTAGTTCGCGCACTCAGAAGCGGTCCGCACACCTCGACGTATCCGGGCATACTGCCGGCCGGTGCAACGGCCCGTTTTATATGGAAGTAGTGGGGAGGCTGTCGTAACGTCACTTTGACGTAACGTCACTTTGACGTAACGTTACTTTGACGTAACGTCACTTTGACATGACGTCTATTTTGTCAAATAATAGATGGCGTTACTATAATTGGTATCCCATGCCCACGGGAACCATTTTTTCCAGGATAAAAAGTAGCCTATGTGCCATTTCAGGTCATTATCTACCTCTGTACCAAATTTCATAGAAATCCGTCCAGTAGATTTTGCGTGATTGAGTAACAAACATCCTCACAAACTCACATCCAAACTTTCACATTTATAATATTAGTATGGATAAAAGCTGAATTTAGTGTTACTTTGGGAGGCCCCAAGGGTGCTTTTTATACCTATAAAAATCATCCTTGCTAGCCATATTGCCTGCATAAGCAACTAAGATCCAAAATTCATACCTAGTCGCTAATATTTTTTACCCGTATATACCACGCAGAGAAACATTCAGCATTTTTAAAATAAGGAAGGTTTGGTCGTTGCGGGCTCTTGGTCTATTTATGTGCCAAAAATAATAGACAATTTGACATGTTCCGACATTTCAAATCAAACTGACATAAAAAGTTTCGAATTCTTAATTCTTTATTTTCGGCCAGAAGAAAAGTTTAAGTTTTTATTAAAGAAAATAGGTGTAGAAGCACTAAAAATGATAAAATAAAACGTTTTTCCAAAAAAATGAACCGACTTCCATCATAAAACTTAAAATCATGAAATAAGAATACAGAAAAATGAATTAGCATGCTACCTACTGAATGAGATGAAGTCGGTGCCAAATTGAAAATTAAATAAGCTAAATTAACATTAGGATCATGTATATATAAAATGCCTAGCTAAACAATTACATAACACCCTTACTCCTGCACTTGGCACCGACTTCACTTCATTCAGTAGGTAGCATGCTAATTCATTTTTCTGTATTCTTATTTCATGATTTTAAGTTTTATGATGGAAGTCGGTTCATTTTTTTGGAAAAAAAGTTTTATTGTTAATATGAATAAACCTCATAGTAATAGTGAAATATGGACTTATTTTACATATTGCGATGCCGAACGAGCTAAATGCAAGCTGTGTAAAAAGGAGTATTCAAGAAAAGGAAGGACTACAACTGCAATGAGAAATTAAATAATTTAAATAATTTTCTTGAATTAAAACATAGTTAATGTACAGATTTTGTTTTATTATATCAACCAACAATAAAAAAAAAAAAAATTATTCGCAAAAACATTCGCAGTAAATTCGCGAATGCGAATGGGAATGCGAATATGCAAAAATATGCGAATATCCGCGAATGCGAATGCGAATATTCGTTACATCACTAATACGTATAACTACGGATTTTTGCAAGTCACTACAAAACATTCAATCTATCGCTGGTTGACTGGAAGAGATCCCTTCATGAGATAAGTCCTCCATTGTATATTTACATACATAGAATCACGTCTTTATCCCTTACGGGGTAGACAGAGCCAAGAGTCGTGAGACTCGAAGGCCACGCTTAGCTGAATACTGGGCTCTCTGATGGAATGGAGATTCAGGTATAGTGACAGGTTGCTAGCCCATCGCTTACGAGTGGAGGAATCCCTAGTAGTATAATAGCTAGTAGTTTGTAGCTTTGAGACATAAAATATTATGATTAAATAATTAGTTATCGACGTGAAAAAGAGCCTTCTTTGAAGGCCAAGTTTCAATAAAAAATTTTGACTTTGACTTTGACTTTGACTTTGACCCCAGTTAAAAGCTCTTTTCCTCGAGTATATTTACCTTTTTATTTATGTGATGTTCACTATGTATTCTTAGTACAATAAAGATACTACAAACAAACAAACATTTTTAGTTTTCACTGGCCAATGCGAGAAGCCTTCTATTATATCAGCAGCTCCCAAAGTCCGAAATAGGAGCTCAAACATTTCTACATTCAGTCAGTATGTTCGCATAAACCCCCGAAATCTCGGCCCGTATAACAATGAACCATTATGACATTTGAATAAAAGAAGAATCCAGTGGGCTAAAGCCGTTACTGGCGGCCATTACCGCTGCCACGCCTTGGAAAACGGCGCAAGTTATAAGATTTTAATGTGTTTCCGAGCACATACAACCTGACTCTTTTCAAACTGTTGTTGTGGCTACAAATAAAGTTCATTATCTATCTTTACCTATCAAAAACCCGTGAGTTGAGTACGAATATTTGCTAGAACGTTATCGTATTGTCACATAAAAAAAATTATATGGAAAATAAACAGCGCCTCTATCGTACGTTAAAGTAACTGTTCGTTTTTCATATACATATATTTTATGAACAGTCAAGCGTCATAAGTGCAGTCATACCTCGAAGACCTTATCGCCTAGCATTAATGATCATAATGCCTTGTAGATTCTGACTGTACTTTTAACTCTTGGCTGTACATTCAAATATTCGTACTTCTGCTCACCGCTTACACCATAGATGAGAGTGAATAGCTTCTGGGTAATTAGATTTTTTGTGGTCAAGGGCAAATCCATCCTAATCCTAACTAAAATAAGAAATGCGAAAGTGAGTTTGTTCGTTTATTTATTTGTTTGCTTGTTACCTCTTCACGCTTTATCTACGGTCAAAAGAAGATTTCGAAATCGCTCGCTCTTATCCCTTGGATAATATTGGATAAGTAATGACTCGGTGTCACCAGCAACTTGTGCCGATATTTCGCCAATTTCATTTCTTCAGACTTCGTTGATTTTTCTTTTGTTTTCGGATATTCAAATGGCGTCATTTTTTAAACTAAAGACTGGCACTGACAGGTCCAAAAGGTAGAAATACTGAATACATCCAATCCATATTCATAATTCTAATCCTAACTTATATTGTTATAGTGGGATTGTTTATTTGTTTGTTTGTTAGGTATCTCTTTATCTACTGAACCGATCTTTCTGAAATTTCGCATATACATAGTTAGAAGTACTGAGAAGGAATTCCACTGTTCGTAGAATATTCATTCAATTCAATTCAATTTCATTCATTCAATGCATAAAATATGTAAATAACTTACAAGGTTTTGGTTAGTAACCACGAAAATTGGCCTCCAAAGGTGGGCAATTTCACTCGAAAGAGTCTTTTTCGGTATAAAGAATGTTTATTTCAATCACAAAAAACTTTTTAGCATAGACATACATATAAAAAAAAAATCATTAATTTTTTTTTAACTCAATAGTTTGTAGATTGACCACGAAGTATAGCAGAAAATAAAGAATAATTAATTTTATTTATAAGTTTTTTTGCCTTCATTTGAAATGTCACGTCCTATAGATAGTGTAATAATAACAAGTAGTCAGGGCGCGTTTCGGGCGTCGATTTTTGTAAAAAAATACCAGAGTAGGTTGCGGCGTTCCTGAAAATAAAATTAAATAAATATTTTCAGTTAATGATTTGATTTGAAAAACGTCAGAGCGAGATATACTTTTCACAACTGTGTAAAGTAGTAAGTAATACATTTTCAATATTTTTACATCTACAGAAACATACGGCATGATTTTAGGAAAGCTGAAAACTGTTACTGCAAGGAAAGTCTGTGAAAAATCTCAATTTACACTGCTATCAACTGCTGCAATAAAGGTAGCATAAAAATTTGCATACACCAAAGTTATTTCGCTGTACGGTAGGATTTGTTCCAAAAATATACGGTTTCAATTCCTGTTGTTTGCGCCTTTTGTTATCAGAATAGCAAAAACATCATGATCATCAATATACATTTGAATATAGCAATAAATTTCAATACGGCGCTATTGAGGAAGTTTTATGGAGTCGACATAAACATACATACAGGGTTATTTTAACTACTGGCCAAATTTTCACAATATGACCTGGCATTTCTTCCAAAAGAATCTCATTAAATTGGTCCCTCTCATGCCAAAGGGGATTTGTTATACATATTAATATTTTTGCAAGTGGAGTTTATATAAACTAAATATGCCTGCTTCCCGTGTAAGTAGGCAGAGACGAGTGGATTTCCAATTGCAAAAATATTGATATGTATAAAAAATCCCCTTTGACATGAGAGAAATCAATTTAATGAGTTTCTTTTGGAAAAAATGCAAGGAGCTTAGAAGTGGTTGTTCCGAAAATAAAATTAAAATTGTTTAAAATTTTTCGATATTTAACTAATTTAATAACACATTTAAGAAAAGTACATAGTTCTAGATACATAGGTACTAATTTAAAGGTTCTAGGTATCAAGAAATACAATAGTACAAACCTCATTCAAATACACCCAGTAGTTGTTGTTTAAACAAATATATGCAGATAAAAAACCTTAAGCTATTTTTTATCTACTATGGTAGGTATCGTTTTAAATCAGTAAAGGTACTAAATAATGTACAAAAATGTCACGATTTTAGATGTCAAGGTAAATAGTTGTATATGTCTGTTCTAGCTGTATTACTCAACGCGTTCTCGTATTTTTCACTTAGTGCTATCAGATTTTTCGGGGATCAACATGCCCCTGTAATAAAATGGCGGCAATATATTTTTATAACTTAAACGTAGTAAATGTTATTCTTCCACATGTATAGGGGGAAATATATAGTGCAGTATATATTTATATTGGTACATTATCTGAATTCGTAAACGCAACACTGAAATATTATCGTAGAAGAAGGCATATTAACATCTTTGCTTTCAATTTGTGACAGTCTATGATAAAAGGATTCCAAAGGAAGTTGTGTTTATAAGTTAAGTCATAGGATTTAAAATCCATTTATTCAAAAAAATAAAATATTCACTACAGGTTTCGTCAGTATAAATTAAATCTGACAAAATAGTTGAATGATAGGTGTTTTTATAGTGTTTAAGAATTCTTAAATTGTCCTGATCAATAATAATGACTTATATAATATTTTTAATCAGATTAATGCACTTTAAATAATATTATTTAATACTAGCTGTCGCCCGCGGCTTCGCCCGCGTGAGTTTCGCTTAGATGAAAAATCTCTCTTGGAGCTTTTTATCAGATGTTCCAGATCTTCAATTTTTATACGTCAGCAGAAAATGCTCATCAGGTTGAACGATTTTTGCTAAGGCGCCATTTCCATATATGTTATAGTGTAGCTGGTCTCTTGGAGCTTTTCATCAGATGTTCCAGATCTTTAATTTTTATACGTCGGCAGAAAATGCTCATCAGGTTGAACGATTTTTGTTAAGGCACCATTTCCATATTACTTATAGTTTAGCTGTTCCGTTATGGTTCTTCATCAGGTGTTCCAGTTTTCAAAATGAATTATAGCCTATATGTTGCCCAGGCTTAATAGCTATACAACAAAAAAAGTTTCATTCAAATCCGTCCAGTAGTTTTTGCGTGAAACGCGTACATATATACAGACAGACAGACAGACAGACAGACAGACAAGAAATTCCAAAATTTTTTTTTTGCTTTCTATTGTTCTTTTTAGGTCTCCCTCTATCCATTTCAGTCAAAAATATTAAATGTACAGACAAAATATTTTTACTGTTTTATTATATGTATAGATATAATTGTATAATTTTTCATATTCAATGATTTGCGCGTCTGTTAACAGGCTGAATACATTACTTTTATTTTTTAAGACATGCATTGTATAAAAATAATCTTAAAAATAAAACAAAAGTAAAAAGAAATTAGTCAAAAATTCCACCCCGGACTGTACCCGTCTCAAAGGTACCCATAACGCTTGCCGCGTTTCCCAGACGATTTATATTTCTGTACCACTTAAGAGCCAATAGCCATAAGGTACCTTTTCCCGTGGATTGTACAAATTACTTATTTGTACATGCTTTTTTATTCGGTACCACGTAATTTTTGAATGTAATTTTTCGCCCACTCTATAATGTCAAAATAATAATTACTAAGTCCGCCTACTATGTTTTTCAGTATTGTATGTTGTTCAAGGTTAAATAAATTTTCTTAACTTACCTGTTTTCGATACCTACGCTGAATCTTTCATATTTTATATGGTTACCTACCTACTCCCTCGTGGATATCAAATTTTTCCGTAGTCAGGGTACAGATTATTAGCTAGTGTTATATATTCTGCACATACCTATGTATAGTCAAGAGCATTGATATGTGTACAATTTTAGACCTTTTTACATTGCCTTAAGGATATTGTGTTTACAATTAATGCTCGTGACTGAACCTATAAATTACAGTCAAATAAAAATGGTTAGCTGATCCGAATTAGTACAGACTATTTGCTTATAGATATATTTATCCTGGGGCTTCACTCCCGTTGGAATTTCGGGATATTAAGTACCCTACGTGCTATTCCTGGTATTTGTCGTGTACCAAATTTCATCAAAATCCATCCCATAGATTTTGCGTGATTAACTAACATACTTACAAACCAAACCAAACCTTCGCATCTATAATTTTAGTAGGATACTAGCTATCGCCCGCGGCTTCGCCCGCGTGAGTTTCGCTTAGATGAAAAATCTCTCTTGGAGCTTTTCATCAGATGTTCCAGATCTTCAATTTTTATACGTCAGCAGAAAATGCTCATCAGGTTGAATGACTTTTAATAAGGCGCCATTTCCATATATGTTATAGTATAGCTGGTCTCTTGCAGTTCTTCATCAGATGTTCCAGATCTTCAATTTTTATACGTCATCAGAAAATGCTCATCAGGTTGAACGACTTTTGTTAAGGCACCATTTCCATATTTCTTATAGTTTAGCTGTTCTGCTATGGTTCTTCATCAGGTGTTCCAGTTTTCAAAATCAATTATAGCCTATATGTTGCCTAGGCTTAATAGCTATACAACAAAAAAAGTTTCATTCAAATCCGTCCAGTAGTTTTTGCGTGAAACGCGTACATACATACAGACAGACAGACAGACAAGAAATTCCAAAAAATGTTTTTTGCTTTCTATTATTCTTTTTAAGTGTCCCTCTATCCATTTCAGTCAAAAATACTAAATGTACAGACAAAATATTTTTACTGTTTTATTATATGTATAGATTAGGATAAAATGTGTCAAAGGTCACCGGTGCAAAATTCGAGCCGAAAACTTAGGAAGTCTACCAATCTCCCAACTTACATATGGCACGGCATATTTTCCCCGATTCCTCCGCCTTGTCCGTAATGGGCAATAAAAAGTTTGCACATAAGTTAGGATCGTGTGCCGGTGATATTTGTAAATAATTGTTATTGCTACTGAGGTTTGATTATAATTTTTATTGTGTCTTATTTACATGTAGGTATCCTAACGGTAGAGCGGTGGTGGCCGAGTGGTAGGGCGCCTGTGGCAGCAAAGATTCCAGGTTCGAATCCTGCCCGTGCTACATGAGTTTGTATTCCAATCTGACTCATGTACCTATGTTAGTTTTCATCGACCACCACTTGCTTCCGGTGAAGGAAAACGTGAGAAAACCTGCACTCTGGTTGATTTATTATCAGCTCGTGTGTAAACCGGAGAAGGCAATGGCAAACCACTCCATTAAAATTGCCAAGAGAGTCGTTGTTTTTGTTTTATTCCATACTAGCTGTCGCCCGCGGCTTCGCCCGCGTGAGTTTCGCTTAGATGAAAAATCTCTCTTGGAGCTTTTCATCAGATGTTCCAGATCTTCAATTTTTATACGTCAGCAGAAAATGCTCATCAGGTTGAACGATTTTTGCTAAGGCACCATTTCCATATATGTTATAGTATAGCTGGTCTCTTGGAGCTTTTCATCAGAAAATGCTCATCAGGTTGAACGATTTTTGTCTAGGCACTATTTCCATATTACTTATAGTTTAGCTGTTCCGTTATGGTTCTTCATCAGGTGTTCCAGTTTTCAAAATGAATTATAGCCTATATGTTGCCCAGGCTTAATAGCTATACAACAAAAAAAGTTTCATTCAAATCCGTCCAGTAGTTTTTGCGTGAAACGCGTACATACATACAGACAGACAGACAGACAGACAGACAGACAAGAAATTCCAAAAAATTTTTTTTGCTTTCTATTGTTCTTTTTAGGTCTCCCTCTATCCATTTCAGTCAAAAATATTAAATGTACAGACAAAATATTTTTACTGTTTTATTATATGTATAGATAATGACCACGACCCTCAGTCATGAGGAATACGACTATAGAGAGAGAGATCCTAACGGATCTTAACTAATATTATAAGTGCGAAGGTAAATTTGTTTGTTTATTACTTCATTATTATCTACTGAACCAATCTTCCTGAAATCCGCATACACATAGAAGTAAAGAGAAGGTCATAGGGTACCTTTCATCCCGGGAAATAGCACTGTTTCCGTAGGAAATTTACGCGGGCGAATTAAAGTAGGTACCTAGATTTTTTTTTGAGTATATAATAATAAGTTTTTAGTTTCATTTTATATATTTAATTTTCCATTGTATTGTAATGAATAGATACTGTAGTAACACCCAAACATTACTTAACAATTGATTTTAGGCAAAGACGACTTCAGCTCCCACAAAATAGCTTCTTGGCATATGTTACTTAGTTATGAACATAGACTAAATTTATTTAAATTTTACTGAGAGACACAGTCTGCTGAGGAAGCGGGATGTCAGATATAGTTTTTGCCTATGTTAGTGAAGGACAGTTAATATCTTCTGTGAGGCTCATTTTTGTCAAGTTTGTCATTTTTTGTGTGTTTTGGTTCCACCGAATTTGTGAACATTCAGTAAAAAAAATTGAATTTGGAGCACACTATTATGAACGTTTTTGGGCTTCATTTGACAATCAAGTTTATAGGTCTATTGAAGAATGAATTTTATTTTTCTGTCTATGGTTATGAATGATATTATTTTAATATTTAGACATTTAAAAAAAGTTAATTTATCTCATGAATACAAGTTTTTTGTAGTAAATTAACAACGGAAGACCCCGAGTAAGTTAGCTGAAAACAATTTAGCTTGGCCGCTTTTTTGTTCCAGTAAATTTAGTAAGTTCCCTTTGAACCCACTGGGAAGAAATAATTCTTTCTAAACTGTCTCACTTTTAATTAGTGGTCGTTTTTAGTTACTTTCTGGCGTTTTGTTTCAAGTTTTGTTAAACTCGCGAAATTTATTTGAAGAGTCAGTGTCTTTGGTTTTTGTCTGAAAACGGCTGAAATGACTTTTTTAAACCTTTTGAGCTACTCGTAAGCTCAATACGATGCTAACGCACTCAGACCACTTAATCAGATCTCTCTCAGCCGAAAGACGTCCACTGCTGGACAAAGGCCTCCCCCAAGGATTTCCACGTTGACCGATCCGGCGCTGCCCGCATCCATGCGCATTGCGTATCCCGCGACCTTCACCAGGTCGTCGGTCCACCGAGTGGGAGACCTGCTAACACTACGTTTTCCGGTTCATGGTCGCCACTCGAGAACTTTTCTGCCCCAACGGCTATCTGTTCTACGAGCTATGTGCCCCGCCCACTGCCACTTAAGTTTCGCGATTCTGCGGGCTATGTCGGTTACTCCAGTTCTCCTTAATCAGACACTAAGGTACATTAGCCGTTCTGTTAGGCCAATTAAATTACATTAGTAAAAATACCAACCGGTCGCGAGATGCGCATATTGCGCATGGATGCGGGCAGCACAGGACCGGTCGTTATGGAAATCCTTGGGGGAGGCCTTTGTCCAGCAGTGGACGTCTTTCGGCTGAGAGAGAGAGAGAGAGTAAAAATACCCCTCTGTTTTATACACATACATACATACATAAAATCACGTCTTTATCCCTTACGGGGTAGACAGAGCCAATAGTCGTGAGACTCGAAGGCCACGCTTAGCTGAATAGTGGGCTCTCTGTTTTATGATGAGGTTTTATCGTTTTTCCAGGCTACTGGCGTGTGAGGTCTGTCAGATAGTACATAACTGTCATCAGATGTCAAATTCAAATGACAGTATTGTATAACCCTTATTACATAATTTTTTCAAACTAGGACTAGAAGAGATCCCTTCATATCATAGGATAAATCTGCTGTTGCCAACTCTTTTATTTTGTAGGAATTTCTTTATGTGGTTTGAGCAAAGTTATATCAAACAAACAAACCTACTTGATGGTAAGAGTACTCCTAAAAATAAAAGGCGGAAGATAAGGTAAAACTTTCCCTGAAGGACCACATACCTTTTTCTTTGGAAGGCCAACTTTTAACTTTGATTACGAACTCCTAGGGTAACTGTACCTGTGTTATACTAAGTACAAGAAAGGATTAAGTAAGTTCTGGTACTTTTATTTTGTTCAATAGTATTTTTTTTTGGTATACGTAACTGAAATCGGTTGAGAAAGTAACATGTAATTGTTTGTATTAGTCCTTTGAAAAAATATTTTTCAACTGTATTTTCATCAAATGTGTTTGTGAGTTGTAAATTAAATTTTATCAACTTTGCACACTTGTATCATAATGTGCTATGATATATTATTTCTTCTGGTTTCTTCGTAAATTTTATATCCGCCAGTCATCGTCATGAGTTGCCATTTCCATTTATTCTTACAGATCACGATTTCAAGAAAATGAAATGAAAGATTCATTCCTTGCTTAGAATGCAAGTTATAGAGCGCGCGCATGGTTGTATGTGCCATTTTATTTCGAAGCATGATAATATCCTATTTAATATACTTTGGGCACGCAAATGTCGTCAACTGTTTCTATCAAAATCAAATCAAAATCAAATCAATTTTTATTTGCAAGAATACAGTTGATAGGAGATGTTACAAATAAATAATCAAAAACCTCATAAATTATTTATATCTTTTTGCTATGACAATACAAATATTTTATCTATAAAATTACGACACGACCAGCTGTCAATAGGTGTACATATATTATGGTATTTTTAAACCGTACAATCTTGCCTGATAAGTTGATTGATACTATTGAATGATTTTACGATATTTATCGATAATATTGGTGCATGATATGAACATGCTGTGTAGGTATGTATGATGAATGTGTAAATTTGGTTGCGTGCGTTTCACGTAACATGCTGATAAAAATAAATGAAATAGGTACAATGCAAAGTGCTTTTACTTACAGTTATTACTTACAGTTATTACTTACAGTTAGTGCGCCATCTAGTGGCAGTAGCCGTATACACACTAGTAAACTAAACAGTCAGCCAATGTGCAGGTTTCCTCACGATGTAGAAAACTACCATCCATGAGTTAGATTGGTCTACAAACTCAGGCGAAACAGGTAGGATTTGAACTTGGGTCCTACTCGACCTAAGGCGGGTGTCTTCACCACTTGGCCACCACCGCTTCAAAAATTTTGATTATCGTTGGAAACACAGAGGGAAAAAGACCCAGAGGCCGCTCACCAACTAGATGGTCTGACCAAATAAGCAATCAAAACACACTAAAATTCGACACTGTCGCTAGTCGCTAACATCGCAGCCGACAGGAGCCGTTGGAGACAATTTCTCCGTTCTAGGCTTTCAGCTTCACCATGACCACAATCTTCAGTCATACAGAGAAGTAATAAGAAAATAAACAAGCGGATCATTAAAAAATAAAAAAATAGGACTGACAACTCACATCACCTATGTCACTTGGAGGAATGCAAGGAAAATACCTCTCACATCTTAACCTTTTAAGCCGTTTAGGCCTTATGGTGGAAAAAATTAACTTACCTTGAAAACATAACACTCCTTTTTTCGTCAGTCGTGTAAAAAGTCCATCACGCACTCTATTACAAACCAAGCTACACTAACCAATGCAATGATTACTATGCAGGCGAAGACGCGGGCGACGGCTAGACAATAAATCCCGATATGACGGTCAGAATTTCATGATATTTTATATCATTTGGGAATAAATTTCTGTCAATTTTACATACACTTTGCCAAATTTGAAAGGCTAAAAATTTTGGGATGAAAAGTCGTAATTCGTAAATTGCTTAAAAGGCAACTTTAAGTAGGCAATTTATTGCTAGCTGTTATCCACGGCTCCGCCCGTTGTAAAAAATAAAAATGTTGTATGAAAGTTGTATTAAAAACATAAAGTGTGATCCCGTTTCACCCCTCATTATTATATTGCAGCAATTTGAAGTAGATTTTTTGTTGATTAAAAAAAAATACTTTGCTTGACCTCGGGTCTTTAACTATATACAATATACCAAATTTAATCATTCTGTATACCTATCTCATTAGTTCAAAAACTAGTATTACATATAAACAAGTGAACACATATTAAGTTTCTACTTAATATCAGTAAGTATACTTACTGATAATTCAAACAAACAAATTACATGCAATTATGTCATTGTAAGCAAAATTGCTTGTAATGTGAATAAATAATCATGGGTGGATTCAAATTCTTGATCGTTTTATAAGTGTCGTTGATACTTTTATAAAGTATCAAGATAATGTTTAATGTGTGTTTTTATCAGTGACGTACTATGCGAGGAATTATTTTATTTCGCTATTCCTATTTATGGAAATATTAGTAGGTAAGTACAAATTGCAAGAATTTATCGAAACAGCACTAAAGACTTGTGTCACTGGTGTATGTGGCCGATGTTTAGTTGTTCAGCCAAAAATGTGTTATGGCAGAAGATCTGTCTAAATTATCGCAGATAAGTAATATCTCGTAAATTATAATAATATAATATCCCGCTATCCCGGACTCTGGTAGCGGTCACGGTAACGGCGGGGCAGGGGGTGCTAAGAATCCCCGGCAGATGCCAGGCTACCAACCCCGACGACCCTTGGCCCTGGCAACTTACAACACGTGCACACTGCGGACCGACGAGAAACTCGCTGAACTAGAGGAAGAATTGAGCAGGTTACGATGGGATATTGTAGGATTATGTGAAGTCCGAAGAGAGGGGGAGGACACCATGATCCTCAAATCCGGAAACCTGCTCTATTTCCGGGAGGGCGACCAACTGTCCCAGGGTGGTGTCGGGTTTATCGTCCACAGGTCCCTCGTCAACAACGTGGTCCATTTCGAGAGTGTTTCGGCGAGGGTAGCGTACCTTGTACTCAGAATCACCAAACGGTATTCGTTGAAGGTAATACAAGTATACGCACCGCCCTCATATCGCTCCGACGACGAGGTAGAGACTATGTATGAGGATATTTCTAGAGCCATACATAGCTCCCAGGCCCACTATACCGTTGTGATGGGGGACTTTAACGCGAAACTAGGCAAACGAAGCGATGATGAGCTGAGAGTGGGGAATTTTGGATATGGAACGAGGAATGCACGTGGTCATCTGCTGGCCGGCTTTATGGAGAAGGAGGGCCTCTTTATGATGAACTCCTTCTTCAAAAAGCCAAAACAGCGAAAGTGGACATGGTTGCATCCTAATGGCGTTACAAAAAATGAGATTGACTTCATCTTGTCGACGAAGAGGCACATATTCAATGATGTCTCTGTGATCAATGCCGTAAAAACAGGAAGCGATCACCGATTGGTAAGAGGCATATTGAATCTTAGAATAAAACTCGAAAGGTGTCGACTGATGAAGTCTACGCTCCGACCAGCGCCTATCCAGCTCCAAAACCCCGAGAGCTTTCAGCTCGAGTTGCAGAATCGCTTCGAATGCCTGGGAGACTGCGAAAATCTGGACGATTATAATGACAGGTTTGTGCAAATTGTTCAAACAGCTGGGTCTAAGGCCTTCAAAACCCGCTGTTCAAAAGGAACCAAAAAGATCTCGGACCTCACCAACAAACTCATGGAAGAAAGACGAAACTTGGTTCTGCAGTCCTCTGACGATGCTGCTCAGTATCGACGTCTAAACAGACAGATCTCCAAGTCCCTAACGCGCGATTTACGCCAATTCAATACTGACCGTATTGAAGAGGCGATTAAGCGAAATAAGGGCTCAAAAGTGTTTGCAAGGGATCTGTCTGTTGGTCAAAGCCAACTGACCAAGCTGAAGACTGAGGATGGCAGAATCATTTCGTCGAAGCCAGAGCTGTTGGAAGAGGTTGAGAAGTTCTACGGACAATTATACACCAGCGTACGCGCACCTGTCAGTAATCTGGCCAAAGATCCAAGAGCCAGATTGACCCGACACTACACCGAAGATATCCCGGACGTCAGCCTATACGAGATTAGAATGGCTCTCAAACAGTTAAAAAACAATAAGGCACCGGGTGATGATGGAATCACGGCTGAGCTTCTGAAAGCAGGTGGAACACCGGTATTAAAAGCTCTTCAGAAGCTATTCGATTCCGTCATACTCGAGGGACAAACGCCTACGGCATGGCACAGAAGTGTGGTGGTACTTTTCTTCAAAAAAGGCGACAAAACCTTATTGAAGAATTATAGGCCTATCTCACTTCTGAGCCATGTCTACAAACTGTTTTCGAGAGTCATTACGAATCGTCTCGCTCGCAGGTTCGACGACTTCCAGCCTCCCGAACAAGCCGGTTTCCGAAAAGGCTTTAGTACCGTAGACCACTTACATACGCTGCGGCAGATTATACAGAAGACTGAGGAGTATAATCAGCCCTTATGCTTGGCGTTTGTGGACTACGAGAAAGCCTTCGATTCGATCGAGACCTGGGCTGTGCTACAGTCTCTCCAACGGTGCCAAATTGACTATCGATATATCGAAGCGCTGAAGTGTTTGTACGAAAACGCCACCATGTCGGTCCGTCTCCAGGATCAAGGCTCGAAACCTATCCAGTTGAAGCGAGGGGTGAGACAGGGAGACGTTATATCTCCAAAACTGTTCACCGCCGCCCTGGAAGATGTCTTCAAGCTTCTGGACTGGAGCGGACTCGGTATCAATATCAACGGCGAGTACCTCACTCACCTTCGATTCGCTGACGATATCGTAGTCATGGCTGAGACCTTGGAAGACCTAGGCACAATGCTCGATGGCCTCTGTAGAGCCTCTCAACAAGTGGGTCTAAAAATGAACATGGATAAGACGAAAATCATGTCTAATATCCGTGTCGCACCCACTCCTCTAAAGGTTGGAGACTCTACACTCGAAGTTGTTGACAATTACGTATACCTGGGACAAACAGTTCAGTTAGGTAAGTCCAACTTCGAGAAAGAGGTCAACCGTCGAATCCAACTCGGCTGGGCAGCGTTCGGGAAGCTTCGCGATATCTTCTCGTCCAAAATACCGCAGTGTCTCAAGACTAAGGTCTTTGACCAGTGTGTGTTGCCAGTGATGACATACGGAACAGAGACGTGGTCGCTTACTATGGGCCTCATGAGAAGGCTCAAGGTCACCCAAAGGGCGATGGAGCGCGCTATGCTCGGAGTTTCCCTGCGTGATCGAATCAGAAATGAGGAGATCCGTAGGAGAACTAAAGTAACCGATATAGCCCGCAGAATCGCCAAACTTAAGTGGCAGTGGGCGGGGCACATAGCTCGCAGAACAGATAGCCGTTGGGGCAGAAAAGTTCTCGAGTGGCGACCACGAACCGGAAGACGTAGTGTTGGCAGGCCTCCCACTCGGTGGACCGACGACCTGGTGAAGGTCGCGGGTTGCGCATGGATGCGGGCAGCGCAGGACCGGTCGTTGTGGAAATCCTTGGGGGAGGCCTTTGTCCAGCAGTGGACGTCTTTCGGCTGAGAGAAGAAGTAATATCTCAATGCATGAGGTACAAAAATATATCTAAATCCTTCCAATAATTGATTTCTTAATTAATTAATTGTCAAATGTGTGTATATTTTTTGTTCTGTAATATCAATATCATTAATTAATTAGAATTAGATCAAATAAAAAATTGAACCTTAATCGCTGCCATCATAGGGTCAGGGGCCCTATTTTTGAAAGTGTGACTCACCAAAAAAGCGTGAGCCGAATGATTTTTCATTCGATATCAATTATTCCGTATTTTTGAATTGTCTATGTCGAATAATTCGCAACGAGTGGTCTAGACCACTCGTTTTCGTATGATTTGGTAGTCGAACGTTTTTTACGTCAAAATCTTGAATGACATAGACAACAGGATACGGATATAGATGGAATCTATTAAAATTTTTATATTGCGTTTGACGCTTACGTTCTCTTTGATTGAAAATTTACGAACATTTTTTTAACGATTCGTTACCGATTCGGTTTTCGTTGCGTAGAATGGAGCAGAAATTGTTTCTCGCATTATTTTCATATCACTGGCAACATTGCTAGACGAGTGATTTCAAAAATACGGCTTTTATGTTTTTAGTGACATAGTAGGACGAGTGCGACATAATAGTCTATTCGATTTCGGTGGTATGTCACACTTTCAAAAATAGGGCTCCTGGTGACGACCGACCTTACCTCTTTGAATGGCCAAACTCAAACGTTGGCCAAAGTATTTTACTTGCCAGAAAAGTATTTATTTGTTTTATTTGATTAATTTGCAATTTTATAACTATAGCAGGTAGTAGGATTAAGATTTTTTTAACTACAGGCATAATTTAGTACATACAGGGTTATTTTGAAACCATTGGCCAAATTTTCGCAGCAGACTTGGTTGATGAAATTGAGCAAATTTCCAAAAAAAACTATGTTCGTGATAAAATTTTTTTTTGCTTCCAATACAAATTGGTCGATCAGCTGATGGGACTTAGTATGGAAAGTTGAAATTTTATGTTATTCTTTTACTATAAATTTCTTTCGGACGTAGTTGTATTCCAAGTACTGAGCATATTGTAAAAATTTGGCCAGTAGTTTCAACATAACCATGTATATTCGAATAATACAAGTAACATACATACATACATAATTATCACGCCTTTTTCCCGTGGAGGTTAGACAGAGACTAGCGATTTCCATTCGCTACGATCCTTTCCTTACAGACCTATCTCGCTTCTTCTACACTCATCACTATTCCATACATGCTTTCTGGTTTTTGGGAATCACGTATTTATCCCTTAAGGGGTAGAGAGAGCCAGGAGTCGTGAGACTCGCAGGCCACGCTTAGTGGGCAAGTTCTTTATAACTCTCCAAATATGTAAAACTCATATTTTTGCAATTAAAATTATTCTTATCTGTAAGAAAATATTTGTTATCAAACAAAAAACTGCTGGTAATAACCGGCTATGAAAGATTTAACTCTACAAATAAGTAAAACTCATGTTTTGCAAATCATTTTATCTTTATCTTTCAGGAAATATTTGTTATCAATCAAAACCGCTTAATAATCGGACGCAGCTTATCGATAAGGATCCAACCCACACCTTGGTCGAAAATGAGTTATCTATGCCAAAGTACTTCTCATAGTAGGTATGTAGTATCAGCCCACAAAAAAAGCCAACCGAAATTTTAGCTGTAACATATTAATTCATACCCTTTGAACCACCCACATATACGGCAGGTAAATAATTCTTTCCTGCGTAATGCTCCAAGCCATGTGGACTGTTACCCAGAAAACCATATCTATGAAAGCAATACACTGAATACAATAACGAAAACGACCCAAACCACTCGGCTCAAATTTTGTACAGAAAATAAATTGAACTTTAACGATCCAAGCAACATGGGTTGTTATTGCTAAATTAAAATTTATTTCTTAGGAAGAAATTTTATTTCGCAATAACGATCCAATCTTACTGTACTGTGTTCATTTTTTACATAATAAAAATAAATGCTTATAAAATAATACATTTTTATTTTCGAGTGCTTAAGCATATTCCTAATGTGGGACAAAATAGGTAATAAATAAGTTTTATTTAAAATAAAAATAGTGCAACCCATAGGCAGTAGAGAAGATGGATTAAGCCTCTTAAAAGGTCATGTTTTATCTATTTTGTTGTGATTTTACAAAAAAATATTTCAATTATATTCAAAATCATTTTTTTTTTATTGAAACTTCTATAATAAAAATAAAGTATTTAATTAATTTTAAATTATTTGGTCTATGTTAATGTATTATATTGAAATTATTAGGTTCCGTTTTTTTAAGTTTTAAATTACATGGTCAGTTTATTACGAACATTATTGTCTGATTGTATACTGTATGTATATACACACGTTTATGAAACTATCATTTTTTTTTATCGGAAATCATGAAAATTTGGTTTTTATTCCCATTTTTTTAAAATATGGATCCTTAATGCTAAATTAAAATCCTCTTTTACTCTATAGACATACTCATTTAGCGATAACGATCCAATGACATATTTTTGTGAATATCTTAATATTGGTAATAAATAAAACTTCATAAATTCATAGATTTACTAAAAAGAAAATAAAGTAATTGAAGTGACAGGATCTTTGAAAAATTACAGTACAAACTTCAAAAATTTATATCTCGAAACTATGATGTTGTGGGTTGGATCCTTATCGATAAGCTACGTAATCTTAATTTTTAAGCGGTTTTATTAAATAATTATATTTACAATGTAATCAAATTTACTTATATTGTGGAATTGATGTAATCGTCTTTTTCTGATAATATCGAGACATTACCTCAATATTCACTCTTTAGTGCAATTTTTTTTGTGAGTTTTTCTTACAAGTAGACATAAATCCCAATCCTAATCCTAACTAGTAAGTTTGTCTGTTTATTTGTTTTTTAATTCTTCACGCTTTATCTACTGAACCAATCTTCCTGAAATTGCGCATACACATAGCTGGAAGTACGGAGAAGGACATAGGGTACCTTTCATCCCGGTAAAAAGTACTGTTCCCGTGGGAAATTCAAGTGGGTGAAGCCGCGGGCAAGAGCTATCAAATAATAAATTGACAAATCTATTTTTACCCTATTTAGCAAAGAAATTATTATTACGTAGCTTTTGCCCGCGGCATGTCCTTCTCAGTACTTCTAACTATGTGTAGGTATGCGAAATTTTAGCAACATTGGCACAGAATTAATGTAAGTACTACGTAACATTGGTTCAGTAGATGAAGCGTGAACAGGTAACAAACAAACAAATAAACAAACAAACTCACTTTCGCATTAATATTAGTTAGGATTAGGATTCAGATTTTTAAAAGATACATATTTTTTTAAATACTGTAACTGTCCTTCCGCAATACATTTTCATGTTAAACCATATTGTGTATATCTATTACCATATTGTGTAATATCTATTACACAATATGGTTTAACATATTTTTTATGTTAATAATGTTAAGCCATATTGTGAAATAGACTTTACTGTAATCAGGCAATTTTATTCAGATAGTAGCTATCAAGATATATTATCGAGATATTCTAATATTCATTTTATACTTGTTTTTGAACCATTCATCCTTGAACATTGTCGAAAAATGTTTGACCTCGATCGAGGATCGAACTATAATTTCTACACAGGATCAAAGTTGACAATCAGTTTTTTAATGAGAACTTTAACTATACTTCTCATTTAAATATCTAGAATAAATTAAATGAACGAAATGTTTAATTCTAATAATATGGAAATTATTATCGATAAAAAATATAGCAAAAGTTATTAGAGTATGTTATTAAGAATAACTTTTGCAGACACAAAAAGCTGTGTATTTTTTGTGTCTCAAACCTTGAATGAACAAAAACTACACACGAATAACCTGCCAAGTACGACTCGTATTATACAATTCAATGAATTGGTTCTATGCATTAAGGAAAAATTCTAACCAACAAGGCTGACAAGTCTAATATAGGTAAGACATGCGGATAAATGGCATTTTAAAGGTCTTATAAGTATCCTTAAGTACGGGACCCTAAAAGTCGTCAATCACTTCAAATTATAAAGCATACATTACAATACAATACATACAAGTTTCTTTGAGATGCGTGGGAGAACCTAATAGTTAGAACTTAGTTCATATTCGTAGCTCATAGTGTATTCACGTCTTTAATAATGATTATTTTAATAGTGTTGTTATGTGTACTTAGAATAGAAGCGGCAAGAATATTAGTAGTTATTCCAACGCCATCAATAAGCCATCAGCTACCAATAAGACCTTTGACTCAAGAACTAGCAAAAAGAGGGCATGACGTCGTCGTTATAACAACAGATCCTGTAGGGAACAAAGATGGTGCTATACCTAATTTCACTGAAATAGATGTGCACGATATATCATATAAAATTTGGAGGGAAAAAGTTTTAAACTCAGAAACATCCAGTGGTAGCTCAAATGATTTAGAAAACCAAATTGCTAAATTGTACAATCTTGTAATGGATATATTTGAAGTACAAATGGATACTAAGCAAGTCAAAAGTCTTATTAGTGACAAAACAAAGAAATTTGACTTAATATTTCTAGAAGCTTTTGCCCGACCGACGCTATTATTTTCACATTTGTACAAAGCACCTGTGATTCTATTTAGTTCGTTCCAGTTTATGCACAATAATTTAGAGGTGATTGGTGCACATAAACATCATTTTTTGTATCCCGAAATTTTTCGTCAAAAAGTCAATAATATAACAATAATGGAGAAGATAAAAGAAATGTATATGCAATATAAAATAGAAAAGATTATTGATGAATCTGAGCAGAGGCAGAATGCTGTGATTAGAAAAGTTTTAGGAGCAGGAGCACCAACGCTTAACGAATTATATAATAACGTAGATATGTTATTTTTAAACGCACATCCTATATGGGATTCAAATAGACCGGTTCCCCCAGGAGTTGTATATTTAGGAGGTATTCATAAAAATCCGCAGAAAGATTTGCCTAAGGTGAGTGATTTTTTTGATATTTTATATTTTTATTATAAAATATATTAAGTAATTATATTTGAATAAACTATATAATTACTAAAACATTTAAAGAATAATATACAAAACTGAACATAAAAAATATATTCGGAAATTCTGATGTTCCACTCAAAAGGCGATGTTTAAAATTTTTGACAAATTTTGTCTTTTGCTTTTCTCCAGTCAAGTTCAGTGCAATAACGATAATGATAATGCAAAAAATATTAACGGAGTACACTCTTCTGACGCGTGCTATTTATCTACGAGTATATGAAGTATATGTACGGACAAGATAAGCATGTAGTCGAATAGTCTCGTGTCCGTCTGATGATAAACTAGTTGATGACCGTGACTTTGCACAAGTGGAATTTAAACCTTGAGAGTTGGGGTCCAATCAAACAATAGTTTCAATGTTTTTGGTTTATTCCCAGATACCTATTACGACTTTCGATATTATCGAAATTCCTATATTCATTCATTATTTACTCTACTCATTTTTTAAAATCTTTTATTATTATTTGTGTCATATATAAAAAATGATTCTATATACTTCTACTTTCACTGTATTTTCCTTCTTATTTCACATTTATTTTCGCAACAGATTTGTCTCATACGAGTTTCTCAAAATTGGGACATACATACATACTATCGCATTTTTATGTTATAATAAGTAGATTATTCACATCACTGCTCTTGATAACTTTTGATATACTTAATCAATATATTATTTGGCAATAAATAATGCTGAACCATTACCATTTCAATATTTATCTAAACAGATAATGACAAAACTGAGACTCATCCTCTATAACTATTCTTATAAATACAAATAGATACCGACAACCTCACAGTCATCATTTAGAGTTCAGAGTATACTGACGTAATAATGTTTCGTTTACTAATGTTTTTGTATTGTGTGTTTGGCCTCGAAGCAGCCAGAATATTGTTCGTTATACCGACACCATCAATAAGTCATCAGCTACCAATTCGACCCTTATTCCTAGAATTAGCAAAACGAGGACATGATGTAGTCGTTATCACTACAGACCCTGTAAAAAATGAAGTTGGTGCCTTAACTAATTTGACCCAAATCGACGTGCACGATATATCTTATAAAATTTGGCGAGAAGTAGTTTTCAAAGCGGGAACATCTAGTGGTAATTCAAATGACATGATACCCCAAATTAATTTGATGTACAATCTATTGGTAGATATATTTGAAGTGCAAATGGAGAATGAAGAGATAATTACTCTTATTAATGACAAAACGCAGAAATTCGACTTAGTATTTGTTGAAGCTTTAATAAGGCCAGCGTTATTGTTTTCCCATATATACGAAGTACCAGTTATTCAAATCAGTTCGTTCCTTGCTATGTATAACAGTTTACATGTGATTGGTGCATCGACACACCGATTTTTATATCCTGAAGCATGTCGTCAGAGACTTCATAATTTAACAGTATGGGAAAAGTTAACGGAATGGTATACGCAATATAATATTGAAACAATAATTGATAATGCTGAAGTCAGACAAAATAGAGTGATTAGAAAAGTACTAGGACCTGATGCACCTACACTTAATGAGTTATTTAATAACGTTAATATGTTGTTCTTGAATGCACACCCGATATGGGATTCTAATAGAGCAGTACCTCCAGGAGTTGTGTATTTGGGAGGCATTCATAAAAATCCACAAAAAGATTTGCCCAAGGTAAGATTTTTTTATGATACTACTTTTTTACATTTTATATTTTTTGTGTATGTTTTAACTTTAAAAAATAAATATCTAAATACAAACAAAATAGGAACAACATGGTGTATAAAAACTACAAAATGACATATAATGTATGCAGATAAAATAACTACCTAATATTACCGGTGTTTAAAAAAATTCGAGTTTTGACATTAAAAAATCTAAAGATAAACAAATCGTCACGTCTCATGTTCTTCTGAGATATAATGAAACTATTCCATACAACAAAAAAAGATTCTAGTGCATGGTATTTATTTAAAGTTTTCGCAAAAATTGGCAGGCTACCATGATACCAACAGATATTACCATGTAAAATTTTCATCGAAAACGGAACGACATGCAAACAAACGCACACTTTTGCTTTAATCATTGATATAACTAGGGAAATTGGAAAAGAAGATGTACGTAACATCTTTATCATTAAAATGATAAATACACGAAACTATCTATTCTTATCTGAAAACAATAACAAAAATAAACCTCATTCTCTATAACAGTTTGATAAGGTACCCTATATAAAGTACATGGATTTCAATAAACTCATGTAGTCGCTATCTAGAGACCAGTGTATACTGACATACCTACGGAAATGTTTCGTTTACTAGTGTTTTTGTGTTGTGTGTTTGGCCTTGAAGCAGCCAGAATACTGTTCGTTATACCAACACCATCAATAAGTCATCAGCTGCCAATGCGACCTTTATTCTTAGAATTAGCAAAACGAGGACATGATGTAGTCGTTATTACTACAGATCCTGTAAAAAATGAAGATGGTGCAATATCTAATTTGACCCAAATCGATTTACATGATATATCGTATAAAATTTGGAGAGAAAATTTTTTGAATACGGGACCATCCAGTGGAAGTTCAAATGACTTAGTAGAACAAATTGATTTATCATTTAATCTTTTGGCAGATTTATTTCAAACGCAAATGGAAACTGAAGAAATAACGACTCTGATAAATGACAAAACACAGAAATTTGACTTGATATTCGTGGAAGCCTTAATAAGACCAGCGTTACTATTTTCCCACATTTATAAAGCACCAGTAATTCTAATCAGTTCGTTCCTTCCTATGTATAATCAATTAGATATACTTGGTGCACCAGGTCATCGTTTTTTATATCCTGAACCAAGTCGTCAAAGACTCAATAATTTAACAATATGGGAGAAAATAACAGAAATGCGAACGGAACTTCAAATTGAGAAAATAATTGATAATACTGAAGTTAGACAAAATGAAGTCATTAGGAAAGTACTTGGACCGGGAGCACCTACACTTAAGGAGTTATATAATAACGTTCATATGTTGTTCTTGAATGCACATCCGTTATGGGATTCTAATAGAGCAGTGCCTCCAGGAGTTGTGTATTTGGGAGGTATTCATAAAAATCCACAGAAAGAATTACCCAAGGTAACTTTTATAATTCATTTTTTAAATTTACTTATATTATGTTTGACATCATGTTTAAATTTTTATAAAAACTAAATTATTTCTAGCATGTTTCGGAAAAGGCCTTTAAGTTCTTTTATACAGATTGTTTGATTAACATGTACTTCACACGTAAGTACTTTTTCATTTCTCATACTAGGAAAGAAGTGTATATTTGATCCAAGTATCGGGTTGAACATGCTTCTTCCCTCACACGGGAGAGAATGTTTCATACATATTCATTTGTACCCTAGGAAGGGAATGAATTTTTAAAAATAGAACACGATAAATTCCTTTAGGAATCAGCTAGTGTCATAAATTTAGAAAAAAAAAATAGTTATGGAATTATTATTTTTTTCTATGTCAATGGCTAAGTTCTAGGTTCTACACAGTAAAAATACCGAGTTTGAAAGAACTCAAAAGAACTTCGATGCAAAACGTTTTATTTTTCTATGTCTTTGGATACTACATGTATTAGCCAATGGTAGCATAGAAAAAAATCATTCTTTATAAAAGAAAAAAAATTCTGTATTTAGACTTACCGCTGTATTTTCTTCGTTTTTATCCATATTTTTCTTAATTATGTAAAGTAAAAATATTAGTTTATTTATATACTTAATTATGATATTGTTAAAAAGAAGAAAATACAATGAAAATACATGGACATTGTGATGGTCTAATCAGCCATTGAGAATTTAAAAAAATCCTAGAACGTAGAAGCGGCAGCGATGGCTCGCTCCAGGCAGTCCGCCTAGTGATTCCATGTTCAAAATTTAAAAAAGACTAGGTACGGATATTTATTTCATAAGCTGTATCGAAATTCAAAATCTCGGTTTTATAGTGTTTTTTGTTTACTTTCCTTATATTCGATATGAAAAGTAGAGTGCTTACTATGGGTGAATGACATCGATTCATACTCGGATTATAGCCGCCCTCGCTGCGCTCGGGCGTCTAAACACCTCGTATGATATAGATGTCATCCGACCCTAGTAAAGCAATCTACTATTTCATGCCTGGGAAGCAAGGGACAACATATTATTCATTAATTTGTTTACATATAACCCAATAAACGACATCTAACTAGCTTAGAATTGCAAATATATTTTTAATCACGCATTGTTATGTTGTGAGTTCACTATCAACTTCACTTATAAAAATGCGAGGGGCATTTCAAAACTGCTCGCCAACTAGTGGCCTGATGTTCTTCATGTTTAGCCGTGGCGTATAAATACTGGCTAATAATAAGGTTGAAAATATAAAATAAGATAAATAAAAATAGCCTTTATTGACAATTAATTAAATACATACCTATTTTGTTTTTCAAAATAGTGCCAATGAATTTTTATGGAATTAATACATTTTATATTTTACTAGCTGTTACCCGCGGCTTCGCCCGCGTGAATTTAACTTAAATATGAAATCTTTTTGTGTTCCAATCAAACTGTAGTAATAGGTTACTCCTGTAAAAAATTCAGCCATTTATTCAATGTCCCAAGGGAATGAATTCGTATGGTTTCGACCACAGTTATCTTGTTTCTCCTTTAGGGGTTGAATATCGAAAATTCCTTTCTTAGTGCTCACTTACGCTATATAACGAACCTCTATGCAAAATTTCAAGGTACTACGTTCAGCGGTTTCGTCTCTGCGTTGATTTTCCAATCTGTTTTATTTATACGGTTTTACGCCTTTAGGGGTACAACTTTCAAAAACCAATGATTGCATCGTTATATGTTATGAACCAAGAACGAAAATGTAAGGTTTCATATGTCTCGCGTCAAAAATGGCGAAGTTTCATACAAACTTTGAACCCCATTTTTAACCCCTTAGGGGTTGAATTTCCAAAATTCCTTCCTTAGTGCTCACCTATGCTATACAATAAACCAATATGCAAAATTTCAAGTCAATATGTTCAGTAGTTTCGTCTCTGCGGTGATCGCAAAAATCAGTCATTAACGATTTTATATATACAGATTATACATACAATAATTACATTTTATCAGAATTGAATTAGGAAAATATTATTATTTTTATTTTATTTTTTTAATATAATTGACACTGGTAATTTTGTTTTAATTGTCTTGCTCTTCAGCGTAGGCCTCCCTTAGAGATTTCCATAGTGACCGGTCCCTTGCCTTCCTCATCCATGTTGCACCTGCCACTTGTTTGACATCATCCTCCCATCTGTAGTTTGGTCTTCCTCTCCGTCTCTTATTGTGTCTTGGACACCACTCCAGAAATTCTTTTGACCATTTCTCATGTTCTAACTGAGGTGTCAAGTCCATCTACATTTAAATTTTTTGATAGTATATGTTACATTATGAAGTTTAGTTTTTTCCTTATTGTGTCAAGTCTTATCTTATCTTTCCTTTTTCTTATATAATATGATCATGTATGAAAACACATTTTGAGATCTTTGTAACAGTGTACTAAGTGGACAACTCCTTTTTTCCCCCCACCTATTCCGAAGTAGTTACGTATACATATTTACTTACCAAGGTCGAGTATTCAAGTATCAATTTAATGTTCCGAAGGGATTTTGTTTCCTTTTTTTCAATTAAGTACCTAATCAGTCAAGTCAGTTGACAAGTATGTATACCTGGGACAAACAGTTCAGTTAGGTAAGTCAAACTTTGAGAAAGAGGTAAACCGTCGAATCCCACTCGGCTGGGCAGCGTTCGGGAAGCTTCGCGATATCTTCTCGTCCAAAATACCGCAGTGTCTCAAGACTAAGGTCTTTGACAAATGTGTGTTGCCAGTAATGACATACGGAACAGAGACGTGGTCGCTTACTATGGGCCTCATAAGAAGGCTCAAGGTCACCCAAAGGGCGATGGAGCGCGCTATGCTCGGAGTTCCCCTGCGTGATCGAATCAGAAATGAGGAGATCCGTAGGAGAACTAAAGTAACCGACATAGCCCGCAGAATCGCGAAACTTAAGTGGCAGTGGGCGGGGCACATAGCTCGTAGAACAGATAGCCATTGGGGCAGAAAAGTTCTCGAGTGGCGACCATGAACCGGAAGACGTAGTGTTGGCAGGCCTCCCACTCGGTGGACCGACGACCTGGTGAAGGTCGCGGGATGCGCATGGATGCGGGCAGCGCAGGACCGGTCGTTGTGGAAATCCTTGGGGGAGGCCTTTGTCCAGCAGTGGACGTCTTTCGGCTGAGAGAGAGACCTAATCTGTAATCACGCTTAATAATTTCTGTATAATCAAATCACGCCTGCTTCATGTCGTTATTGACATGAAATTATTAAATACTAGCCTGTGCCGTGAACTTCGTCCGCGAGTTATTTACTATTGTTTATGTCTCAGGTTCTAAGCGATGACGTATAAAAATTCTACATAAGATTTTAGGTAAGACCTTAAACAATATAACTGTGAATGCCTCATCAAATTTTGTCCAGTAGTTCTTGCGTGATGCGCGTACAAATATACAGACAGAAAGACAGCAAACAGATATTTTTTTTAAATAGAGATTTTTTGAAATAGATTTTTTTATGTTTCGAAACTGGCGCGATTTTGACGAGTCGAGAGTAATGCACTGCCGAGCTTGGCGCTCTGGTGCAAAAAATAGTTTGGGTTCTATTGGACCTATATTGACATATTTTAGCATAGCCCCGATATTTTACTTTTTAAATATCTCTTATGATACACAGACCAGTTACAGTTTTATTATATGTATTAATGACAATGAGTACGCAATCTTCAAAACTCCTATCAATGTAGATAATACAATTGAAGATAAATTAAAAGTCATTCTGTGTCATCAATTTAATTACTATAAAACATACGCGGAAGATGATTAGTATGTAGTTCTTATTCAAGGCCCAGTTGATACCAAAGTGTTCATAAAATGTTGCGTTTTTTAGTGATTTTCTGTTGTGTATTTGGACTAGAAGCTGCAAGAATATTATTCGTGATTCCAACACCGTCTATAAGTCACCAGCTCCCAATGAGACCATTGACTCAAGAACTAGCAAAGCGAGGGCATGATGTAGTAGTTATAACAACAGATCCTATATATCCTAAAGGTGGTGCCCCAGCTAACTTCACTGAAATCGATTTGCATGATCTATCCTACAAGTTGTGGAGGGAAAAAGTTTTAATTGCAGCTACTGCAAGTGGCAGTGCAAAAGATTTAGATAACCAAATGAATATGATGTTTAAACTCGTAATTGAAATATTTGAAGTGCAAATGCTAACTGAAAAAGTTCAAGCTCTTATTAATGACAAAACACAAATATTTGATCTGATAGTCTTAGAGGCTGTATCAAGACCTGCACTTTTATTTTCTCATGTGTTTAAGGCACCAGTGATTCAAATAAGTTCATTTTTATCTTTTTATAATAATTTACAAGTGATAGGTGGCGATGTCCACTACATTTTATATCCGGAAATTACTACCCAAAAAATTAATAATATTACAAGTATGGATAAACTAAATGAAATTCATAGGCAAATTAAATTTGTTAAGATGGTGGATAGCTTCGAAGAAAGACAAAATGCTGCGATGAGGAAAGTTGCAGGGCCTGATGTTCCTCCACTGAAGGAGTTATATAACAAAGTAGATCTGTTGTTTTTGAATGCATATCCGATATGGGACTCTAACAGACCCGTGCCACCGAATGTTGTGTATTTAGGAGGTATTCATAAAATTCCACCGAAGGAAATACCAAAGGTACTTTTATCTTTTGTTAAATTTTCTTAGTTAGATTGTTCATTTCAAATTATGATCGCTAATTGAATTTATTTCACGGCTGTCAACTAAAATAAAAACCAAAAACTATTTTCTTTGGGCACATTTTTAGCCCAATAAATAAAAAAGATTACAATGAAGGTCTCGGATAAATGATTTTAATGTGTAAAATAATGTACAACATCTAATCATATTCCCCTTTGTCTCTGAAACAACATCTAAAATTTATGGGTAAAATCTAAATAATGTATGAATGATTTCTTCTTAGGGCACCTAACACACGTACCTATGGAAGAACATACATTAACGACAGTTATATTACCACCATATGATTTTTTTTTGTCGTACCTTATCACTTATTATATTACCTACTACATAAAAAAACTGGGTGTATGCATTATTACTACGCACACATCTATACGTGCCGTGTATGACCAAAATAAACTGATCATTATAACTTGGTGCCAAGGCTCATTTTGAATCGCTGCGCCTATTTAATTATTTCTATGATACTCCTAGAATGAGTCCAATAACGAATATATATGTTTCGTCTCAGGTAGCAGTAGCTATTTATAAAGGCAAGGTTGAAATAACGTCAAGCTAGTGCATTTTTTAAGGCTGGCGTGTTGCAACGGTCACATAATGATCCGCGTATTTATATTTTCATTATTTATTATCAGTCTCGATGCAGCAAAAATATTGGCTATTTTCCCAACACCATCAATTAGCCACCAAGTTGCATTCAGGCATCTAACTCAAGAGCTTGCCAAACGAGGTCACCAAGTTACAGTAATAACAACAGATCCAGCGTTTTCTAAAAATAGTGCACCTGTTAATCTAATTGAAATTGATGTCCACGATATCTCGTACGCGATTTGGAGGGAAACATTCATGCGTGCTGCTAAAGGTAAAACAAGTGACCTAATTAACCAATTGTCAGTGGCTTTTAAAACTATAACCGATGTATTTGAGGCGCAAATGAAGACAAATGAAGTAAAAACTGTTATTAATAATGGTAATAAGTATGATTTGTTAATATTGGAAGGATTAGCAAGGCCAGCTTTAGCATTATCGCATATATACAAAATACCTGTGATCCAGTTTAGTTCGATGGTTCCGATTTATAATAATCTTCAAACTCTTGGTGCTTCTGCTCATCGGTTGCTTAATCCAGAGATGGTACGGCAAAGGATCAATAATTTGACTTTATGGGAGAAAGTAACAGAGATGTATACTCAGTATAGGTATGAAATGGTATTGGACTATGAGGAAATAAACCAGAATGCTGCCATCAAAAGGATTTTTGGTCCAAACATTCCGCCTCTTAGTGAGCTATATAATAATATTGATATGTTATTCTTGAATTGTTACCCTTTGTGGGATTCTAACAGAGCTGTACCGCCGAGTATAGTATATTTAGGAGGAATTCATAAGTATCCACAAAAGGAGTTACCTAAGGTATTATTGAAATTTTTTCTCGAATCAAATAAATAAATTGAGAAATAAAGCAAGGACGGATAAATAACGAGTAACAATTTCAATATCAACATTTGAATACAATCACAATTGTACCCTTTAAAACCAGGTTTCAAATGGCACAGTAATGTGATTCCCATGTCGTTTAAAGTTTGCAATGTCGTTGTTTCAAAGCTAGAACCAAATCAAAATTAAAAATTAATTTGTGTTTTTTTACAGGATCTAAAAGCCTACTTGGACTCGTCCAAACATGGCGTCATCTACATCAGCTTTGGAACAAACGTCAGCCCATCAGCGTTGCCAGCGGAGAAAATCCAACTACTAGCCAAAGTGTTCTCCAGATTGCCATACGACATCCTATGGAAGTGGGACAAGGAAGAGTTGCCCGGGAAACCAGCCAACGTGAGGATTTCAAAATGGCTGCCGCAATCGGATCTTTTGAGTGAGTAGAACAAAATGTCAAAAATTGGTGGCAGTACACTGTTATTCAGGACTATCTGCGTCTAGAAATTTTTTTGGACAAGATGTACCTTATATATTCCAGGTTATAATCTACCCGTATATTAAATTTCATCAAAATCTGTTCAGTGCATTTCGCGTGAAAAGGTAATAAACATCCAAACATCTTAGAGCAACCACATGTGCATTTTCTTTCCAATAAAATTTTACAATGTCAAAATTTGGAAATATTTTTGATTGCAAGATTTCAGATAGACCAAGATATGTCCTGGAAACACACTAAAATAGAACAAAATTTTCTAACAACCTTAAATATTGATGAGTGCGTCATTTATCAAAATAATTTACGTTTTTTTAATACAGTCATCAAATCATCAGACAGACAGATATTATCGTCGTTAGGTACTTATTGATAATTTAATCAAATTAGCTTTATTTTAATGATTTTGAATACGGATACTGACGCGTCTTGTTAGCTTTATCTTGAGACAGACTACTATGAAATATTTTTCTATACATATAATAAAACTGTAATTGGTCTGTACATAGGTGATATTTAAGAAAAATAATGCAGGGTCTTAAGAGAAAATAGAAGACAAAATATATATTTTTAGAATTTTGTCTGTCGCTCTGTATGCTCTATTAAAAACTTGTGTTTCAAAGTCGCAGACAAAAATCAAGATTTTGTTTCTGTGTATGTTTTTCTGGCAGCACGCAAAAGGACGAGGTACTCATTCTATCTTATCGAATTTGTTTTTTTGACACTGATATTAGAATTTTTCTAAGCCTCTGAAAGGCGTCTTACGCATGGAAGTAGTAAGTACTTTCAAAGGTACTTAATACTTCCATGGTCTTACGTTATTTTTACGTGTATCATCAAACTACCTAGTAGATGAGATTTCCCCCCCCTGCTCTCGCAAGCAAGATACGCGCTCCGTTGAAATAATTCATTATATTGTTGAAAAGTTAACATCTTTACTACTAAAGTGTATCAAAAGAAAGCTAAAATCCCAAGTGAAGTGATAAACAATAAATAAATACTGTGGCAATAGTGGAAATTGAGAAAATCTAACTAAATCCCAGCCATCGAATAGAAACTACGACAGTTATTTGATTTAAAAAGTGATAACGTCGATCAGCTGGGTGAATATCGCTGTACTCCTTATACACACGGATAGCTTGATCTGCAGGTATTGTCCATCCTACTCACTCACACACTTCACGATATACCTACATAGAAGGAGTAAATAAAATATAAATTGAATTGATTTACTAAAATGCCTTGCTCTGCATGTGATCAAAAGATAGCTTACACAGGCGAAATGATAAAATGTATTTGCTGCAAAAAGAAATATCACTATCAATGTCTCAATATCACAACATCGTATTTTATGTCCAACCGAAATGAACTACAAACCTCTCTACGGTGTCCGGCCTGTAATAACGTTACTCGGAGAAAACACGACCATACACCCGTCAGATCCACAGAAAACACTTTACTAAACGACACGACTATGTCAATTGATTTAATGAACGAAAACGAGAGTCTTCTAGGTGATACTGAAAGACTAACACCGGAAAATGATAACATGGCATGCGCTTCTGAACTCGTCAAAACACCTACATCAAATGACACAATCACTTTCGACAGATTTAGTGCATTACTAGACGAAAAATTAGACAGTACAAAACAGGATCTTCTAAAAAGTCTTACGACAACAATTGAATCACAGATAGACATGTCGATGAATAAACTAAGACAGGAATTTCAACATAGCTTGGACATTTTACAAACCAAACAAAAAGACACTGATAACGAAATTATGACGGTAAGGAAAAAATGCAGACGCTTGATACAGAAAACAAAGAACTGCGACGTGAATTACAATCTCTAAAAAATAAACATGATACTTCTTTACAACACACACCCTCACAGAAACACACACAGGATACTGATAAAGATAAAAAAATTGTAATATACGGTTTAAAAGAACACTACGACGAAAGTGAAGAACAATTGTATAACCAAATTATTTATTTATTTCAAGATGTACTCCAGATAAACCTGACAGGTTTCGTAGAAGATATTAGGCGTATAGGAAAGAAAGGTATAAATCGACCCTTACTTATAGAATTAACCAGCAAAAGAATGACCAAACACATATTACAAAACACTAGATACTTCAGGAACTCCAGTATAAATATCTCCCCGATCTTAGATGAAAAATCCCTAGAAGAAAGACGTATGTTACGTGAAAAAATGCTAGCAGCTAGGAAAGCCGGGCATTATGCAGTTGTGCGCGAAAATAGGCTATTTATTAACGGAAAACAAGAAAACACACCACAATTGACACCAACACTGCCAGCATCTATAGAATCCCGTTATATAAACACTAGCCTGTACAAGCCTATTCCAACCTCACTCAATAACCAGTCACTCGTAGGAGCTTCAGATTCAACACAAAAAGAAGTTATTACGCCTAATGAATCTCACACAAATCGAAGAACACCACCGCATACATTTCGTCACCAAATTTAAATTATTGTTCCAAAATATGCAAAGTCTCAACAATAAAACACACATACTGGAAGATTTTGTAAATGAAGAACGCTATCATGCGATATGCCTATCAGAGACATGGATACGTGATCATCAAGCTAACATTATACAAATACAAGGTTACAAATTCGCAGCGGCCTTCTATCGCCAGGAACATAGAGGGGGAGGCGTGGTTATTCTGCTACAAGATGATATAAAATATAGACTACGACAAGATATCACCGATTTGTCTACAGAATTTGTAATTGAATGTTGCGCTTTAGAAATACTAGATTTTGACATACTTTTGATTAATATTTATAGATCTGACCGTGAGATTGAGATATTTTTCAACTATTTGCATGTTCTGCTCAAGAAAATTAGACAACAGGAATACAACAAACATATTATAATAGGAGGTGATTTTAATATACATAAAATCCCAAAAACTAAAGAATATGACCGCCTTTCTGACTTAATGTTAAGCTCAAATTTTCATCAACTTATAACCGTACCTACTAGAGTAACAAAAGCCACGAGTTCATGTATTGATTTTATATTTACAAATACAAAAATGACAGAAAATGCAATGGTTGAAGACAACGGAATATCTGACCATAGATCGATTATTTACACGTGTAATAAAACTACTATCAAAAAACAAAATACACACAAATATAAATATATGCGATTATTTAATGAAGATAATATTAAAAATTTCAAATTAGCCGTAAAAAATATAGACTGGACACAAATAATAAAAACCACAAATGACATAAATAATAACTATAATTCTTTCCAAAATATTATTCAGGAAAATTTAGAAAAACACATTCCAAAAATACGAGTAAAATGCACTAAAAAGCACAAAAAAACGTGGTTAACCGTGGGTTTGAAAAAGTCATGTAAACATAAACGATTGCTTAGAATACTGTCTAATCAATCAAATGACAAAATTTTGAAAATGCACTGCCGAAAGTACGGTAATATTTTGAAAAAATGCGTGAACAATTCAAAAAGAATCGGTCACTCTCGCGAAATGTCAAAATCAAAAAACAAAACAAAAACAATGTGGAAAATAATAAAAAATGTGACTAACAAAGGCGCCTCAAATACTAAAAATATTGCACTAAACATTAACGTATCGAGTGTAGAATGTCCCTACCTGGTTGCGGACTCGTTCAACGAGTTTTTTGCATCTATAGGAGAATCACAATCGCACAGTACATGCACATTACATAACGTCCCGGCCGCCGCCGGAGCGGAGGTGCACTCGGGCAGCTCGCGTAATGCGCCCCCCCACACGTCATAACAAACTCAATGTATCTTTCGTATGTTGATGAACACGAAGTTTACACCATAATAAAAAAACTAAAAAATAAACACAGCTTTGGACATGACGAACTACCCCCGACACTTATAAAAGAATGCGCCACGGAATTGACCCCTCCACTGGTAAAACTTATAAACCAATCATTTGACGAAGGACGGTTTCCGAACAATTTAAAAATTTCGACAATAATACCTATCCCAAAAAAAGGTGATTCTAGTGATCCTGCAAACTATAGACCAATAGCAATCCCATCGACAATTTCAAAAATCTTTGAACAAACAATGACATTTCGATTAAATAAATTTTTTGAAAAATATGACGTATTCGACGCAAACCAATTCGGATTCAGAAAAAAACGCTCGACTAGCCTTGCTGTATATCATTACGTGCAAAAAATACTTACCCATATAAATAATAAAAAATACGGCGTCGGGCTTCTACTGGACATGACCAAAGCCTATGATAGGGTCTCCCATGACGTACTGTTACGTAAGCTGCACAATGCGGGTATCCGCGGACCGGCGAATAAATGGCTGCGCTCGTACCTAAGCGACCGTCAACAATACGTCCAAATCGAATATAATAATGAAGACTCAAATGAATTACAACTAATAAAATCTAAAATTCGCGTAACAAATAGTTCTATCCCACAAGGGAGCGTGCTCGGCTGTGTATTGTTTTTGATATACATAAATGATCTCCCGCGACTTTTTCATGACGAAAAGAGTTTATGCGTTATGTTTGCGGACGACATCTCACTATTATTTAAGTGTAACAATTCTAGCGAATCGTGCGTTGTACTCAAGGATGCAATAAATAAATTAGAAACATTTTTAGACTCGCAAAATTTAGAAATTAATTTAAAAAAGACTAAAATGATCCAATTTAGACCGCCACAGAAAAAACGACTAGATCTTAACTTACAAGTAAATGGCACGACAGTCGAAGAAGTAAACCATTTTAATCTCCTTGGTATAACGATTGACACATACATAAATTGGAAAAACCACATTGTTAAAATAAAATCCAAGCTGTCGCGATTCGTCTATGCCCTCGGTGTACTGAAAATTAATACAAACCTTGACACTGCGCTGTCAGCCTACTATGCCTACGCCGAGTCTTGGCTGCGATACGGGATTATATTATGGGGAAATAGTGTCGACGCACACGTCCTGTTCGTTATGCAGAAGAAATGCGTTCGAATACTTACCAACACACGAAGTCCAGATAGCTGTAAATCACACTTCATCGAGAAGAAAATACTAACACTCCCGTGTTTATATATATTAGAAATAGTTACGTTTGTTAGGAAGCATCACTATTTATTTATCCAAATAAAGGACACGCACGCAATCAACACACGGCAGAAAAATAATTTAAAACAACCGGTATCAAACTTAAAAATGTTCTCAAAAAGTACTTATGTGATGTCAATTAAAATATATAATAAAATCCCGGCCGAATTAAAATCAGAAACAAATGACACTATCTTCATTAACAAAATCAAATCATTACTAATCTCAAAAGCATATTACTCTGTCGAAGAATTTTTAAATGACAAGATAACTTATGGTTGAAAATGTCTCAATCGCACGCCGAAAATAGAATAATTAAATTTGACCTCATTTAATTTTATTTAAATTTAATTAAATTTTGACTACAATTGACTGTAAATAATTAAAGATTTTGATGAAATAATTTTAAATTTTAAAGACATCGTTTAATAGTATTTAATTTTGAATTTAATTTAATTTTGCTACACCCACACTGGGTACATGTTTAACTGCACATTTTTTTGTCATCTTTATGCTCATGTTTTGCAAATAAATGAATTATGAAAAAAAATAGATTCGTACATGCAAAGTGAGCAGGTTTCTAATATGAAGTAGTGGTATACACATATGAAGACGCAAGCAAAAGCTAGTCTACTGATAAATGAACAATTACTTACATTGTCGCAAATCATGGTATGACTATTAAATAACCAAAATCACGTTTTTGCATGTCACGATCACACATATGTGTGGTGTAGGCCAGTCAGTATGAATTTTGTGATTGAATATAATAATGTTTGTACCATGGAAGTAATAAGTACTTTGTACAAAGTACTTATTACTTCCATGGTTTGTACAAATTGACATGGATAAAAAACTGACAAAACATCGAGATATAATGCATGGAAGTAATAAGTACCTTAAAGTACTTATTACTTCCATAATATAATGCACTAATGTGACAAACATGGAAGTAGTAAGTACTTTGTACAACTGGAAGGTTCACTGAGACAAGAAAAGCGAGCCGAAAGAGAGGCTCGAAATCGTGGCGCGTCCCTTTCTGACGAGGGTGACCATGTTAAACAAAATTCTTAGGACCAGTGAACCACATGTCACATGTCATGAGTCAGTGTGAAGGCAATTGAGCCTACTTTCGTGAGTTGTGTGTGAGTCAAAATTACGCTCGTTTGCGCTTTTACGCCCCTACAATTACGCTACTAGAAAAATATGTAGCTATTCCATAGGTTCAATAAAATATAGTACTATTTATAAACTTAGTAAAATAATACTCAAGTTAAAAAAACGATTTATTTAATTACTTAAACGTTATTGTTTATTTTATTTACTTATTGGGGACGCCAGCGCAAGCTCCAGACGGGTGATCAGTCCACTCATGCCGGGACCATTTCACCCACCCTATGTTTTGAGTCACCTGGTAACTCACGTTGGTGGCGACCCACTGAATCTACCTGTTACTTTGCAGGATTTTAATAACTAACTTTAATTGTTATGTCGCTCAGATCATCCTCAGATAGGGCGTCTGAGCCCAATACTTCTCTCCTTGCAGCAGCGTAAAGCTAGTTTAATAATCCGCCCGGTAATCCTCAGGTTGGAAATGTAAGCTACATATTACGAGTTATTAGTTAATTTCCCACGAATCATCCCAATCCATTTTTTTCTTAATTCTATATTTGCGGTAATCTGAAAAAAATCATTGTTAGGATACATTTATTTTCTTTATAATTATTATGTAGTCACCCTACTACCAGAAATTAAAACTTACCCGTGGAAGGAAATCCCACAACCTGGGTATGATTTCTTTATTGCAACCTCCAATAGCACAACATTTATTAACCATTCTCAAACTCCAATAATAATTATTATTAAAAACAATTAAATTCACGCGCTACAGAAAAAAGCAGCCATTTTGTTTAATTTGTGTTGCTAGTGTATTGCAAATAATATTTACTATTTCCATAACTAGAAAGTTTTTCATGCTATTACGCCCTTAGTACACCGACGCGTTCGCATGCGAAAGCGATTCACTGCGAAACGCTTGCGATTGCGAAACGTCTGCGATACACTGCCGGTTTTCATATAGCATGTTTTGTAGAATGAAATCAAGAATTTATATTTTAATATATTGGTGTATATTTTTGCACGTCGCATCGCATTGATTTCTGATTACATGACGCATTGCGAAGCGAAACATGACATTAGTGAATCGCCTACGTCGTCATTGTAACAGCTACTTCGCAGCTACGTGCGAACGTACTGATAAGGATGCAACTATACTAATCTCGCTTAGTTTGAACGAGACACAGCATATGCGAAACGCTCTCATCCAACTGACAAGTTTTTTGAAGTTTTGTTGCCGTATGCGAACGCGTGGGTGGACTAAAGGCGTTATTAATTAACTAGCTGTTGCCCGCGGCTTCGCCCGCGTGAGTTTCGCTTAAATGAAAAATCTTTTTGTGTTCCAAACTGTAGTAACCTAAACTCCAGTACCTACTCAAAATTTCAGATCTCTGGTTATCCAATTATATTAGGTACTCGTAGTATAGACACGGTGTTAAAATGAATCAAAAGTGATATTTCATTCAATAAACGATCTTCATCTGCTCGTTATCTACAATTTCCCGTGTACCACCACTCCCACCCCGAGGCCCTTTTTGTCTTATCCCGTGTCTTGGCTATTTATACGTCAGTAGAAAATGCTCATTAGGTTGAACGACATTTGCTAAGGCCCCATTTCCATTTATTTTATAGAGTAGCTGGTCTTTTGGAGTTCTTCATCACATGTTCCATAATCTTCATTTTTTATACGTCAGTAGAAAATGCTCATCAGGTTGAACGACTTTTGATAAGGCGCCATTTCCATATTTCTCTAGTTTAGCTGGTCTCTTGGAATTCTTCATCAGATGATCCTGATCTTCGATTTTTATACGTCAATAGAAAATGCTCGTCAGATTGATAAACTTTTACAAAGGTACCATTTCCATATTTCTTATAGTTTAGCTGTTCTGTTAAGGTTCTTCATCAGGTGTTCCAGTTTTCAAAATTAATTAGCCTATATGTTGCCAGGCAGCTATACAACAAAAAAGTTTCATTCAAATCCGTCCAGTAGTTTTTGCGTGAAACGTGTACTTTCATACAGACAGACAGAAAGACAGACAGATAAAAAATTAAAAAAAAATTTTTTTGCTTTCTATTATTCTTTTTAAGTGTCCCTCTATCTATTTCAGTAAAAAATACTGTATGTACAGACAAAATATTTTTACTGTTTTATTATATGTATAGATTTCTTCCAATATGTTGCCTAATGAAAATGATTTCAAGTAATAGTTGTATCTAGATGGTATCTAGTAAATAATTATGAAATACTTACACAACGAATTTACATTGATTCATTGTAAACGGTTTCTACTAAATAGAAGTAAATTCTTAACATAGCAACTGAGTGAAAGGGACACAATGACGGGAAAGTGATTCTCTTTCGGGCACGTTTTTTATTTTAACTATGATTATTTTAAAAACAGTACTATTGACTTGAACATTAAGTTCATTTTTGTTTGTCACGGATTTTGAAGTAAACCTTCCAGTTGTACAAAGGTACTTATTACTTCCATGGTGACAAAATAACCTTATAAGACTTTGTGCTTCATGAATGAAATGTCAGATGCAAAACAACGTAGGAAGCTAAAGGCATGTAGGTTCCTTAGGGCGTGGAGGGGAGCAATACGAGAGGATTTCCCGAAATTCCCGGAACCAAGTCCCGGGCCCATTCTATAATAAAAATAGTCTTCAAACCATAGACAAAGAAAAAAAATTCATTCTTTAATTATTATTTTTTCTAACTCTATGCTTCAAACAGAAAAAACACCATTAATAACATTTCGTATGTCGTTACTTTGCGTGATATTTTGTTTAAATAACACAGAAGAAGGAATACAGCCGCGGGCAACAGCTAGTAAATAAAAAATGACTTGGTGATAAGCTCTGTCTCGATCTATGTCTCTACATCGCGTGCGTCGATGACCTTGTCACGTGGTCGTTACGTGATAAATATAATCTTATCCTTTATAATGACGTAAGATTGTAATATAAGTTTCGCAAAAAATCCTAGGCGTATTACAACACGGAATACTCTTATCGTAGAATCTTTAACGTCAACAACACTGATTTATTTTTAGTTTTTTTTTCATACGTCAGGAAGATTAAAACTCGAGTTATGAGCCACGAAAAGCTATCAAATCACAACGAGCATAATATATTTGTGCACTAAGAATTTTTGAAATTTGTATTTTTTTACCCATAGCTAGGACTTTTCGTCTGCTCACTGTTTGCAACCTGTCGGACTTTTCGTCTGCTCACTTTTTGCAACCTGTCGTAAACAGTAGACGCTTCAAACGTGGATGCATTTCACATGACGGGTTAAATTGTTTCAATCCACAGGAAAAGGAACCTTGTGGTTACTGGCGCTTAAGTCGTTCAGAAAAGCAAATCGTACAAGTTTACTTAGCTTATAACAAGAAAATGTCGAAAGTACTAACGACGATAAGGTACTAATAGTAAATTTTCGATTCCAGGGCATCCAAAACTGAAGCTGTTCATAACCCAAGGAGGCCTGCAGTCTACTGATGAAGCGATCGACGCCGGTGTGCCTCTGATTGGCATTCCCATGTTGGGTGACCAGTGGTTCAATGTGGAGAATTATGAGAAACATGGCATTGGCTTGCGACTAGATATGGACACGCTTACTGAGGAGAAGTTCCAGAATGCTATTGATAAAGTCATAAAGGATTCAAGGTATTTGTTTGTTTCTTTTCTAATAATTATCATCAGCTTTTTTAAGGTACCCACTTTTGGGTCTCTTGCCATCTTTGTGAACGGATAAGAAGGACAAGCCATGATGCCCAATGCTTTTTTGAAGACTACAAATTCAGCCGTTTGAGATTTGAGATATACATTTTTTGGAAACCTATACCATGAACGACTTTTGCGAAAGTTGCTTGATCTTCATTACTAAAATATTATTTTAATGCATGCGTTGTTATTTGAGGAGATTAATGTCACTAAAGTTTAAGCAAAGTGTACCCTACTCTTTTCAATCACTTCTTTCCACTCAAAGGTTGGCTGGAAGAAAATGCATTTGCGATAAGCCCGGCGTCGCGCTCATTTATGTTTTTACTTTTTTGTTACAACTTTTTATGTTCTTTACTCATCATCATCATCATCATCTCGAGTCAAAATGGCACCAATTAGATTTTTTTTGACCAGTATTGTTCTTTACTATAAATGATAAAGTGTTAATCTATCTATATATCAAAGTTGAATATTAAAAATAACTTTAATACTAAAATATTTTTGTATTTTTTATAGTTACCGCCAAAACATCATCAAACTTCGCGATCTGGTCAACGATCAACCACAAACTCCTTTAGAAAGAGCCGTATGGTGGACAGAACACATCATCAGACATGGCGGCGGCCGCCATCTCAGGTCCCCAGCCGCCAACATATCATGGACGCAGTACTACGAAGTAGAATTATTATCCTATCTACTTTTTGGTCTACTTTCAATTTTAGCTGTATTAGGAACTGTGATATTTTACTCTGTGAGATATATAGCAAATGTACTTAATGGTAATAGTAAATTAAAATCTAATTAATTGTGATATGTTTTAGAGCTGTCGCCTAGTTGTTAGGATGCGTTTTTAACTTGGATTTGATATACCTTTGTAAAGTACAGCCTGTAACCTTTTTATGATCTTGTAGATTGTGGAGAAAATATTGATTATGAAATGACATGAAGCTAATGAGACCATGGAATTAATAGGATTATATGATTTTTATTAATCCATGACTGAGACATGGTAGATGTAGATGTAGTAGTACCAAATACTACCTATATAAATTCTAGCGAGTTAGAGCTTATATAGTATTTGGTAGTACTTACAACAACAACAACAAGAATACTTCATTAACACACAAGAAGTAGCTTAGCAAGTAAGTAACTTATAACTTAAAAAAAGGAAGGAAGATGCGCAAAAGGCGGCCTTATGACATATAAAAAATGACGAACGCATTTTAAAATTTTATATAAATTTTAAAATGCGTTCGTTCAACTAGGCGGTATTTCTTAGCTATTTATTGTTAAGTAATAATTTAATTTGTATGTTACATTAGATGAAGTAAAGTTGATTGCAATAGTATAATTTATTCAAATAATCATTGCAAATATTTGGTTTTGGTTATTGAGGGTTTCCACCGTCAGATTGAAATTCAGATTTTAGTTGTTACAATATTTGGCAGTATACTTAGTAGTGACTCTTTTGAAATATTTTATTAATATTGTAATTACTCCAGATTGCGTAATTTTTATCGCGAGTCGAAGCGTGCAGAGACCTTAGGGCAAAAAATGCCTAGAAATATGTTTTTTTTTTCTAATTGTATGGCAAAAACATACAAAATCTGCTATCACGTCTTCATCCCTTACGAGGTAGTCAGAGAGAAGAGTCACGAGATAAATTAAATTTGAAATTAGCGTTATCAATTAAATAGTTTATCTTATCATACAATTTTATCGAATGCATTGGAAGCGTTATTCATCAACATGATTACACAATATTAGTAATTGTTAGGTAAATTTAGTAACATTATCATTAAATTTATTTACTGTATCAAACAATCTTTTCAAATTCAATATTTAGGTTAACGACGACTAATTATGTTAGCATCGGTTACGGAAAGGTTAAAATAATAATGTATTCTTGTGCTGCTTTATAAAGCATGTATGTAATGAATTTTGTGTGATGTGTGTAAGCTTTATTTTGTTTTATAAAATAAAAAGTTATTTTCGTTACCTCTTATATGATTATTTGAATTTTTTTTATCCTCATTACCACTACTATGTTGATTGATACAACCCACAGAAATATATTTTTTTAATAAATGACTATTTATATCTATGGATACAATCGCATAACTAAATTTGTGATCTCTATAGCTTCGACATTCATAGGATTATACCAAGTACCAATATACTACAGTTAAATAAAAACCCAACCGCATTCTATGATCACGTCAGGATATAGTAACTACAATTGGATGTCTTAAATTAGTTGTATATAGATTGTCCATAAAATCTATGATGTACTATATAAAGCCTCCTCATCAGGTATTCAGACAAAGTATTCAGAGATTATTTCTATTATGAGCCCTTATATGGCTCACCAAGCCAAAAGTTTTAAATGTTCTGTTCTACGGCTAGCAGAACAGTTGGCCGGCAGTGTTGTATGTTTATGTATGGGAGGGCTTGGGGTTTTCTTTGCGTAAGTGGCGCTTGAGGTCTAAGCCTGCCAAACGATTTTTCTCGAAAGCCTTGTCCTTGCATGAATGATGGCACGCCAAGTTAACCTGTTAGTAGCTAGCTCCTCCTAGCATTTACGGTGTATATTGCAGGCATTCGAGTATCTTTCGAGCACATCCTTTATCTCGTAAGATGCTTGAGTATAAGGATGGAATGGAACAGAATAGTAAAGTTAAAAAAAAGTCAAAAACAATTTAAAAATAAAAATTTACTAAAAGAGAAACACTAGCCAAGAGTATATTGGCTGATTGTTTGATAGCATCATTGTTGGTTTTCTTTTCCTGGTGTGCCATTTCACCGTCCATCAGAAGCCGGAGTTGGTTCTGTGTGGGTGTGGGGTCGCCGTTGGGGCAGTTCGCGTATGGTATAGTACCATCGCATTCCTGAAAAAAAAAGTTATTTAAAAAAAAAAAAAAATTGACAGACGTTGACAGACAAACCTGAAATAGTACAGAAGTTACTTATTATCCCAAAATTCCCACGGGAGCATAGCCTCAGGGCGTATTTTGAAGTAGGAACTATCCTATACTAAATATGAAAATTTGTGAAGATATCACAAAATATACTGAACGGATTGTATTGAAATTTTGTGTACGGGTAGAAAAATACCGGGAATAGCACATTGGGTACTTTGTATTACAAAATTCCCATAGATGCGTAGCCCCGAGGCGTATCTAATCCTCACTAATATTATAAAGGCGAAAGTCAGCTTGTTTGTCTATTTATTTGTTTGTTACATCTTCACGCTTCATCTACGAAACCAATCTTCCTGAAATATCGCATACACATAGTTAGAAGTACTGATGAGGATATAGGCTACCTTTCACCCCGGTAAAAAGCTCTGTTTCAGTGGGAAATTCACGCGGGCGAAGTCGCAGGCAAAGGCTAGTAATTTTATAAAGACAGAGATGCTATAAAGGAAGATTTCATTTATAAAATTCTCATAGCACGACAGTGTCTTCAAAATTGTCGAAAGCTAACTTTTCTATAAGATAAAACTTTGATTGTAAGCTCTGTCACCTGAACTTTCGATAAAGCTGAACCCCGATCTAACTGGGATTAAATTTGTTCGTCTTATTACGTCAACTTTCAGAGAGTCATTCGGAACCGAATTTTAACCAACTATTTTAATGAGTTTGGTAATGAGTTAAATATTATGATGAATTTTTCTGGCTTTAAGTCCACCATTGACATATTTTTTGTAAACAAGCTAAATAAATAAATAAATGTTTTATTTGTTGAATATGGGGGTATATAAGAGATATATTAAAATGACTTAGTATGTTTGTTCTCGATCAAGCAAAATCTACTGGACGGATTTTGATGAAATTTGGTAGACGAGTTGAAAAATACCGAAAATAGCACTATTATATCAAACACTCACACTAGTATCACCGTAACTTTATTTATCACACAACACTATGAAATAAGAAAGAACACTCGATGGGCTTGAGCATCAGCCAGACTATGTAAATACAGAAAACGAAACCATAGCGCGTATTAATATTGGCCCAGCGCCATCTAGTGGTGAAGGTGGAAAACAAAAATAACAATAATTTATGTCTAATGGATTAAACATCCCGCCGGCCAAGGACGACTCAAGTCCTTAGCGTTGTGTAAAACAAAAGAGAAAAACTAAAATTAACAAATAAGAAATTATTTAATTATTGTGAGTCAGACTCATCTAGGGGTAGAGGGCATAATTTTACAATTGGTCTCTTGAAGACACTACCCTTATACTTTAAGGTAACAACTCTTGTTATACCATCAGTGCCCGGATGTTTCTGAACTACACGTCCCAAAAGCCATTTTCCAGGTGGAAGTAAATCGTCTTTTACTAAAACTACAGTGCCAATGGGAAGGTCTGGCCGTGCAGTGTTCCATTTGTAACGATGTTAAAGGGTCGTTAAATATTCGTTTTGCCAACGGCGCCATAAGCATTGCACCATACGTTGAATAATGTGCCAACGATTTAACGGGCTGATTTTTACATCAAGTAAAGAAGGTTCTGGAACACTGATTAAGGGTTCTCCAACAAGAAAATGACCTGGAGTCAAAGGTGGTTCATCAAGAGTGGAGTTTATAAGGGTGAGGGGTCGAGAATTAACGCAAGCCTCGACCTGAGTTATGAGGGTAGCTAGCTCTTCGTAAGTGAGGAACGTTTGGCCTATAACCCGCTTCAAATGTCCCTTAATACTTTTCACTCCGGACTCCCAAATTCCGCCGAAGTGTGGAGCTCTAGGAGGTATGAAATTCCATTGTATGTGATCGTTAGCCAGAATTTCAGAAATTTCAGTTACTGTCTTAGATTGTGAATCCTTAAAGGCTTGTTTTAGTTCGCGTGATGCGCCTACAAAATTCGTCCCGTGATCACTCCAAATTTCTTTACAGTGACCACGTCGAGCCGTAAAACGCCTAAATGCGGCAATAAATGCAGCAGAAGTGAGGTCCGTAACCAACTCTAGATGAATGGCTTTAGTTACGGTACACACAAATAAACAGATATAAGATTTACACACCTTTTTGCATCTACCAGGATACAGTTTCATAGTAAAAGGTCCACAAAAGTCTACTCCACTTGTGAGAAAAGGACGGCTTGGCGTAATACGAAACTTCGGTAAATTTGCCATAAAAGGTGCAAGTGGATTAGCCCTTTGTTTAAAACATATCAAACATCTGTGGATTACAGTTTTTACAAGATTTTTTACTCGTATGATCCAAAATTTTTGTCGAATAATATTTAAAGTAAGTTGGTGTCCTCCATGCAGAGATTTCAAATGTGCATTGGAAACAATAAGTTTAGAAAGAGCACAATCATTACATAAAAGAATAGGGTTTTTCATATCGTTTGGAATCTCTGCATTAGCGAGTCGACCACCAACACGAATAATACCTTCATCATCAATAAACGGGTGAAGTGCATATATTTTACTTGATTTAAGAACTTGTTTACCTGACGACAAATTACAGATCTCATCTCGAAAAGAAACGGATTGGGACAATTTAATACAACGATTAAAGGCTTCATCAAGTTCCTTACTAGTCAAATAAACTGGATCGGTAAATGGTGTGTTGTTTATCCTAGCTTTACATAACTTAAAATAACGATAACAGTATGCAGTGACTCTAATTAATTAAGACAACGTTGAGAATCGGTTCAAATAAACAGTCTTGTCATTTTCAATAAAATTAACATTAGATGAAATTTTAGCAGTCGCTTTCATTTCTAAATCTGTTGAAGTTATGTCAAAAGGAGTATATTCGACTTCATGATACAAAAATTGAGGGCCGTTCCACCATAACTTTGATTGTTGTAAATCATGTGGGTATATTCCGCGTGATGCCAAATCAGCAGGATTGTTTGTGGAACTAACATGATGCCATTGATTAACATTAGTGAGAGTCAAAATTTCTGATGTGCGATTGGCCACGAAGGTAGTCCAAGTATTTGGAGTTTTACGTAGCCACGACAAAACTATGGTGGAATCTGTCCAATTGTATACGTCTTCATCGGGTATATTAAAAACAATTTTGACATGTTGAATAATTTTAGCTAAAAGTACTGCACCACAGAGTTCTAGGCGGGGAAGAGAAATTTGCTTTACCGGATCAACCTTAGATTTGGCTGTCACAAGGTAGACCTTTATGTTATTATCTTCTCCCATAACTCTGAGATACACCACTGCAGCATAAGCGGCGCAAGAGGCATCACTAAAACCATGCAGCTCCCGTTTAGTTGTATAATCGGAAATTCCGAACCATCGTGGGAACTGAAGGATTTACTGTGTCCGAAATGATCAAGGTAAGTAATCCATTCTTTTTTAAGATCAACAGGTAATTCTTCGTCCCATTCTAAGCCAGCCAACCATAATTTTTGCATAAATATTTTAAGTAATATAATTGAAGGTGTTAGCCAACCTAGTGGGTCGAAGGATTTTGCAATCGTAGATAATACATTTCTCTTTGTGATCGTGTCATAACCATGATATAATTCTAAATTAAGTTCAAAATTGTCAGTTTCTGAGTTCCATGTAATACCTAATGTTTTGATAGTGTCTTCAACTTTAATTTTCAACGCACTTTGTGAGTCTATGTCATCACTTGGGATTTGAGATAGCACAACTTTACTGTTCGAAGACCACTTATGTAAAGGAAATCCACCACGAGCCAAAAGTTCCGTCAATTACTTTTGTAACCGTATAGCCTCTTCTGTTGTCGACGCGCCTGTCATAAGATCGTCCATGTACAAGTCTGTTTTTAAGATTTCAGCTTCAGTGGGAAAATCGTTCCTTTCATCTTCAGCCAACTGATGAAGTGAGCGAATGGCTAAAAATGGGGCACAAGATGTTCCATAAGTAACGGTGAGTAATCTATATTCCTTTATAGGTTGGGTTGGGGATTCTCGCCATAATATTCTCTGGTAGTCAACGTCATCGTAAGACACTAAAATCTGCCGGTACATCTGTCGAATGTCCGCTACCAGGCAAATTTTATGTTGTCTCCATCTAGTTATTAAATCTCTAATGTCTTGTTGAAGAGAACATCCAATAAGCAGTTCATCATTTAATGATTTTCCTTTTTCAGGTGCAGCACTTCCGTCGAATACTACACGTAGCTTGGTGCTTAGACTCGTCGGTCTAAGAACAGCGTGGTGAGGCAGGTAGTATACCTTGTGTGTTAGTAATTCCTTTTCAGGAACCATCATCATATGACCTTGGGATTCATACTGTTCCAAGAATTTGTGATATTCTTCTTTGAAATCAGGCTTATGTGTAAAGCGTTTCTCCATATGTTGTAAGCGACTGATAGCAAGTGGTTTGACATCTCCAAGGTTTGTGGGTGGATCATTCTTAAAAGGTAAGCGTACAACGTATCGACCGACATCATTGCGAGTGTGAGTATTTTTGAAGTGTTCTTCACATTGTATTTCTAATTCGGTCATCGATTTTTTGTGAGGTAAATTCTCTTCTATCTCCCAGAATCTTCTGAGTAACTGATCCGTCTCAACATTAGTTTGCATTACGACCATATTGTGTTCGTGTGCTGTTGAATCAGTTTGTGAAACTCTGCCTGATATTAACCAACCAAGTCGAGAGTTGAGTGCAATAAGAGAATTACACTTATGTAAGCCTTCATGGCCTGTGGTGCGGCCCTAGAATAGCACCAACCCATCTCTTCCCGTGGGTGTCGTAAGAGGCGACTAAGGGATTCAAAACACCGGAGGATGGGCAGCAGCATCTTTCCGCGTACTATGCCATCACACTGCGATCGCCAACCCGCCTGCCAAGCGTGGCGATTACGGCAAAACCCCCCATGGATAAAATCCTTGGGGGAGGCCTTTGTCCAGCAGTGGACGTCTTTGGGCTGAGAGAGAGAGAGAGAAGCCTTCTAGCAGAATGTATGCATGCACGTCGGCACCAAGTAGAACATCTATAGACCCTGGCTTGTGAAAGTTTGGATCAGCCAGATCCAACTGCATAGAGGAAGGCCAGGTATCTTGTGGGAATTCGCGTGAAGGCAGCAATGAAGTGAGTTTCTTTAAGACATAGGCATTGACCTTGAAGGTTGATGCTTGATCTTTTGTGGAGTGGACTGTAAGTGTGACCATAGATTTCGTAGTTACCACTGATGTGTTAGAGATTCCAGAGATTTTGCCTGTTACTGAAGTACGATTAAGTTTCAACAACTGCACAGCTGCTTCGGAGATAAAGGAGCCTTGTGAGCCCTGATCAACAAGTGCTCTCAATGCGTAAGTACCACTGTTCCGTGATTCAACATTAATTACAGCAGTAGCTAGAATAACCAAATCATCCTTTGTTTCAGCTTTCAGGTTCACACTGAGGTTGCAAGAGGTTGTTGCCGCAGCATCATTTTCCTTTGATGTGTTTTTCTCCTGATCAGATTCAACTGACTTTACATCTTTAGAAGTGGTTAAGTGTAGTAAAGTATGATGACGACGTCCGCACTTCTTGCAAACAGTGCTCTGTCTACAGTTGAATACTGAATGACCTTTCACCAGGCAGTTAAAACATATGTTATTTTTCTTAATAAATTCTTGACGTTCAGGAACAGAGCGTGAGGCAAAATCTTTACAATGGCAAATATAATGGTTCTGTGAGCAGTAAGTACAAGTAGTGTCAATTTCAGTAGCAAAGCTTTTAACGTTAGTTACTTTAGGTGATTGTTGAACGGGTTTTGTAGCGTTTCTTTGTGGAGGTTGTGCTAAATTGACCATTTCCATGGCTCGGAAATGTTTCTCGAGAAAACTGTTTAAATCTTTATGTGTAGGAATGCTTGTAGAATTCTCTAAGGATTGCTCCCAAAGTTTGCGAGATTCTATGTCTAACTTTGAGACTAATATGTGCACAACTATTGCATTCCAGCAATCAACTTTCAAGTTTGTGAGAGACGTGAGACATTGACTTGAGATATCCATAAGATCTTTTATACCCTTTGCAGACTCTGTGGTTAATGCTTTTTGACTTAAAAATCAACTGAGAATATTGTTAACAATCATTCTTTTTTTTTCGTATCTTTCATTTAGTTTTTTCCAAGAATCATCATAGTTAGCTTCAGTAAGAGAGTAATTTTTCAGAAGTTGTTCAGCTTCTCCAGATAGGCTAGACTTAAGATAATGATGTTTCTCGATTTTAGTCAAACGATTATTATCATGAATCAGAGAACAAAATAAATCTCGGAAACTCATCCACTGGTTATAATCGCCAGAAAATTGTGGAATTGAAATCGGCGGAAGTTTCGGCCTCACCTTTAAAGGTTCTGACTGAGTATTAGTGTCCGCTGTATTATCTTGATCAAGTTTTAGTTCATATAACTTATCCTTAAGCCAAGATAACAACTCCAAATAATATTCTTCAGTTTCTTCAAAGTTTTTCTCTAAGTCAAGATTGTATTCCGACTTTAACGTTTCAGTATCTATAGCTCCAGAAATTGTATCATAAATCTTATTATAGTTATACCAATAATCCTGTAATGCCTCCATACGTGAATCCAAAAACCCTCTTGTTCGCTTATCTTTAGCACATTTTTTCGAATTCGTAAGTAATTTTTCAATCTCCGCTGAGTTTTGAATCATCTGTGTGATATATTGTTTAACTTTCTTGTCCGCCATATTGAATAAATTTCACAAAATATTCGCGGGTAGACAGCAAAATATTCAAAGTTCCTTTTGATGTTCACTATTAAACGAAGTTAAAGTTCAGTTTAAATAAAATACAAGTCCAAAATCACTTCCAGAAACTAAGTTAAAACTGATCCAATAAATTGTACAAAGTCTTTTTCACTTCAAAGTTCACAAGTTATTTTTAGTGAAAGTTTTCTAAGTGTTTGGTATGAATGACACAAAATAAACAAAGTCTTTTTAAACTTGAAATTTGTTAAGTGTTTTTGTTTTTACTCACGAATTCTGCTAAGTCCAAGTTCAGTTAACTACACTTATCACTTTGCACTGTACTCACAATTCATCCGGTTCGTATCGGACCAAATAGTAAATCAAACACTCACACTAGTATCACCGTAACTTTATTTATCACACAACACTATGAAATAAGAAAGAACACTCGATGGGCTTGAGCATCAGCCAGACTATGTAAATACAGAAAACGAAACCATAGCGCGCATTAATATTGGCCCAGCGCCATCTAGTGGTGAAGGTGGAAAACAAAAATAACAATAATTTATGTCTAATGGATTAAACAAGCACATAGGGTACTTTTTACCCTAAAATTCCCACGGAAATGAAATATATACATGTTTGCTAGGAGATTTAGTCTACTTTTTACATTACACTTTATTTTTACCCGAGACTTCCTCTCTATTAGATAGCTCTCAATAACAGTATTGTTAAAAATGTATTTGTTTGTGCAAACATCTATACAAAACTTCATAATTATTGGTTCAATAGGCGTACAACATTTTAAATCATAACTTTACCATAACCGCATTGTTTTAAGGGTTGCTTCGGACGTTACGGATTGGAAAGAGAAGGACCTTTGCCCAGCATAGGTAAAAAAAATTGAACAGCAAAGCTTCCGAATGGAAGTATCACTGAATATATTTTAAATTTCCGACAAGACGTCTCAAAGGATTTGTCAGTTCGACAAGAGCCAATTGCATTTTCACCTCGGCGACTTTCAGTAGAGATTTTTATTCGCGATTTCTCTGATATCGAATTGAACGGATTCGATAATGGAGTATTGATAAAATCGATACCGTATTGTCCGTGTTTTAGCCGATTTTGAAGATATAATAATTTTTTATAACATATTTGCTCGTAAAGTGTCACTTATTTCACCAATTTCAATATTGTATTGTATCTCATTATGCACTTGTGCGTTATTGTAAAGTAAAACGCACGCTCCGTCTAAAAACGAACGGTAACTTTTTTAAATCTTAGCAAAGAGTTTTTATATCAGAAAAGTGGTCAACATTTTCTGAAAAAAATTAACTTTAGGAGATAAAATAAATAAAAATTTTATTCTTTAATTTAATTTTGACAATAAATTTCAACCATTTATCTGTAACAAAACACAAAAATATTGATTTACTTTATTAGTAATACTGGCTGTTTTTTGTGCATTTGCCTTAAAAAAAAGCGCTGATGCGCGCGCATTGCTAATTTGTGAACAAGTAAAATTATACCGCGCGCTTTTTCTTTGGTATTGTCGTTTTCCGAATTTTATAATAGAATAGAATAGAATAGAATCATTTATTTGCATAGATTACATTAAATTATTATTTAAATATTTCCTCGCAAATATGTTACAAAACGTCGTATGACATACGTGCGCTTTGAAAATTACAGCCTCTGCCTTTCTTGTAGCCCTCGCCTACAGCTCGGGCTAGCAATATCGCCTCGGCTGTAATTTTCAACTTACCGCACTTATATCACAATGTACTATTACTTAGTCTATATGCATAAGGATGCATGTTCGTTACTCAATCATGTAAAATCTATCAGATGAAATTTGCTACAAGGGAATAAATTACCAGAAATTCCGAAAATTAAAAATTTCCTACAGGATCAGAGCTCCGGGGTACAAATCAATTTATAAATTTAATTTGAAGTAAAACCATCCAACCATCTCAATCTTGAAAAATTCTGAATAAAAAGTAGTCCATGGGCAATTTATAGATTATAGAATCTCTGTAGGTATACCAATTAATAAAAAAAATCAAATCCTATTAGAAATCATATAAAGTAGTAGAATTGTTACAACACTCTACTTTTCAGGCATAGGCCAAGCAATTTGGGTCAATAAATATTTTCAATTTCGATGGATGTATTTACAAAGAGAAAAGTATGCTTTGAGCATTGTCATTCACAGGTAAATGTTAAAACGTTGCAATCTGCTTCAGAATGCTGAGTTATTTATATAAAGAAACACATACCTATTAATACATATAATAAATCATTTTATAAAATATGTGATCATTTAAAAGGAAATGTCAATCAGTGCTTCAAATATAATACTGAAATCAGCATATCTTTTGATATGTACTCGTACCACAACCTCAAGTTTTATAAAGCTTCAAATCTTGTAAGCTAAATTGGAACTAGATACTAATAGATACCGACAACCTCACAGTCATCATTTAGAGTTCAGAGTATACTGACGTAATAATGTTTCGTTTACTAGTGTTATTGTATTATGTGTTTGGCCTCGAAGCAGCCAGAATATTGTTCGTTATACCGACACCATCAATAAGTCATCAGCTACCATTTCGGCCCTTATTCCTAGAATTAGCAAAGCGAGGACATGATGTAGTCGTTATAACTACAGATCCTGTAAAAAATGAAGATGGTGCACTAACTAATTTGACCCAAATCGACGTGCATGATATATCGTATAAAATTTGGCGAGAAGCAGTTTTTAAAGCGGGAACATCTAGTGGAAATTCGAATGACATGATACCCCAAATTAATTTGATGTACAATCTATTGGTAGATATATTTGAAGTGCAAATGGAGAATGAAGAGATAATTACTCTTATTAATGACAAAACGCAGAAATTCGACTTAGTATTTGTTGAAGTTTTAATAAGGCCAGCGTTATTGTTTTCCCATATATACAAGGCACCAGTTATCCAAATCAGTTCGTTTCTTGCTATGTATAACAGTTTACATGTGATTGGCGCATCGACACACCGATTTTTATATCCTGAAGCATGTCGTCAGAGACTTCATAATTTAACAGTATGGGAAAAGTTAACGGAATGGTATACGCAATATAATATTGAAACAATAATTGATAATGCTGAAGTCAGACAAAATAGAGTGATTAGAAAAGTACTAGGACCTGATGCACCTACACTTAATGAGTTATTTAATAACGTTAATATGTTGTTCTTGAATGCACACCCGATATGGGATTCTAATAGAGCAGTACCTCCAGGAGTTGTGTATTTGGGAGGCATTCATAAAAATCCGCAAAAAGATTTGCCCAAGGTAAGATTTTTTTATGATACTACTTTTTTACATTTTATATTTTTTATGTAGGTTATAACTATTTAAAAAAAATATATCTAAATACAAACAAAATAGGAACAACATGGTGTATAAAAACTACAAAATGACATATAACGTATGCAGATAAAATAACCACCTAATATTACCGGTGTTTAAAAATATTCGAATTTTGACATTAATTGAAAAAAAACAAAAAAATTTAAAGATAGACAAATTGTCACGTATCATGATCATCTGAGATATAATGAAACTATTCCATACAACAAAAAAAAAGATTCTTGTGCATGGTATTTATTTAAAATTTTCGCAAAAATTGGCAGACTACCATGATACCAACAGATATTATCATGAAAATCTTCCTCGAAAACGGAACGACATGCAAACAATCGCATACTTCTGCTTTAATCATAGATATAACAAGGGAAATTGGAAAAGAAGATGTACCTACGTAATTCATGTGATTAATGATGATGAGATGATGAGATGTACATCTTTATCATTAAATTGATAAATACACGAAACTATCTATTCTTATCTGAAAACAATAACAAAAATAAACCTCATTCTCTATAACAAATTGATAACGTATCCTATATAAAGCATATGGATTTCAATAAACTCATGTAGTCGCTATTTAGAGACCAGTGTATACTGACATACCTACGGAAATGTTTCGTTTACTAGTGTTTTTGTGTTGTGTGTTTGGCCTTGAAGCAGCCAGAATACTGTTCGTCATACCGTCACCATCAATAAGTCATCAGCTGCCAATGCGACCTTTATTCTTAGAATTAGCAAAACGAGGACATGACGTAGTCGTTATCACTACAGATCCTGTAAAAAAATGAAGATGGTGCAATATCTAATTTGACCCAAATTGATTTACATGATATATCTTATAAAATTTGGAGAGAAAGTTTTCTGAATGCGGGAACATCCAGTGGAAGTTCAAATGACTTGGTAAATCAACTTAATGTTGCATTCAATCTATTGGTTGATTTATTTCAAATTCAAATGGAAACTGAAGAAATATCTAATCTGATAAAAGACAAAACACAGAAATTTGACTTGATATTCGTGGAAGCTATGATAAGGCCAGCGTTACTATTTTCCCACATTTATAAAGCACCAGTAATTCTAATCAGTTCGTTTCTTCCTATGTATAATAGTTTAGATATACTTGGTGTACCAGGTCATCGTTTTTTATATCCTGAACCAAGTCGTCAAAGACTCAATAATTTAACAATATGGGAAAAGATAACAGAAATGCGAACGGAACTTCAAATTGAGAAAATAATTGATAATACTGAAATTAGACAAAATGAAGTCATTAGGAAAGTACTTGGACCGGGAGCACCTACACTTAAGGAGTTATATAATAACGTTCATATGTTGTTCTTGAATGCACATCCGTTATGGGATTCTAATAGAGCAGTGCCTCCAGGAGTTGTGTATTTGGGAGGTATTCATAAAAATCCACAGAAAGAATTACCCAAGGTAACTTTTATAATTCATTTTTTAAATTTACTTATATTATGTTTGACATCATGTTTAAATTTTTATAAAAACTAAATTATTTCTAGCATGTTTCGGAAAAGGCCTTTAAGTTCTTTTATACAGATTGTTTGATTAACATGTACTTCACACGTAAGTACTTTTTCATTTCTCATACTAGGAAAGAAGTGTATATTTGATCCAAGTATCGGGTTGAACATGCTTCTTCCCTCACACGGGAGAGAATGTTTCATACAAATTCATTTGTACCCTAGGAAGGGAATGAATTTTTAAAAATAGAACACGATAAATTCCTTTAGGAATCGGCTAGTGTCATAAATTTAGAAAAAAAAATAGTTATGGAATTATTATTTTTTTCTATGTCAATGGCTAAGTTCTAGGTTCTACACAGTAAAAATACCGAGTTTGAAAAAACTCAAAAGAACTTCGATGCAAAACGTTTTATTTTTCTATGTCTTTGGATAAATTGGATACTACACGTATTAGCCAATGGTAGCATAGAAAAAATCATTCTTTATAAAAGAAAAAAAATTCTGTATTTAGACTTAAAGCTGTATTTTCTTCGTTTTTATCCATATTTTTCTTAATTATGTAAATTAAAAATATTAGTTTATTTATATACTTAATTATGATATTGTTAAAAAGAAGAAAATACAATGAAAATACATGGACATTGTGATTGTCTAATCAGCCATTGAGAATTTAAAAAAATCCTAGAACGTAGAAGCGGCAGCGATGGCTCGCTCCAGGCAGTCCGCCTAGTGATTCCATGTTCAAAATTTAAAAAAGACTAGGTACGGATATTTATTTCATAAGCTGTATCGAAATTCAAAATCTCGGTTTTATAGTGTTTTTTGTTTACTTTCCTTATATTCGAAATGAAAAGTAGAGTGCTTACTACGGGTGAATGACATCGATTCATACTCGGATTATAGCCGCCCTCGCTGCGCTCGGGCGTATAAACACCTCGTATGATATAGATGTCATCCGACCCTAGTAAAGCAATCTACTATTTCATGCCTGGGAAGCAAGGGACAACATATTATTCATTAATTTGTTTACATATAACCCAATAAACGACATCTAACTAGCTTAGAATTGCAAATATATTTTTAATCACGCATTGTTATGTTGTGAGTTCACTATCAACTTCACTTATAAAAATGCGAGGGGCATTTCAAAACTGCTCGCCAACTAGTGGCCTGATGTTCTTCATGTTTAGCCGTGGCATATAAATACTGGCTAATAATAAGGTTGAAAATATAAAATAAGATAAATAAAAATAGCCTTTATTGACAATCAATTAAATACATACCTATTTTGTTTTTCAAAATAGTGCCAATGAATTTTTATGGAATTAATACATTTTATATTTTATTATACATACAATAATTACATTTTATCAGAATTAAATTAGGAAAATATTATTATTTTTATTTTATTTTTTTAATATAATTGACACTGGTAATTTTGTTTTAATTGTCTTGCTCTTCAGCGTAGGCCTCCCCTAGAGATTTCCATATTGACTGGTCCCTTGCCTTCCTCATCCATGTTGCACCTACCACTCGTATGACATCATCCTCCCATCTGTAGTTTGGTCTTCCTCTCCGTCTCTTATTGTGTCTTGGACACCACTCCAGAAATTCTTTTGACCATTTCTCATGTTTACTTCTAACTGAGGTGTTAAGTCCATCTCCATTTTAATTGTTTGATAGTAGTATATGTTACATTATTAAGTTTAGTTTTTTCCTTATTGTGTCAAGTCTTATCTTATCTTTCCTTCTTCTTATTGACCGAGCGAGCGAAGCGTCTCAGTTTCCACTAGCCGAAAATTGTTTTGTCTGTCCGGATGTTATCGCCTACAGGTCGCATTTCTGAACCGATTCTCATGAAATTTTGTGAGCAGGTTCAGTAATTTTATAGATTTTTTTAGTCGAGCCAGTTTTTCGAAATTTTAAAAAATGGCGGAAATATATAAAAAAAACCTCATACCTCAGTTAAAAAAAAAAAAATACAAAAATGTCATTTGACTTTTTTGTTGTTCTTATTAAAACGCAACTTTTTTGTCTGAACAGCATAGTGAAATTCAATAAAACCGCTATAAATCCATATTTTAAAAATACACATACACGTTCAAAAAAAAATCAATAGATGGCGCAACAAAGCTTTTAATACTTACTCGCAAATTCGCTATTGCGTATCGTATTGCCACCAAGCAAAGCAACTTGAAATAAATCTGATACCTATCAAAAAACTTCATTGTATGATATGAATTCTATTATAAAAAAGTAATATATATATAATACCTACTAATCTGAGAGATTCGATTTCAAATTGAACTTTCTTTTTTTACACGACTGACCAAAAAAGGAGTGTTATGTTTTCAGAGTTCATGTATGTATGTATGTATGTAATTTCTTTATTCCACCATAAGTCCTAAACGGCTTAATAGATTTTGATGTGAGAGGTATTGTTAGATTCCTTGCATAAGCCCGAATGACATAGGCTATGTAAGTTGTCAGTCGTGTTTTTTATTTTTAAATAATTTGCTTGTTTAACTATATAACCAATGCTATTCTGATGACTGACGACCTCCGTGGCCTAACGGTCATCACGCCGGACGGCCACACCAGAGGTCCCGGGCTCGATCCCCGGTCGGGTCAAGATGGAATATTATCATTTTTAGATTGACGTGGGTATTAGATATTTATCTTTATACCTATGTACCTATTTGTTTTATAATTTAATTATCATGTTTGGGCTTATGTATGGTAAAATATGAGACTTTTTACTTTCTTTCCAGCATTGGTACTTGGTTTCAAAACTCTTCTAAGCTAGGGACAAAATATCGGTTATTTCGTGGAAGGGCTCGCGAGGTCTACTGTTCTCACAGAACCACTAGTATAATATGATGATGTATAAAAGCACATTTTGAGATCTTTGTAACAGTGTACTAAGTGGACAACTCCTTTTTTGCCCCCACCTATTCCGAAGTAGTTACGTATACATATTTACTTACCAAGGTCGAGTATTCAAGTATCAATTTAATGTTCCGAAGGGATTTTGTTTTCTTTTTTTCAATTAAGTACCTAATCAGTCAAGTCAGTTGACAAGTATGTATACCTGGGACAAACAGTTCAGTTAGGTAAGTTAAACTTTGAGAAAGAGGTAAACCGTCGAATCCCACTCGGCTGGGCAGCGTTCGGGAAGCTTCGCGATATCTTCTCGTTCAAAATACCGCAGTGTCTTAAGACTAAGGTCTTTGACCAGTGTGTGTTGCCAGTAATGACATACGGAACAGAGACGTGGTCGCTTACTATGGGCCTCATAAGAAGGCTCAAGGTCACCCAAAGGGCGATGGAGCGCGCTATGCTCGGAGTTCCCCTGCGTGATCGAATCAGAAATGAGGAGATCCGTTGGAGAACTAAAGTAACCGACAAAGCCCGCAGAATCGCGAAACTTAAGTGGCAGTGGGCGGGGCACATAGCTCGTAGAACAGATAGCCGTTGGGGCAGAAAAGTTCTCGAGTGGCGACAACGAACCGGAAAACGTAGTGTTGGCAGGCCTCCCACTCGGTGGACCGACGACCTGGTGAAGGTCGCGGGATGCGCATGGATGCGGGCAGCGCAGGACCGGTCGTTGTGGAAATCCTTGGGGGAGGCCTTTGTCCAGCAGTGGACGTCTTTCGGCTGTGAGAGAGACCTAATCTGTAATCATGCTTAATAATTTCTGTATAATCAAATCACGCCTGCTTTATGTCGTTATTGACATGAAATTATTAAATACTAGCCTGTGCCGTGAACTTCGTCCGCGAGTTATTTACTATTGTTTATGTCTCAGGTTCTAAGCGATGACGTATAAAAATTCTACATAAGATTTTAGGTAAACTGTGAATGCCGCATCAAATTTTGTCCAGTAGTTCTTGCGTGATGCGCGTACCAATATGCAGATAAAAAGACAGCAAACAAAGATTTTTTTTTAAATAGAGATTTTTTTAAATAGATTTTTTTTTTATGTTCCGAAACTGGCGCGATTTTGACGAGTCGAGAGTAATGCACTGCCGAGCTTGGCGCTCTGGTGCAAAAATAGTTTGGGTTCTATTGGCCCTATATAGACATATTTTAGCATAGCCCCGATATTTTACTTTTTAAATATATCTTATGGTACACAGACCAGTTACAGTTTTATTATATGTATTGATGACAATGAGTACGCAATCTTCAAAACTCCTATCAATGTAGATAATACAATTGAAGATAAATTAAAAGTCATTCTGTGTCATCAATTTAATTACTATAAAACATACGCGGAAGATGATTAGTGTATAGTTCTTATTCAAGGCCCAATTGATACCAAAGTGTTCATAAAATGTTGCGTTTTTTAGTGATTTTCTGTTGTGTGTTTGGACTAGAAGCTGCAAGAATATTATTCGTGATTCCAACACCGTCTATAAGTCACCAGCTCCCGATGAGACCACTGACTCAAGAACTAGCAAAGCGAGGGCATGATGTAGTAGTTATAACAACAGATCCTATATATCCTAAAGGTGGTGCCCCAGCTAACTTCACTGAAATCGATTTGCATGATCTATCCTACAAGTTGTGGAGGGAGAAAATTTTAACCGCAGCTACTGCAAGTGGCAGTGCAAAAGATTTAGATAACCAAATGTATATGATGTTTGAACTCATAATTGAAATATTTGAAGTGCAAATGCTAACTGAAAAAGTTCAAGCTCTTATTAATGACAAAACACAAATATTTGATCTGTTAGTCTTAGAGGCTGCATCAAGACCTGCACTTTTATTTTCTCACGTGTTTAAGGCACCAGTGATTCAAATAAGTTCATTTTTATCTTTTTATAATAATTTACAAGTGATGGGTGGCGAAGTCCACTACATTTTATATCCTGAAATGACTACTCAAAAAATTAATAATATTACTAATACGGATAAACTAAATGAAATTCATAAGCAAATTAAATTTGAAAAGATTGTGGATAGCATGGAAGAAAGACAAAATGCTGTAATGAGGAAAGTTGCAGGATCTCATGTTCCTCCGTTGAAGGAGTTATATAACAAAGTAGATCTGTTGTTTTTGAATGCCCATCCGATATGGGACTCTAACAGACCCGTGCCACCGAATGTTGTGTATGTAGGAGGGATTCATAAAATTCCACCGAAGGAATTACCAAAGGTACCTTTATCTTTTGCTAAATCTTCTTAGTTAGATTATTAATTTCAAATTATGATCGCTAATTGAATTTATTTCACGGCTGTCAACTAAAATAGAAACCAAAATCTATTTTCTTTAGGCACATTTTAACCCAATAAATAAAAAAAGATTACAATGAAGGTTTCGGATAAATGATTTTAATGTGTAAGATAATTTTCAACATCTAATCATATTTCCCCTTGTCTCTGAAACAACATCTAAAATTTATGGGTAAAATCTAAATAATGTATGAATGATTTCTTCTTAGGGCACCTAACACACATACCTATGGAAGAACATACACTAACGACAGTTATATTACCACCATATGATTTTTTTTGTCGTACCTTATCACTTATTATATTACCTACTACATAAAAAAACTGGGTGTATGCATTATTACTACGCACACATCTATATTTGCCGTGTATGACCAAAATAAACTGATCATTATAACTTGGTGCCAAGGCTCATTTTGAATCGCTGCGCCTATTTAATTATTTCTATGATACTCCTAGAATGAGTCCAATAACGAATATATATGTTTCGTCTCAGGTAGCAGTAGCTATTTATAAAAGCAAGGTTGAAATAACGTCAAGCTAGTGCATTTCTTAAGGCTGGCGTGTTGCAACGGTCACATAATGATCCGCGTATTTATATTTTCATTATTTATTATCAGTCTCGATGCAGCAAAAATATTGGCTATTTTCCCAACACCATCAATTAGCCACCAAGTTGCATTCAGGCATCTAACTCAAGAGCTTGCCAAACGAGGTCACCAAGTTACAGTAATAACAACAGATCCAGCGTTTTCTAAAAATAGTGCTCCTGTTAATCTAATTGAAATTGATGTCCACGATATCTCGTACGTGATTTGGAGGGAAACATTCATGCGTGCTGCTAAAGGTAAAACAAGTGACCTAATTAACCAATTGTCAGTGGCTTTTAAAACTATAACCGATGTATTTGAGGCGCAAATGAAGACAAATGAAGTAAAAACTGTTATTAATAATGGTAATAAGTATGATTTGTTAATATTGGAAGGATTAGCAAGGCCAGCTTTAGCATTATCGCATATATACAAAATACCTGTGATCCAGTTTAGTTCGATGGTTCCGATATATAATAATCTTCAAACTCTTGGTGCTTCTGCTCATCGGTTGCTTAATCCAGAGATGGTACGGCAAAGGATCAATAATTTGACTTTATGGGAGAAAGTAACAGAGATGTATACTCAGTATAGGTATGAAATGGTATTGGACTATGAGGAAATAAACCAGAATGCTGCCATCAAAAGGATTTTTGGTCCAAACATTCCGCCTCTTAGTGAGCTATATAATAATATTGATATGTTATTCTTGAATTGTTACCCTTTGTGGGATTCTAACAGAGCTGTACCGCCGAGTATAGTATATTTAGGAGGAATTCATAAGTATCCACAAAAGGAGTTACCTAAGGTATTATTGAAATTTTTTCTCGAATCAAATAAATAAATTGAGAAATAAAGCAAGGACGGGTAAATAACGAGTAACAATTTCAATATCAACATTTGAATACAATCACAATTGTACCCTTTAAAACCAGGTTTCAAATGGCACAGTAATGTGATTCCCATGTCGTTTAAAGTTTGCAATGTCGTTGTTTCAAAGCTAGAACCAAATCAAAATTAAAAAATAATTTGTGTTTTTGTTACAGGATCTAAAAGCCTACTTGGACTCGTCCAAACATGGCGTCATCTACATCAGCTTTGGAACAAATGTCAGCCCATCAGCGTTGCCAGCGGAGAAAATCCAGCTACTAGCCAAAGTGTTCTCCAGATTGCCATACGACATCCTATGGAAGTGGGACAAGGAAGAGTTGCCCGGGAAACCAGCCAACGTGAGGATTTCAAAATGGCTGCCGCAATCGGATCTTTTGAGTGAGTAGAACAAAATGTCAAAAATTGGTGGCAGTACACTGTTATTCAGGACTATCTGCGTCTAGAATTTTTTTGGACAAGATGTACCTTATATATTCCAGGTTATAATCTACCCGTATATTAAATTTCATCAAAATCTGTTCAGTGCATTTCGCGTGAAAAGGTAATAAACATCCAAACATCTTAGAGCAACCACATGTGCATTTTCTTTCCAATAAAATTTTATAATGTCAAAATTTGGAAATATTTTTGATTGCAAGATTTCAGATAGACCAGGATATGTCCTGGAAACACACTAAAATAGAACAAAATTTTCTAACAACCTTAAATATTGATGAGTGCGTCATTTATCAAAATAATTTACGTTTTTTTAATACAGTCATCAAATCATCAGACAGACAGATATTATCGTCGTTAGGTACTTATTGATAATTTAATCAAATTAGCTTTATTTTAATGATTTTGAATACGGATACTGACGCGTCTTGTTAGCTTTATCTTGAGACAGACTACTATGAAATATTTTTCTATACATATAATAAAACTGTAATTGGTCTGTACATAGGTGATATTTAAGAAAAATAATGCAGGGTCTTAAGAGAAAATAGAAGACAAAATATATATTTTTAGAATTTTGTCTGTCGCTCTGTATGCTCTATTAAAAACTTGTGTTTCATCTTGATACAATTACGCGCAGATGAAGTCGCAGACAAAAATCAAGATTTTGTTTCTGTGTATGTTTTTCTGGCAGCACGCAAAAGGATGAGGTACTCATTCTATCTTATCGAATTTGTTTTTTGACACTGATATTAGAATTTTTCTAAGCCTCTGAAAGGCGTCTTACGCATGGAAGTAGTAAGTACTTTCAAAGGTACTTATTACTTCCATGGTCTTACGTTATTTTTACGTGTATCATCAAACTACCTAGTAGATTCGTACATGCAAAGTGAGCAGGTTTCTAATATGAAGTAGTGGTATACACATATGAAGACGCAAGCAAAAGCTAGTCTACTGATAAATGAACACTTACTTACATTGTCGCAAATCATGGTATGACTATTAAATAACCAAAATCACGTTTTTGCATGTCACGATCACACATATGTGTGGTGTAGGCCAGTCAGTATGAATTTTGTGATTGAATATAATAATGTTTGTACCATGGAAGTAATAAGTACTTTGTACAAAGTACTTATTACTTCCATGGTTTGTACAAATTGACATGGATAAAAAACTGACAAAACATCGAGATATAATGCATGGAAGTAATAAGTACCTTAAAGTACTTATTACTTCCATAATATAATGCACTAATGTGACAAAATAACCTTATAAGACTTTGTGCTTCATGAATAAAATGTCAGATGCAAAACAACGTTGGAAGCTAAAGGCATGTAGGTTCCTTAGGGCGTGGAGGGGAGCAATACAAGAGGATTTCCCGAAATTCCCGGAACCAAGTCCCGGGCCCATTCTATAATAAAAATAGTCTTCAAACCATAGACAAAGAAAAAAAAATCATTCTTTAATTATTATTTTTTCTAACTCTATGCTTCAAACAGAAAAAACACCATTAATAACATTTCGTATGTCGTTACTTTGCGATATTTTGTTTAAATAACACAGAAGAAGGAATACAGCCGCGGGCAACAGCTAGTAAATAAAAAATGACTTGGTGATAAGCTCTGTCTCGGTCTATGTCTCTACATCGCGTGCGTCGATGACCTTGTCACGTGGTCGTTACGTGATAAATATAATCTTATCCTTTATTATGACGTAAGATTGTAATATAAGTTTCGCAAAAAATCCTAGGCGTATTACAACACGGAATACTCTTATCGTAGAATCTTTAACGTCAACAACACTGATTTATTTTTAGTTTTTTTTTCATACGTCAGGAAGATTACAACTCGAGTTATGAGCCACGAAAAGCTATCAAATCACAACGAGCATAATATATTTGTGCTCTGTACTAAATTTGTAAAGATATTTTTGAAATTTGTATTTTTTTTACCCATAGCTAGGACTTTTCGTCTGCTCACTGTTTGCAACCTGTCGGACTTTTCGTCTGCTCACTTTTTGCAACCTGTCGTAAACAGTAGACGCTTCAAACGTGGATGCATTTCACATGACGGGTTAAATTGTTTCAATCCACAGGAAAAGGAACCTTGTGGTTACTGGCGCTTAAGTCGTTCAGAAAAGCAAATCGTACAAGTCTACTTAGCTTATAACAAGAAAATGTCGAAAGTACTAACGACGATAAGGTACTAATAGTAAATTTTCGATTCCAGGGCATCCAAAACTGAAGCTGTTCATAACCCAAGGAGGCCTGCAGTCTACTGATGAAGCGATCGACGCCGGTGTGCCTCTGATTGGCATTCCCATGTTGGGAGACCAGTGGTTCAATGTGGAGAATTACGAGAAACATGGCATTGGCTTGCGACTAGATATGGACACGCTTACTGAGGAGAAGTTCCAGAATGCTATTGATAAAGTCGTAAAGGATTCAAGGTATTTTTTTGTTTCTTTTTTAATAATTATCATCAGCTTTTTTAAGGTCCCCACTTTTGGGTCTCTAGCCATTTTTGTGAACGGATAAGAAGGATGAGCCATGATGCCCAATGCTTTTTGACGACTACAAATTCAGCTGGGACCATCGGCTTTTAACATGCCTTCCGAAGCACGGAGGAGTTTAAGATATACATTTTTTGGAAACCTATACCATGAACGACTTTTGCGAAAGTTGCTTGATCTTCATTACTAAAATAGGTATTTTTTTAATGCATGCGTTGTTATTTGAGGAGGTTATTGTTACTAAAGTTTAAGCAAAGTGTACCCTACTCTTTTCAATCACTTCTTTCCACTCAAAGGTTGGCTGGAAGAAAATGCATTTGCGATAAGCCCGGCGTCGCGCTCATTTATGTTTTTACTTTTTTGTTACAACTTTTTATGTTCATTACTATAAATGATAAAGTGTTACATAATCTATCTATATCAAAGTTGAATATTAAAAATAACTTTAATACTAAAATATTTTTGTATTTTTTATAGTTACCGCCAAAACATAATCAAACTTCGCGATCTGGTCAACGATCAACCTCAAACTCCTTTAGAAAGAGCCGTATGGTGGACAGAACACATCATCAGACATGGCGGCGGCCGCCATCTTAGGTCCCCAGCCGCCAACATATCATGGACGCAGTACTACGAAGTAGAATTATTATCCTATCTACTTTTTGGTCTACTTTCAATTTTAGCTGTATTAGGAACTGTGATATTTTACTCTGTGAGATATATAGCAAATGTACTTAATAGTAATAGTAAATTAAAATCTAATTAATTATGATATGTTATGGAGCTATCGCCTAGTTGTAAGAATGCATTTTAAACTTTGATTTCACTTTAGTTCTGTAACTTTTTGATAGCATGGAGCTATAAGACCATAAAAGTAACAGGATTCTATTAATTTGATTTTATTAATTCCATGAATGAGACATGTTAAATGTAGATGTATGTATACTTTTATAAAATTTGAAAATGCGTTCGTCCAACTAGGTGGTATTTCTTAGCTATTTATTGATAAGTAATAATTTAATTTGTATGTACATTAGATGAAGTAAACTTGATTGTAAAATAATAGTATAATTTATTCAAATAAGCATTGCTAATATTTGGTTTTGGTTATTGAGGGTTTCCACCATCAGATTGAAATTCAGATTTTAGTTGTTAAAATATTTGGCAATAAACTTAGTAGTGACTCTTTTCAAATATTGTAATTACTCCAGATTGCGTAATTTTTACCGCGAGTCGAAGCATTCAGAGACCATAGGAGAAAAATGCCTGGAAATATGTTTTTTTTTCTAATATTATGGCAAAAACATACAAAATCTTCTATCACGTCTTTATCCCTTACGAGGTAGTCAGAGAGAAGGGTCACGAGACAAATTACATTTGAAATTAGCGTTATCAATTAAATATTTTATCATACAGTTTTATCAAAGCAATGTTAACATTACTCATCAACATGATTACACAATATTAGTAATTGTTAGGTAAATTTAGTAAAATTTATCAACAAATATGTTTACTTTATCAAATAATCTTTTCAAATTCTATATTTAGGTTAAAGACAACTAAGTTACCTACCGTCGGTTTTGGAAAGGTTAAAATAATATCGTATTCTGGTACTGTTTGATAAGGCATGTATTTATGTAATGAATTTCGTGTGATACAAGCTTTTGATTTTGTTTTATAAAATAAAAAGTTATTTTCGTTAGGTACCTCATGATTTTTTTTTCTTACTTTATGATCTCGACAGCTTTGACATTCACAAAGGCCTTTGTCGCATTGTAGGACACCTGAGTGAGGAAGGGATGGTACGGAATAGTAATGTTAAAAAAAAGTCAAAAACAATTTAAAAATAAAAATTTACTAAAAGAGAAACACTAGCCAAGAGTATATTGGCTGATTGTTTGATAGCATCATCTTTGAATTTCTTTTCCTGGTGAGCCATTTCACCGTCCATCAGAAGCCGCAGTTGGTTCTGTGTGGGTGTGGGGTCGCCGTTGGGGCAGTTCGCGTATGGGATGGTCCCATCGCATTCCTGAAAAAAAGTTATTTTAAAAAAAAAAAAATTACAGATGATAGACAAACCTAAAATAGTACAGAAGGTATTTTTTATCCCAAAATTCCCACGGGAGCATAGCCTCAGGGCGTATTTTGAAGTAGGAACTATCCTATACTAAATATGAAAATTTGTGAAGATATCACAAAATATACTGAACGGATTGTATTGAAATTTTGTGTACAAAATACAAATACAAAATCATTTATTCAGTAAAAACACATTTTACATTGCAAGTGGTTGAGGCCTTCTAGTAAGTATAACAATACTCGTGTCAGAAGACCCCGCTCTTCCATTACATATTATACATTTTATGTATTTTACCGATACTTTTATGTTATGATCTAAATAAAAGAAACAAAAGATCTGTGTGTGTATATTATTACTGTACTGAGTTAAGCTAAGCGAATAAAGAGGTTCTCAACCTCATCATATGTAAGTGTCTTGAGCCAGTCTGTCACTATGATTTTACACTCGTGTATTGGTTTAGAGTAAATTAAAAGTTCTTTATTAATAACTTTATATAGGTAAGTACTTTGTGAATTATATTGTCGTCTTGCAGTAGCTGTCTTTATTATTGGTCTCGATGGTAATATGGGGTTTCTTCTAGTATTTAGGATTTGAGAGTCAACCACTAGGGTTTTATGTAGTTTTAAGATTGTGTTCAATATGTACAATTTACGAATCGATAGCAGTTCACATTCCTGATATAATAAGTTTGTTGAAAACCGGAATTTTTTAAGATACATTGTCTTAAGTAGAGCACGTTGCGTTCTTTCTAGCTGTAAAAGCTTAGTGTACGGGTAGAAAAATACCGGGAATAGCACATAGGGTACTTTGTATTACAAAATTCCCATAGATGCGTAGCCCCGAGGCGTATCTAATCCTCACTAATATTATAAAGGCGAAAGTCAGCTTGTTTGTCTATTTATTTGTTTGTTACATCTTCACGCTTCATCTACGAAACCAATCTTCCTGAAATATCGCATACACATAGTTAGAAGTACTGATGAGGATATAGGCTACCTTTCACCCCGGTAAAAAGCTCTGTTTCAGTGGGAAATTCACGCGGGCGAAGTCGCAGGCAAAGGCTAGTAATTTTATAAAGACAGAGATGCTATAAAGGAAGATTTCATTTATAAAATTCTCATAGCACGACAGTGTCTTCAAAATTGTCGAAAGCTAACTTTTCTATAAGATAAAACTTTGATTGTAAGCTCTGTCACCTGAACTTTCGATAAAGCTGAACCCCGATCTAACTGGGATTAAATTTGTTCGTCTTATTACGTCAACTTTCAGAGAGTCATTCGGAACCGAATTTTAACCAACTATTTTAATGACAAACTCATTAAAATAGTTGGTTAAAATTCGGTTCTGGTAATGAGTTAAATATTATGATGAATGTTTCTGGCTTTAAGTCCACCATTGACATATTTTTTGCAAACAAGCTAAATAAATAAATAAATGTTTTATTTGTTGAATATGGGGGTATATTATGGGGGTATATAAGAGGTACATTAAAATGACTTAGTTAGTATGTTTATTCTCGATCAAACAAAATCTACTGGACGGATTTTGATGAAATTTGGTAGACGAGTTGAAAAATACCGAAAATAGCACATAGGGTACTTTTTATCCTAAAATTCCCACGGAAATGAAAAATATACATGTTTGCTAGGAGCTTTAGTCTACTTTTTACGTTACACTTTATTTTTACCCGAGACTTCCTCTCTATTAGATAGCTCTCAATAACAGTATTGTTAAAAATGTATTTGTTTGTGCAAACATCTATACAAAACTTCATAATTATTGGTTCAATAGGCGTACAACATTTTAAATCATAACTTTACCATAACCGCATTGTTTTAAGGGTTGCTTCGAACGTTACGGATTGGAAAGAGAAGGACCTTTGCCCAGCATAGGTAAAAAAAATTGAACAGAAAAGCTTCCGTATGGGAATATCACAGAATATATTTTAAATTTCCGACAAGACGTCTCAAAGGATTTGTCAGTTCGACAAGAGCCAATTGCATTTTCACCTCGGCGACTTTCAGCAGAGATTTTTATTCGCGATTTCTCTGATATCGAATTGATCGGATTCGATAATGGAGTATTGATAAAATCGATACCGTATTGTCCGTGTTTTAGCCGATTTTGAAGATGTAATAATTTTTTACTTAGTCTATATGCATAAGGATGCATGTTCGTTATTCAATCATGTAAAATCTATCAGATGGATTACGATGAAATTTGCTACAAGGGAATAAAATTACCAGAAATTCCGAAAATTAAAAATTCCTACAGTATCAGACCTCTGGGGTGCAGTTACTATACCAATTTATAAATTTTATTTACACTAGAAACCATCCATCCATCTCCATCTTGAAAATTCTGAATAAAATGTAGTCTATGGGCAGTTTATAGATTATAGACTCTCTGTAGGTATACCAATTAATAAAAAAAATCAAATCCTTTTAGAAATCCTATGAAGTAGTAAAATTGTTACAACACTCTACTTTTCAGGCATAGGATAAGCTACCTATGACGAAAAATATGTAGGTAATTTCGATGGATGTATTTTCAAAGAGAAAAGTATGCTCTGAGCATTGTCATTCACAGGTAAATGTTAAAACGTTGCAATCTGCTGCAGAATGCTGAGTTATTTATATAAAAAAGTACTTTCCTACCATTTTGTAAAATACGATCATTTACAAGGAAATGTCTATAAGTGCTTCAAATACAAGACTGAAATTAGCATATCTTTTGATATGTACTCGTGTGGTATGAGAACCTCAAGTTTTATTAAGCTTCAAATCTTGTAAACTAAATTAGAACTACTTCTAATAGATGAAATTTTACACATGACATCAGTTAAAATATTTGTTAATTAGACATCAGTTGATAATAAGAACACTCTTGATAAAATCACGTTTCAAACAAAAAAAAACTTTATCAAATTCGGTTCATCCGGTTGAGAGGTATACGATGCCACATACAGATATACAGACACGACAAACTTGTAACACTCCTCTTTTAAAGTCAGAGGTAAAAATGAACTGGAATTTTAACTTGCCTGAAAGACATCACCCTCTGATATGATAACGGAGAATTTTTGCAGTGTGACCGCCTGGTCGTACGGACATTTCGATGGCATATTGAAGATAAAGTCCAGGGTGCATCGACGGAACTGCGCTTGAGCACTGTTAACACAACAACAGTATAAACATAAACAAGGCTAAACACAACAACAGTAACAGCATAAACAAGGCTATAACAGTATGCGGTCACTGCATCGGAATCTGAGCGTACGCAGCGGATTGATTTGATTACCATGGAGCAGCGACCACTGGATCGGTTAATCCGAGCCAGATATTTGAATTTCTAAAAATGAACCATATTCTACAATTGGTTTAAAGTTCAGAGTAGGTTGCAAACTTTAATGACGTCAGCAATTATAGCAAGCATCGTATTATAATCTTTGTGTTTAACGTGAACATAGTTCGTTTTCAAATATTTAACTCCAACTGCTCGAGTATCAAAAAAAGCAGCAAAAAGATCTAGTACAGTCCGATTAGTATCTAAACTTGGGTCAGACTGTAACAACTTCACTCTGGTCTCTTCGACAAATGTATATACATTTACATGTAGTGAAGTTAGTTTCGAATGGTTTGAAATGGTTTTGAATGACAAGCTGACAACTTGACACAAATAACAAGACCCGATAGAATTTAAATCGCATAGTATCTTGATTTGAGACAAAGCTTACCAGCAAAGATAAAAGTGTGTTTCGAAATGAGTCCATTCACGAGTAAGATTCTTTTGATCCTCCACTATCACTTTGAACGTCGCGTAGCATTCCTCCCATTGTTCAGACGCTGATTCTATGCATATAGACATATCCCGAAAGCCTGGAAATAATAACTGTCACTATGTTTCTTCACTATGTTTTATATATCTAGTTTCAATGAGTACAGATGATACTTTAAAATTGACGGTTTACGAAACTTAGCTTAGTAACGTTTGACCATCATTATCGTCAACGTCTCGTACGTTGCATCCAAAGAGATTTTTAAAATTCATTAAACAAGCACATACAGTAACGCGCATACTTTCGAACAGACATTTCGAACTTAGACATTCAGTAGCAAAGTCGAAGGAAGCGGTGGTGGACGAGTGGTAGGGTACCCGCCTGTGGATGCAAAATCCCAGGTTCGAATCCTGCCCGGGCTACGTGAGTTTGTCTGACTCATGTTAGTTTTCATCAACCACCGCTTGCTTACGGTGAAGGAAAACACCGTGAGGAAACCTGCACTCTGGTTAATGATTATCAGCTAGTGTGTGAAATGGAGAAGGCAATGGCAAACCACTCCATTAAAATTGCCAACGGAGTCGTTGTGTGTATTTCATTACATATAATGACCACGACCCTCAGTCATGAGGAAATACGACTAAAGAGAGCGAAGTCAACTAAAATGCCTAAGCACATTAGAATTTCTTAAGCAGAATATTCGCAGAAAATGTACGTACGGTTTAGAAACCATTCGTCGTCACAGATGTAGTCCAAAACGTGCATGTGTCCTTTTATGCTGTCTTCATTGAAGAAGTTGTCAGTGCTCTCGCTACAGTCCGTGTTCCATTCTATAGCACAATTTGTGAGATAGCGGATGGATCTGCAAGAATAGATAGTTTTAAAAAACTATTTATTTTATGAATATGCTTTTAGAATTTGAATTGTATCTGCGAAAATTTTTAAATGAAAATAGACCAGTAAGTAGATAGTTATATAAAAAGTTTATTTACCAATACTGCACTAAAAAGGCAATCAAAATTAGAGACAAATTTAAATCAAAAATAAAGAAAAATCATATCACAAACAAAATCTTAAAATTAAGAGACTAAGGAACTAAGGTAGGAGAAATCTACTACTTTGTTTAAAAAAGGAATACTTATAGAAAAGTATACCGACCTAACAGATTTGGTACATAAAAAAAACCAGATGCTTTGCAAGAGCATATCTTTCTTACTTTCCTGATTACACAATTAAATCACTACCTTTTTAAATTAAAGCAGAATCAGCGATAGTCTTAGAACTTAAAATGAATACATACTTGCACCATTCTAGTATTTTGTACGGCAATGGCGGTGTCACCCTCGCTGAGTTGTATATCAAGGAAGCCGCAGTAGTACAGTTAGCAGCATATTCCGAGAAATTCTCGCAATTAATTTCTCGCACTCCTTTCGTCTTGACTTGGGACTTTAATGGTATTACTGGTTCATATTCTTCAGTTGGTTCAAGTGCAGCTTCACTTGAACGAAGTTCTATTTTTTTCTTCTTGAAAACATCAGTCTTTGGTTCCATGAAATTTGGCTTTTCGAGCATAACAGTTGTCGTTTCATAATCATCTAACATGGAATCTTCTAGAACTGAAATATTTTCGTCAATGTTATTTAATTAAAATATGAAGATGCCTTATATCACGGACGTGCTAATCTCTCTCGTGAGGCTACTGAGGAGTGTAAGAGTAGAATTACGTCTGACGTTAACGTGTCTCTTGAACGAGTCTCGGAATGGGGCAGACTAAACCTAGTCCAATACAACCCCAACAAGATACAAGTATGTGTGTTTTCTGCCAAGAAAATCTCTTTTGCGAAAGAACTCAATTATGAAGGCACTACCCTAAATGCGAAGCCAAGTATTGGAATTCTGGGGGTCGAGATTTCGAGCACAGTTTAGTTCGGTGGTCATTTGGAGGGTAAAGCCAAATTGGCTTCTAAAAAGATTGGAGTGCTCGGGAGAGCGAAGCGGTGTTTCAAGCCACATCACAGGATGCAACTTTATAAGGCACAAGTCCGGCCACATATAGAATACTGCTCGCATCTCTGGGCTGGAGCACCGGAATATCAATCAACTCCGCCCATTTGACCGCACTCAACGAAGAGCTGCTCGAATTATCGGCGACTCCAGAATCTCTGATCGTTTGGACTCCTTGGCATTACGCAGAGATGTCGCGTCCCTCTGCATCTTTTATCGCATTTACAATGGGGAGTGTTCGCAGGAGCTGCTTTTTACTGCGCTGTACTAAATTGTGGAATAATCTTCCCTCAGCGGTGTTCCCGAATAGGTTCGACATTGGAGCCTTCAAGAAAAGAGCCTATCGCTTTCTCAAAAAGTCGGCAACGCATCAGTGACCTTCTTAGGTTCGTTGGTGTCTATGGACTGCGGTGATTGCTTACCATCAGGCAACCCGCATGCTCGTTTGCCTACTATTCTATAAAAAAAAATATATATATAAAATTGTAATTTATTCCTCCGTAGACCAATGCGTTTGTTTTTGAATATAAATTAACACTATCATCATCATACTTGTGTATTCCCGGTATCATTATTAGAGGTATGAGTTCAGAGTCCGGGGTCCGCTACCTTATTTATAGGTGATTTGATGAGGCTCTGGTTTTTTCACAGAGCGACTGCCATTTGACCTCCGCAATTCAAAGTTTGAAAGCTAAACTAAGCAAAGGCTATACGATACCCATGGATCAGAAGAGAATCTATCTTTACCTTACCTTAACCTTATTTTTTATGTGCCAAATTCCTTAAACTCATGTTTCAGTCTCGTTTTATGCTCTAATATTGTTGAAAGCTTTTTAAATATCAAGGTCTGTTATAATACAATATTCAGCATGATACTTACAATCAGTGCCTATAACGTTAGTCAATATTACTAGCCAAAACAAAATGCATTTTAGCATTTCGCTGTAAGCCACCAATAAATTCATTAAATTTTACATTGAATGCAGGCCGATTTAATAATTTCATTTTAATCTCTACATATTGTATATTTACAAAGCGATTCTCAAAAGTGTCAAAAATAAGTCAGATTTATAACCATAGAGGGAAGAATAGAAAATATCTTTTTTGACGAACTTATCAACGCCATTTATAGTAAAGATAATGAAACTTTTTTGACACCAAACCTTATAGGAAGGTTATTTTAAGTTTATTTAATCCACAAAATTACGGAACAGAGACGTGGTCGCTTACTCATAAGCAGAGATGGGTAATGGGTTATAACCCATTTCAATCCACCCGGGTTATAATGGGTGGTTTGGGTTATAACCCAGTTATAACCCATTATCACCCAATTTGAGGGGTGAAAACAGTTTATAATAAAACTAATTATTATTTTGGAATAATAAGTATACCATGTTCTTCTCAGTACTCCTAACTATGTTTATGTGAAATTTTTTGAAGTTTGGTCCAGTAGATAAAGCGTGAAGAGGTAATAAACAATATCATTTCCGCATTTATACTGTTAGTGAGGATGACATCTTGTACCTAATCTGAGAAGAGACAATTTTTTTTCGAATGAATACCGAATCATATATTGGTAACGATAATTATATTAATACGTTACTAGCTTTTGTCCTCGGCTTCGCCCGCGTGAATTTCCCACATGAACAGTACTATTTCCCGGGATGAAAGATACCCTATGTACTTCTAACTATGTGTATGCGACAAGCAGGTTTTGTAAAGAGAAAGGGCACTCGGGAACAAATTCTTATCGTACGCCAGATTATCAAGAAATCTAGAGAATTAAATAAGCCCGTATTTATTTGCTTTGTTGATTTCTCCAGAGCTTTTGACTCGGTGAAATGGCCCGTATAGTGGAAGACCTTGCTAGGCATGGGCACACCAAAACATCTCGTACACCTTTTGAGCCGTCTATATGAAGATGACACAGCCTCAGTTCGCATGGATGATGTTCTGTCAAGTGATTTCCATACTAGTGCCGGAGGAGGCCAGGGTTGCATTATGTTAAAACTTTTATTCAATGTGTTCACAGAGCTTATAATTCGTATCATTTTAGAAGACTGGACGGATGGTGTAACAATTGGTGGATAAAGGATTGCAAACTTACGCGGATGACACCACCGTATTTGCAACCTGTTCGCAACACTTGGAAGAGCTACTGTCAAAGATAGAACGAGTGAGCCATGTGTTTGGACTTGGAATTAATCGCAAGACCATGGTAATGATTGTTGGTATGACGACGGGTATCATCAGGTCCTGAGCTTCCTAGTCCTGCACCCACAACGATAACAACGACGACTTCCGCACCGACGCACTCTGCAGCCCACGCCTGAACGACTTCGACGGCGGCGCACTCTCACTCACCAGGGTAGTGGCTCTGCAGGGACCGGCGCACACAAGTCTACCGACAGTCTCAACTAGATTACAAGCACTTCCCGATTCACTGGGACACAAGACTGGCCCTTGCAAGCTACGAAGCACAGACTGCACAGCAGATTCATCACATCAGACCTTTGGTCTTGGGGGGGGGGAATACTGTGGCATCCACCATCTACCGAGTGAATGCAGCAACTCGACAAACGACGGCTCCACAAAATCTCGGCGGCAAGCAATACTACTTCGCAAGGTCGACACAAGATGGCGTCACAGTCTTCACTACACTTACATATCGACAAATAATTGCGAATAACAAAGATTGTACGAATATTCTCCAACCAATAATAACTTCACGGCATCGCAAATAGACTACAGATCAGACTCCACTCAATCTCCATACTACCCATACTCCATATACCCACAATCTCATCAACAAAAACGGAAAAATCTTAAATCGCGCTATCAGAATTTCCAAGGCAACTCGCTATATATACGAACTGCAACGCAACATCGTCGGAGCCTCGGCTCCCCAGGCCTAACACCTAGCCTGGCGGGAAGATCTTCCCTTCGGGGCGGTCGAGCATCATTCATCGCTCCCGCTCCCAGTGGCAACTTTAACCATCGCGGCGGTCGCCGTTCACTAAAGAGCAATAGAAACATAACCATAGCCAAGAAGATCATGCTCGTGAGGACGCTTATATTTCCCATATTTCTGTGGAAAGACAGAAAATAGATGCTCTGGAGATGTGGTGCTGGAGAAAAATGTTTGGGGTTTCGTGGACCGAGTTTCGCACAAATGTCTCGATACTTCAAGAACTCGGTATCAAGCTACGTCTGTTTTCGATAGTACAATCTTGCATCCTCACATTTTTCGGTCATGTTTTCCGACGTGACAATCAGTCCATAGAACGCCTTGTCGTCCAAGGAAAGGTAGAAGGCACTAGACCGGGCGGAAGGTCACCCACCTGTTGGACTGACCTGATCAAGTCTGCCATTGGAGGGTCAGTTAACGAGTGCAGCAGGATGACCTCCAACAGAAAACGATGGCGAAACGTCGTTAAGCGCATTACAGCTGCCCTTATCAATACAACCGCTCTGTCAAGAGCGTACTGGACCAGAAGAAGTATGCGACAGGAAGATTGGATCAAAAAAGGTGAAGTTTCATACATCATTTCAACTCCTATTATTTACCCTTAGGGGTACAAATTTAAAATTCAATTATGATGTTATTATTTTTTATTACATAAGAGAGTAAATCTATAATTTCATGAACATAACTTCAAAAATGACGAAGTTTCATACAAACTTTCAACCCCTTTTTTACCCCCTTAGGCGTAGATTTTCCAAAATTCCTCTCTTAGTGCTCACTTTCGTCACATGAGGGACCTTTGTACAAAATTTCATGTGGCTTGTTATTAAAATAATAGGAGATAAATATGATGTTCATATTCATATTACACAGTAACACAAAATAGGTAAAATGTGGTACTATTTATAGGTATTTCCCATTGAATATTTAGATGTTTCATTCTAGGTGGGTACCTACGTAATAATCGCTTGTAATAATACACAAAAAAATATTTTTTTACAATATTTAGTTTTCACCCGGTCAATGGGTGGTTTGGGTGGATTGAAATGGGTCGTAACTGGGTTATAACCCAGGCTCGGGTTTTAACCCGGGTGGTTACCCATCTCTGCCATAAGAAGGCTCAAGGTCACCCAAAGGGCGATGGAGCGCGCTATGCTCGGAGTTTCCCTGCGTGATCGAATCAGAAATGAGGAGATCCGTAGGAGAACTAAAGTAACCGACATAGCCCGCAGAAGTGGGCGGGGCACATAGCTCGTAGAACAGATAGCTGTTGGGGCAGAAAAGTTCTCGAGTGGCGACCACGAACCGGAAAACGTAGTGTTGGCAGGCCTCCCACTCGGTGGACCGACGACCTGGTGAAGGTCGCGGGTTGCGCATGGATGCGGGCAGCGCAGGACCGGTCGTTGTGGAAATCCGTGGGGGAGGCCTTTGTCCAGCAGTGGACGTCTTTCGGCTGAGAGAGAGAGAGAGAATCCACAAAGTAACAAATATTGCAAGAAAAAATGTATAAATACTAGCTAGTGGTATACTGCTGCTGCCTTGCGGGTTCGCTCCTGTTGTAATATGTCGATAACTGGTACCTTATAGCTGTTATAGATTATACTAGCTTTTGCCCGCGGCTTCGCCCGCGTGAATTTCCCACGGGAACAGTGCTTTTTCCCGGGATAAAAAGTAGCCTATGTGCTATTCCAGGTCATTATCTACCTCTGTACCAAATTTCATCGAAATCCGTCCAGTAGATTTTGCGTGATTGAGTAACAAACATCCTCACAAACTCACAAACTCACAAATTCACAAACTCACAAACTCACATCCAAACTTTCGCATTTATAATATTAGTATGGATCCATGTTTTTTTTTTTTATAGAATAGTAGGCAAACGAGCATGCGGGTTGCCTGATGGTAAGCAATCACCGCAGTCCATAGACACCAATGACCCTAAGAAGGTCACTGATGCGTTGCCGACTTTTTGAGAAAGCGATAGGCTCTTTTCTTGAAGGCCCCAATGTCGAACCTATTCGTGAACACCGCTGAGGGAAGTTTATTCCATATTTTAGTACAGCGCAGTAAAAAGCTGCGCGAAAAACGAGCGGTGGTTGAACACCAGCCACCATGTAGGTACCTACCAAATTGTGTGTTTTGGAGTAACAAACATTATGCCTTAAATACATCCACACTTTCACATTATACATGCGGTTGACATTACTGAGATTATGGTAATAGAAGTAAACAATATAAGGATTTTTAGATTTCTCAAACAACATTTACATGTAAAATTTGGAGATAATTAAATATCCCTTGTACTCTCGACCCCCCAGGCTTAAGCCGCTCTGATGGCAAGGGGCCAGACGGCTTAACTCTGATACTGTGGGAGAGGGGTCGTTGCTTGGTTTGGGACGCGACATGTGTCAGCACTTTCGCGGCCTCCCATCTTACGCGTACTACACGTGCAGCTGGTGCGGCCGCTGAATGGGCAGCCACCCAGAAGCATACAAAATATGCGCCTCTGACGTTTGTCCCCTTTGCGGTGGAGGTGAGCGGGGTATGGTGTGCCGAGGCCAGAGGTTTTGTGCGGGAGCTGGGAAGACGCCTTAGAAGTAATAGTGCTGACCCCCGCGCCGAGTCATACCCTACCCCATTTCCCTTCCCTTGGAACGCAGCAAGCGTTGTGGGCACTTTAGCGCCAGGCATGACCCGGGGCGGTCTCTTTGATAATGTTTTCTTTTAAAATTTTGTTATTAGACTTGACATTTATTTTTGTTTAAATTAATGATTGTGTTGTGTATCTGACATGTGTAAATATTAAAAAAATATATAAAATAAAAAAAAATAACAAGCAATGACATCTCACCTTTCCAATTCGGTAAGTCTCTCCTTAAAATTGCTTAAAATTTGGCGCGAAACGACTTTTGTTAAGAAAAAAGGTACATAATTGGGCCTCGCTTGGCATAGTATTAATTAGAGTTGCAAATTTCATGACTTGCTTTGTGGGGAGAGTGTAATAAACTGGAGAGCCGAGTTCATTAACACGACCAAGATTGCTGTTTCTGCACGTTAAGTACTGTTTTTTTTATAAAAAAGCAAAATTTTGTTCTTTTTAGGGTTCCGTACCTTGAATTACAAAAAAACCCTTATTGGATCACTTCGTATTAACACGACCAAGATTGCTGTTTCTTTATGTTAAGTACTGTTTTATTTATAAAAAAGCAAAATTGTTCTTTTTAGGGTTGTAGGTACCACAAATGGCAAAAACGGAACCCTTATTGGATCACTTCGTTGTCCGCTCGTCTGTCTGTTAAGAATTTTTCTCTGAAAGGCATAAAGGTATACGAACGGCCTGAAAGGCCTACGGTCTCTTTTAGCTGTAAAATAATCAAAATTATACGTCAACGTGAACGTAAATATTTTTTTTACATATTCTGCGATTTTAGACAAAATCAAAACCAATGGGGTACTTCCCGTTGACCTAGAATCATAAAATTTGGCAAGAAGCAAGGTCTAACAGTACTTGTAAAGGAATAAATCTGAAAACTATAAATACAGGGTGACTTTTTATCCAGTGTCCAAATTTTTTCTAGGTATTAGGTATCATTAATACAATGAGTTTTTGAAAGAAAAAAAAACAGTATGTAAAATTTCAATTTAGAAATAATTTTCTTGAACAGAGAATCCTTTCAATATTGACACCCGAGTCAAACATAGTAGACTGACTAGGTACGTTGCCCGCGGTCACGTGCGCCGGCATCGGCAAGTCTGTGTGTACGGCGTGCGGTGTCAACTATCGTAAACACTTTCGGGATAACTTTAGCATGCTTCATTTCGATTTTTTTGTATGGAGAGGTACTTAACGAAAAAATACGGGTCTAATTATTTTTGAAAAGGAATCTAATATATAAATTTGGACACTAGATAAAAAGTCACCCTGTATGTGGTCGGGAACCAGAAAAAAATGCAATAATGTTATATGTTTGTGTGTACAGAACCCTCAGTGTGCGAGTTTAACTCTCACCTGGCTGGTCTTTTATATTTACATTTAAAAATGAAATATTTTATCGTAGGTGTTGGAGCGACGACATCACCAAAATTGGAGGCCCATTGTGGAGAAGGACTGCAAAAGGTCGCGAAGCTTGTCGTGCATTGGAGGAGGCTTATGTCCTGCAGTGGACAAAATGAGCCGCAGAAGAAGAAGAAGGTTTTGGTTAGAATGTATTAAATGGAATTTGAAATGTAATATTATAGGCGAATGCTTGTTAGATTGGGAGGCATATTTTAAAGTAATGCTCATAATCGAATCTGAAAACCTTACATTACAGGCAGCTCCTGGTGTGGAAGCACCTAACAGGTTTGTGTAGTAGAGAAACTTAACCGCTGAACTTTATATTAATTAAGTTTTTTATAGTAATCTCATTAATTACTATGAAATAAGTATAAAAGTCATCAAGTTTTAATCGCCGGCTTTGCAAAACGACAAAGACTTTGCGGGAACTCTTTAGATCCTTTGGAACTAGAGAGCTGGTTCTGGAAGCGGTGAGGTAGCATACAGCCACAAGATATCGTCTTATTCATGATTCAAATTCAAAGTTTTTTTTCACCATTGGATGCATAAAAATGGAGAATGTATAAAATCGATCTAAGTTTTGTTATTCAAAATTACCTACAATAATGATTGATATCACTCAAAATCGGATTTTTCAAGTCGCCAAAAGGCATCGGACTTAACTTGCCACCACTTGCTTCCAGTGAAGAAAAACATCATAAGGAAACCTGCACTGATTAGTTAGTAGTGTATAAGGCTACTGCCACTAGATGGCGGTAGTCGTAAAAGTCATGTCAGATTCCTTTAAGCGACTTGAATAAAGTCTGATACCAGTGTTATTAATAACACACTCGATGAAGAAAAAGAGATCGGACTTTACTTTACGAATACGGTTAAAATTCGAACTATTATCCTAATCCTAACTAATATTATAAATGCGAAAGTGAGTTTGTTTGTTTGTTGGTTTGTTTGTTTGTTACCTCTTCATGCTATATCTACTGAACCAATCTTCCTGAAATTTCGCATACACATAGCTGGAAGTACGGAGAAGGCCATAGGGTACCTTTCATCCCGGGAAAAAGCACTGTTTCCGTGGGAAATTCACTCGGGCAAATCCGCGGGCAACGCTAGTAATGTTATAAATGCGAAAGTGAGTTTGTTTGTTACCTCTTGACGCTTTATCTACTGAATCAATCTTCCTGAAATTTTGCATACACATAGATAGAAGTACTGAGAAGGACATAGAGTCCTTTCATCCCGCAGAAAAGCACTGTTCCCGTGGGAAATTCACACGGGCGAAACCGCGGGCAAAAGCTAGTGTTATGTAGTTGGGATAATTTAATTTGCAAGTGGCAGCTACCTACCACAAGCAGTCATATCATACCGCGTAAGCTCGGTTTAATGCCATGCAAATAAAAGCTCTGCTCGGAATGAAATTATGCCGAATGGCTGCACACACCTGTGAATTTATGCTTTTTACGCCTCTCTATTTTGAATATGTCATTATCATTAAGGAATGCCTCTGAATAGAAAGGAACAAAACGGTTTTATGTTAATTCTTTAGCAAAGTTACTTAAATTGTGGCTATGGCTTCATCATACATTCATTCTGGCTGCGAGCGTGAAAGGCCGGCAACACTCTTGTGATACCCCTGGTGTTGCAGTAGTCTATGGACAGCGGTAATCGCTTACCAGGTGACCCGCTTAGCGTTGGAAATTCGGAAAAAACGCCTTTTTTTAGCAAAAAATACAAAGTGACGTTTCCCGTTTTTTTCAATTTTTGGAACGAAGTTTTGAAACATTAAAAAAAAACGACGGAATTTGAAAAAAAAAACGGGAATTTTTCCTGCATTTTTCAACGCTAGCTCATTTGACGCCCTATGTTATAAAAAAGTCTCAGCCATAAGTCCACTGCTGGACATAAAACTTCACAAAATTATACCGAAAAGCTCCTAGCTAGCATAGTACCTATTATCTTTGTTTGTAATAACTTTATTGCACAATAACATAAATAAATCACAAATGAAAGACAAAAAAAAATAAAAAATAAATAATGATTCTTTGTAAAATAATAGTTGTTTCTCTGTCTAGTCACTATGATATTGTGAAGATTTTATAAGAAAATGTTTAGAAAATAATGCCTTATTTAGTTAAAAACAATATCAGTAAAATAAATCGTTACAAAACTTATGAACGAAAATGTTAAATTGCCTACAATTTTATTATACTCCAACGTTGTCATAATTATCATGCAAAAATGGGCCAAAATCGAGTTCTTTGACTCAGGATGTTACATATATTGCATGCCCCAATAAAGAGAAGAAAAAAATTGTGCTTTTGGTTTTAAGTTCATCAAAACAAGCCTTTGTAATAGTGATTTTAATAGAATACTCACGCCGTAGATTTTAGATAATATTATTATAGAGTCTAGAATAATAGGACCTCTAGAATTTAGAGGATGTAATTTTAGTAAGGTGCTAATTTAACCTAGATAAACCCGAAATGGTCTCTCATAATCTAAAGGCCATATTTTGGACCGCGGTAAATCTAAACACTATAGAGATGGCACGCAATCATCATAAAACTCAACTGAGGAACAAACTAATGTGAGCATAGAAGTATTACTTCAACTAACCAGACTAAAAGAGAAGACAATCGATGGATTAATCAGTAAGTAGTCGAAACAGGTATAACCATAGAGAAATAAAACACTATGGGTATAACGACCACTAGATCAGATGATATTGTGTGTTTGACGGAAACCAAAAGATGAAACAGGCACAGGACCATAGAAACTGATGAAAAAAATGCCTGTGCTGCAATGTGGGTTGATGTGATGCTAAATTAATACATGAAAATGTTACCTAAAACCATAGAGCGTACGTCCTGTAATAGCTACAAAGCTAAAACACACTTGAATAGAAATAAGTATTACCCATTTGTATTCTAACTAATGTTATAAATGCGAAAGTGAGTTTGTTTGTTTGTTTGTTACCTCTTCACGCTTTATCTACTGAATCAATCTTCCTGAAAATTTGCATACACATAGCTGGAAGTACGAAGAAGAACATAGGGTACCTTTCATCCCTGAAAAAGCACTGTTCCCGTGGGAAATTCACGCGGGCGAAGCCGCGAGCAAAAGCTAGTAGGAATAGGAAATAGATTATAAAATAGTATTGCATTATTCGAGTTCAAGATGACTGAATTTGACTACATGGGTTTATGAATATCTGAAACCACAATATTGAATACTATACCAGTTCTGTACAAGTTTTATTTATAACTGCGATTCATAACGATCGATCATTTTGAAATGCCTTGGGATAGTATTATAGGGTGAAAATCTTCCACATAAAGTTACCCTACTTAGAACTTGATGAATCTAAATAATTGTAATAATATAGCATCCACGAATGCAGTATATGAGTGGGCCACAAGGAAAAAACACTTTTTATAGTGATCATATTTCAGATGGTATACTTTTCTTTATATACTGTACGTAAAATAATGATACTAACATATTTTAAACAGATACACAGAATACGTTTTAATCCCTTACGGGGTAGACAAAGCCAACAGTCGCGAGACTCGATATTTTATAAGTACTTAGTTTTAAACTTGCAATGCATGCAAGTAATGGGTAAAATCTTATAAGCTAGATTAGAAATTATTTCACTCTTACCCAGTTGAAATTTTTTACGTGGCTTCAGTTGTAAGTTATAATACATACATAGAATCACGTCTTTATCCCTTACGGGGTAGACAGAGTTTAAGGGTCGTAAGACTCGAAGGCCACGCTTAGCTGAATAGTGGACTCTCTGATGGAATAGAGATTCAGGTATAGTGACAAGTTGCTAACTCATCGCCTATAAATGGAGGACTCCCCAGTTTAAAGCCCTTTCCCTCGATTGACTTTTACAATCTGCGCAGGAAGAGAAGCAGCTGGCACATTCTATGTTTTTTCTTCGCTCCCAGACCAGCATGGAAGCCATTGGAAGTAGGTAATTTATAATGGCAATAATAAATAAATAATAATATTGTTCAGTCTTAGTTACCTCGTAAAGGCCGAGAAAGAGAAACTTTCAAAGTACTTGGACTTTGCCCACGAGGTTACCGCCATGTGGCGTGTTAGCTCAACGATTATTGTACGATAGTCGTTAGTGTGAACGGACTTATAGCGAAGAGTCTCTATCGTCATCTAGAGAGACTCTCGCTCGGCAGTTGGGTCAAGAGTCAAATTCAGAAGGCAGTACTCTTGGACACTGCCCGCATTGTGAGGAGATTCCTCTCGCTGGAACCCTGACCACCGGTAGCTTGGGTCTTTGCCCCGCTACCGATGGGTTCCCCTTTTTTATATTCTCAATTCTATACGCGTAAATCTCAACACTATAAAAAATATTTTTAAATGTCTTTTATTTTTTGATATATTTTATATTTAAAAATGTAAAAAAGGACAAATAAATAAGTAAATCATAATGTTCAGTTACAATGCATTGTCAAGTCATAGTCGGGTACACCTACAGGTTGACCTGATTGTGACCTAAAATTGCATTGTAACTGTATCTGATTGGCTATCCAGCTCCTTGACAACACGGACATAAAGCGAAGACTAAAAAGAACTAACTAAACCGTTAGATTTAGTGAAGTGGTAATAAAAACAAATCAATAGTGATAGTGATAAAATAGTGCAAATAAAGAGACACATGATCAAATTGCCTTCCCCTTAATAGAGACAGTAAGAGAAGTGCCAATGGACACATTCTTAATTCTATGGATTTTATAAAACTAGAACAATATAATTAAGCGATTAAGCGAAATAAGGGCTCGAAAGTGTTTGCAAGGGATCTGTCTGTTGGTCAAAGCCAACTGACCAAGCTGAAGACTGAGGATGGCAGAATCATTTCGTCGAAGCCAGAGCTGTTGGAAGAGGTTGAGAAGTTCTACGGACAATTATACACCAGCGTACGCGCACCTGTCAGTAATCTGGCCAAAGATCCAAGAGCCAGATTGACCCGACACTACACCGAAGATATCCCGGACGTCAGCCTATACGAGATTAGAATGGCTCTCAAACAGTTAAAAAACAATAAGGCACCGGGTGATGATGGAATCACGGCTGAGCTTCTGAAAGCAGGTGGAACACCGGTATTAAAAGCTCTTCAGAAGCTATTCGATTCCGTCATACTCGAGGGACAAACGCCTACGGCATGGCACAGAAGTGTGGTGGTACTTTTCTTCAAAAAAGGCGACAAAACCTTATTGAAGAATTATAGGCCTATCTCACTTCTGAGCCATGTCTACAAACTGTTTTCGAGAGTCATTACGAATCGTCTCGCTCGCAGGTTCGACGACTTCCAGCCTCCCGAACAAGCCGGTTTCCGAAAAGGCTTTAGTACCGTAGACCACTTACATACGCTGCGGCAGATTATACAGAAGACTGAGGAGTATAATCAGCCCTTATGCTTGGCGTTTGTGGACTACGAGAAAGCCTTCGATTCGATCGAGACCTGGGCTGTGCTACAGTCTCTCCAACGGTGCCAAATTGACTATCGATATATCGAAGCGCTGAAGTGTTTGTACGAATACGCCACCATGTCGGTCCGTCTCCAGGATCAAGGCTCGAAACCTATCCAGTTGAAGCGAGGGGTGAGACAGGGAGACGTTATATCTCCGAAACTGTTCACCGCCGCCCTGGAAGATGTCTTCAAGCTTCTGGACTGGAGCGGACTCGGTATCAATATCAACGGCGAGTACCTCACTCACCTTCGATTCGCTGACGATATCGTAGTCATGGCTGAGACCTTGGAAGACCTAGGCACAATGCTCGATGGCCTCTGTAGAGCCTCTCAACAAGTGGGTCTAAAAATGAACATGGATAAGACGAAAATCATGTCTAATATCCGTGTCGCACCCACTCCTCTAAAGGTTGGAGACTCTACACTCGAAGTTGTTGACAATTACGTATACCTGGGACAAACAGTTCAGTTAGGTAAGTCCAACTTCGAGAAAGAGGTCAACCGTCGAATCCAACTCGGCTGGGCAGCGTTCGGGAAGCTTCGCGATATCTTCTCGTCCAAAATACCGCAGTGTCTCAAGACTAAGGTCTTTGACCAGTGTGTGTTGCCAGTGATGACATACGGAACAGAGACGTGGTCGCTTACTATGGGCCTCATAAGAAGGCTCAAGGTCACCCAAAGGGCGATGGAGCGCGCTATGCTCGGAGTTTCCCTGCGTGATCGAATCAGAAATGAGGAGATCCGTAGGAGAACTAAAGTAACCGATATAGCCCGCAGAATCGCCAAACTTAAGTGGCAGTGGGCGGGGCACATAGCTCGCAGAACAGATAGCCGTTGGGGCAGAAAAGTTCTCGAGTGGCGACCACGAACCGGAAAACGTAGTGTTGGCAGGCCTCCCACTCGGTGGACCGACGACCTGGTGAAGGTCGCGGGTTGCGCATGGATGCGGGCAGCGCAGGACCGGTCGTTGTGGAAATCCTTGGGGGAGGCCTTTGTCCAGCAGTGGACGTCTTTCGGCTGAGAGAAGAAGAAGAAGAAGAACAATATAAAATTACACATTAGCTTGTAAATAGGCCAGATTGTAATAATATTAGCGTATTTAATTTATTTAAGTATGATAAGAAAAGGAAAAAAAAACTGATCGGCTTTCAAAGGCAGAATACCTCGGTTAACTGCATGGACTTGGAATTTTCGTCACGCATCCAAGATCTTCCAAATGACAAGTTACCTACTGTTTTAAAAGTTACATTCATATTATCACGCCTTTTTTCCGTGGAGGTAGGGAAACTAGCGATTTCCACTTGCTACGATACTTACAGATCTTTCTTGCTTCCTCTATACTCATCACTCTCTCCGGTTATGGGAGCTCCTAATATCTCCCTTTTTATGGAGGTCCGCAATCTGGTTTAAAAGTTAAAAGCTGATTGACCGCATTCTAGATGTTGTAGAGTTGGAATGTTTTTTCGCTTCTAGCTTATGGCTTATTCCACCCTACCATTTGATAAATTTCTCAATCATTTTAGCTACAACAAGTACACAATTTGGACAAAAATACCTCACCACAGATTTCCACTGTGACTATTTGGACTAATTAAAAATTAGAGGTCCTTGTCAACTGCGGAACCCTTAAAAAGAGAATCATGTTCAAAACCTTTTCTGTCACTTCCTCTTACGGGGTTTTTGACAATTTTAAACTTAACAGCTACAGAGTAAGCGGTCACCAAGCCCAAATGGCAGCTGTCAGTGTCATCGCACGTAACCAGGCCACGTCGTTTTGTCATTCTGACCCGGACATTACGTGGGTGGCCATTTTCTGGTCAATGCTTCTGGCGGATATGGGTTTTCGTGTGGACTAAGTCATGAGATATAGCGGGTTGTGTAAGACAATGGTTTGATCAAATCACGGAAGCAAATAATTTGATACACCGTGACATCACACGCATTTTTTGAGCAAAAATAGTTTTTTTTGAGTTTATATCTGACCACAAGCGTCAGCGATGTCCATGTTATGTGCAAATGCAAATCCGATATGATGATATTTTTATGCCATACTAGCCGCGCCCCGTGGCTTCGCTCCAGTGGGAATTTCAGGATAAAAAGTACCCTATGTGCTATTCCCGGTATTTTTCTACCCGAATACCAAATTTCATCGAAATCCGTCCAGTAAATTTTGCGTGATTCAGTAACAAACATCCTCACAAACTCACATCCAAACTATCGCATTTAAAATATTAGTAGGATATATATTAATACGCCAGTTGATTAACAACTGGCATATTTCTGATAGTACGAAATAATATAAACATTTCATTAAGAAAGACCTGATTATCTTCAAGTGTATAAAAATATTTTTATTAATTTATAAAAGTATTTCGGCTAGTAAAAACTGCACTTAAATTAGTTAAATTATTTCAAAGCTAAAAAACCACAGACCAATATTCATTGGTGTTTAAACAATATATTTTTTACTCGCCGCCTCTTATGACTTACTAATGATGACGCGTCATGACGGTAAGGTAGCCGCTCAATTTCCATCATTTTGATAGCATCGATTTATTTACATCCCAGGGGAAGAAACTACCTATTAGGAGACGTGATCATCCCTGCAAAATTAACCTTAACTGCAAATTAAGTTACAGACACATCAACTCATTTTGACCCTGTTTTAGAGGTAAACATCACTTTATCTTTTCTCCTGAGGGTTCTAACAGTCAATAATGTTATACGTTGAGTGTCCTTTTAAGATGCCTACCAATAAATCTGTTTATTCTTCTTACGGCCTACTTATTTTCGTCCCAAATAAAAAAAATCTCGAGTCGTCCCAGAATCTCTCCGCGTTTGATCTCTTGTGCTGGTGACAAGAGGGCTGGCCGCTTTATCGCTCAGACGTTTAGCTGTGCAATCCTTTGTGATTGTTAAAATAGTATTATTTCATAAATTTATTATTTCACGCCATCTAGAACTAGTCTGATACATACATACAATATTATAACGCCTTTTTACACGACTGACCAAAAAAGGAGTGTTTGTTTTCAGGGTTCATGTAAGTATTAAGTATGTATGTATGTAAGTTTGTTTATTCCACCATAAGTCCTAAATGGCTTAACAGATTTTGATGTGAGAGGTATTTTTTGTTTCCTTGCATTCCTCCAAGTGAAGTGACATAGGCTTTGTGAGTTGTCAGTCGTGTTTTTTGTTTTTTTTTATTAATTAGCTTGTTTCTTAGTGTTGTAAGTGTCAATAAAGTGACATGTTAATATTATCCTCATAGGATGCCTATAAAAATTCTTCGTTCGGCCTACTTATATTCGTCCCAAATAAAAAAAAAAATTGAGTCGTCGATCTCCTGCGCTGGTGACAAGAGGCCTGGCTTTTTAAAATAGTAGGTACTATTTCCTAAATTTAATTTTGCACGCAAACTAGAATCTACAGGTTATATATACCCAAAAAATTTAGTTACCAAGTAATTTTAATTGCGATTTTATTTACCTCAGTCGGTTTTTAACATGAAATTTAATCACATAGCTCTGAAAAAGCCTTTTCATGTTCAGGGTTTTCATTCGAAAGTTTATCGGAAAACAGGCAGTTTATTGGGGTGATACGGAAATATACAGTTATTATAGAAACGAGATAAAATTGGATGTATGAGGGTCAGTGGACCAAGTGATTATTTTACTAAGTTACGAATGGACTAAAATAATATTGATGGAAGTAATCTTATTCTTATCGAGTTGAAATGGCTGTAATTTTATAGTTTTTGATACTTTAAAACCTACTTACCTACCTTTACTTTACTTTACCCTGTCGTTGGCGTCATTAAGATCTTCTATTGTATAAGACCAAGGGCAGATGGGGCATGATAGGATAGGCCATGGACTGAACAGCACCACAATCACACAAATTTATTAGCCGAGAAACCCCACTTAACTCAGTTTTCACGGCACCTCCCAACACCAGCCCGGAGTCTGTTTAAAGTACGCGGCGGTAGAAGTAATAATATATGAATATACTAGCTGAAGGAAAACATTGTGGAGACCTGCACATTGGCTGACTGTTTAGTTAACTAGTGTGTATACGGCTACTGCCACTAAATGGCAGTAGTCGTAAAAGTCATGTCAAATGCCTTTAGGCGACTTGAATAAAATCTGACACTAGTGTTAGTAATAACACACTCGATAAGAAGAAGAAGAATATACTAGCTGTGCCTTGGGGCTCTGCTTCCGTGAGAATTCTGGGATGAAACGTACCCCATGTGATATTCCAGGGTTCATTATATCCGTATACCAACTTTCACCGAAATTCGTCTAGTAGTTTTTGTGTGAAAGTAAGTTTTATATAGGTATAAAATTTAAAAAAGTGGGATTTTGAACAGATTTTTGCTGGCAAGATCTGGATTTTGATGGTTGGCGTAGACAAAAGAAGGCTTATACCCAGCAGTGGGTGATGGAAAGCTGATGACGATTTTCAATAATATTAAAGTTATTATTCGGTTTCAATTCAAAGGTTAAATCGGTGGATTGCGTAGAAAAACTATCCTTTGATCCACAGGTGTAGCCACGTCCTTTGATCGTAGAGTAATGAGAGATCATAATAATCAAAATGACAGTTTTCTATGTTGTTGACAATGTTTTCTAATTTAAAAAAAAAATGTTCTTCGATATTCGAATTCGAATTGTGGGACGAAAGTCAGTGAACATAAGCTCACTGACTATCGTTCCACGTAGAAAATATATGCTTCCGTCCCAAATGTCCTAAATGTTAGGTTGTAGGTAGTTTTTAATTTTTTTATGTTTTTGATTTGATCATAGGTAGCAATAGTTTATTAAGTAGGTATCGTTACTGTCGAAGCCCTCACGTATTGTCTAAAAGGCGATTAGAATTTGAAAACTTACGTAAGCGATGACTAATGGATCGACTTGGGCCGAATACTTATCTTGTTAACAACAAGTAATAACGTTAATATCACTTGACGTAGATTGATGTCAGTGTGAGACATAAGGCTGCCATTCAGGGGCATACAAAAGCAATATAATGCCATTATACAAAGACGCAGTTTAATTTGATTTAAAAGTTGTGAGACATAAGGCTGCCATTCAGGGACGAATTAAAGCAATACAATGTCATTAAATAAAGACGCGGTTTAATTTGATTAAAAGTTATGGTTTAGATTATTGTATACACTATATACATTTGGTTCTGTATGTATAACTTACAACATACTTATTATTTAAAGTCTTGAACACTAGTACAGTACATATTTTAAATTTTCTAGATGTTTCACCATACCGTCCACGTCAATGTATTTTTTTTAAAACGGTTGTGATGTTTTTGTGCAAAAAATTATATAAATTTAAATCACCTACTTACTTACTTACTTCGATGGCTTGACGACCCAAAGAGGTTCTTGGCCTCCGATACCAGAAGCTTCCACTTCTTCCTGTTTTACGCTACTTCCTGCCTTTCCTTAATTGTTTAAGAAAATAAATAATATTCATCCTATTAGTCTCTCTTAAATTATATTTAAACTATTTCCAACTATTATCTCCCATTCAAAAGCAGCCCTACGATTAATTGTGTTGAAAGTTTATTGTATTTAGTCAGTCGACCTATCGACCTGTTATCCTATTTCCTAAAAAGTCCAGATATAGCTCCGACAAATTGCGTCCGAAAATCGCAAACAGAGTGGCCAGCTTTAAGGCCAGATTAACGTTACATTACAGTTCAGTCTTCAAGCTATGAATTATTAATTTGTAAGTATGGAGTGCGACATATCTTAGTAAAATGGCCTGGATTAGGCTTATAAAGCACTTTACCTGGGTCGCACTTTGCTATTATAATAATACTTAGAAATGGAACTTCATCTAAGTATACTTAGAGTTTGTTTCTAAGATCTACATGGGTTGAATAGGTTAAAAAACACAATAGGTATCGACCTACCCTGTAAATTATACGCATTATTGTAATATTACTGACAATTACAATCTCACTCATGTTAGTTTTCATCGACCACCACTTGCTCCCGTTGAAGGAAAACATCGTGAACCTGCACTCTGGTTGATGATTATCAGCTAGTGTGGCAAATGGAGAAGGCAATGGCAAACCACTCCATTAAAATTGCCAAGAGAGTCGTTGTGTGTTTTTATTCCATATCATGACCACGACCCTCAGTCATGAGGAAATACGACTAAAGAGAGAGAGAGTAATATTACTATTTACGAGATAACTTATATTATAACAGCACTTATTTATGGGTAGGTACTTTTATCCTAAAATTCGAACAGGAGAGTATTTTAAAAATTCGGTACACGTCTTCATCCCCTACGTGGTTGACAGAGCCAAACTCGTGAATACTACGTTTACTTAGCAGGCTTATTGGTGGAATTAAAAATCTGACAAAATTATGACAAATGCATTTTCAATACTAGCCATGCCCCGGGGCTTTACTCCCGTGGGAATTTCGGGATAAAAAGTACCCTATGTGCTATTTCCGGTATTTTTTTACCAGTATACCAAATTTCATCGAAATCCGTCCATTAGATTTACCGGAATTGGTTGTTGAACATCCTCACAAACTCACATCCAAACTTTCGCATTTATTATATTAGTCTCTCTCTCTCAGCCGAAAGACGTCCACTGCTGGACAAAGGCCTCCCCCAAGGATTTCCACGTTGACCGGTCCTGCGCTGCCCGCATCCATGCGCATCCCGCGACCTTCACCAGGTCGTCCACCGAGTGGGAGGCCTGCCAACACTACGTTTTCCGGTTCGTGGTCGTGATTATATTAGTACGATGAGCAAAATCTTGTGTGCACCAAAATTTTCCAGCTAAAATAAAAGCTTGTAGCAAAAACTAATTTTTTGTAAAAAAACTTGTTAGGTATCTAATTGAAAACCTTTTAGACTTACTATATATCACCGAAACACAATATCTTATCAATTTTTACATCATCGTTCCCGATTACAAGTTAATATGATACGGAACGCCTTAGAAAAGTCACAATAAGGGCGTGTATCGGATTTAATATCAGCCTCCAAAATCGTTTAGTGTGGCCACAGAATAAGCGTTGTCTTTTCATTACAAAACTAGCGCCCCGCTCTGGCTTTGCTTGGGAGGTACATACATAAATGGTAGCCTGTCACTCAGGTAATGTAGCTTTCTATTGGTGAAAGAATTTTTGAAATCGATTTAGTTGTGCCTAAGATTACCCCCTAGCCCCCTACAAAAAAAATCACAAACTTACAAACACTTACTATTTCTAATATTATAAGAAGAAGAAGAAGAAGAAGAAGAAGAAGAAGAAGAAGAAGAAGAAGAAGAAAAAGTCAAGACAAGAATACTTTATTAGCACACAAGATCACATTTCCATACACAAAGTAACTTATAACAAAAAAAAAGAAAGGAAGATGCGCAAAAGGCGGCCTTATCGCACAAAGCAATTTCTTCCAGAAGAAGAAGAAGAAATAAAAATAAAACCATAGAGTTAGGTACTTAAAACCAACAGAATGTACCTAACTCTATGGATAAAACGGAACATTTTTAAGATTCACATTCATCAAATCAGTCGTGTAAAAAATAAACAGACCAAATTTTTATCTGCCAGCCGGAGTCTATGTCAAGTCTAATAAGCTAACCCCATGGAAGTAAGTACGTTTGTACGTAAGTACTTATTACTTTCATGGCTAACCCATCATGTTTTTTATCCTGGATATCCTAGAGACGGAAAAATGAGGGATTTTCCGAGACCCAAATAAAAAAAAATAGTTCTAGATTACTTCATAGATGGCGCTTAAGCAAAGGCGAGAGAAAAAGTTCCATACAAAAAGCAAAAATTCACGGGATTGGCATTAAAAAAAAAAAAAACTTAGTAAAAAAACATCAAAAAGTATCAATATTGTGATTTGTACAACTGTCAAACTGTTAGGTGATTTTTTCTGCCTCTGGCTGCCAATAAAAAGCGCACAATATAGATACAGCCATTATTACGACTCGGCTTATAATAAAACGCCACCTGTTAGACTTTTTTATATTATTATTTTTTTCTTAATTTAGCTGTCAGAAAAATCGCTCATGTTTTGTTTTATGGTCTAGAATAAAATAGAAGCTATTTTCTATGGTTTTTCTGGCCCCACTGACCTCTAATGTAAAATGCCGTTGTTCGCGCATGTGTTTATACGTCAGCATGTCGATAAGAATCGCTACTTTTTACTCCCACTCTTACAGATAACGCAATTTTATTTACGTATTTTGAATATCAAACAGTAATATATTTAGGACATAAAATTGCTACTTACTGTCTAACGGAGTTAAGGAAAAATATCTTTAATAATGTATGTTTTTTTAGCATTGAATACGGAATTAGGTCAAATTCAGATACCCTTTTACCCTAGTCGCAATCATGGTGGAGAATGAAGATAACGGTGTATCTCAAGGGGTAGTTGAGAGTCGTGATCACCATTATAATGAGTGAGGAAGATTGGACGAAACATAAACATTGAATTTATTGCCAACTAGCTTTTGCATGTAGCTTCGATCGCGTGAATTTTCCACCGGAACAGTGCTTTTGATGGAAGTGGCATTATAAGAAGAAAATAAAACCGGCCAAGTGCAAGTCTAGCTTGCGCACCGAGGGTTCCGCACACGCAAAGCATCTCACATTTTAGCTCTACCTAAAAGACCAACTAATTAGTTCACAAAAACAAACTCAACTTTGAAGTTCGATCCCTAGGGTTTATACTGCATCTACCGCAAAAATAAGTTTGTAACCCTTTTTTTAGACTTCTAACAACATATTTACAATTTTCAGATTTATTCCTGTGTATTTTTGCCAAATTTCATAATTTTAGGTGTACATGTACAGTCTTTGATTGCTGTCGAAAATCGCAAAATATGCGAAAAATTTTCAACATTTATGGTAATATCTCCTGATCGCGTTGACGTATAATTTTGTTTATTTTTTTGCTGAAAGAGACCGAGTAGAAACAAGTATTCGATATTAATTTCAACTTAATTTTTTAATTTCAACAAAAATAAGCTTACCAGACAAACAGACGGACAACAAAGTGATCTTATAAGGGTTTCGTTTTGCCTTTTGAGGTACAGAACCCTAAAAAGAAGAACGTTCAAAGTGTAATCACAGAACTAAACCTATCACTGTAAAGGCCTTCTAATAATTTTCAATCAATTAGCCTATTGTGCAGTAAAACGGTGCTATATATTCCTGTTCTACGGCTCATTAATCTATTTGAAGTATGGGCTGGAATACTTAAAGACAATGCCGTCATTGCAAAGCCTAGTTCAAGACGGGAATCTCATTACGGTGACCTCAATCGATGGGGCGCTGAGGAACAAAGGCTATAGTTAGAAGAATAGGATTGTAGTTAAGGAGCTATTTTACTAGCGATCCGCTCCTGATTCGCATGAGAATCTGGAAGAAATTTTATGAAACAAGGTTGAGTTTCCCACGGGAACAGTGCTTTTCTTGGGATGAAAGGTACCCTATGTCCTTCTTCGTAGTTCTATGTGTTTGCAAAATTTCAGGAAGATTAGTTCAGTAGATAAAGCGTAAAATTGAATAGGTAACAAGCTGATTATTAAAAATAAAAAAACACGACTGACGAGTTTTTTACTCAAAAAAGTACATACAAACATAATTTACATACATTTTTGAAATTGCCTTTTAAAGCCCTTCAATTTGATACCCCACTCGGTAAGATTAAGCAAATTTTTTTTTTATGGTGACGTCATATAGCCTATGTCACTCGGAAGAATGCAAGGAATCTAAAAATACCTCTCACATCAAAATCGGTTAAGCCGTTCAGGACTTATGGTGGAATAAAGAAACTTACATACATACGTACATACTTACATACATACGTACATACTTACATACATACATGAACCCTGAAAACATAACACTCCTTTTTTGGTCAGTCGTGTAAAAAACAAACAAAGAAACTCACTGTCGCAGTTATAATACTAGTGGTTCACCGCGAATTTAGACTTCGCGATTATTATTTATAGAGCAATATTTATTTTCATAAAAATGCGTATATCTCCAAAAACGGCTGAACCGATTTTGTTGCGCAACGAACTTTAAAAATTCTATGGATAGTTGCAACATGTATTCTTAATATCATCGAAATTAAAATTCAACGGTTCGAGAGTTATCGCTGAACAAACATATATACAAACAATGTGTTTTCGCCCCAACTTGAATTATAGCCCTCGCTCGCTCGGTCAGTTAGTTAGGAAGTTAGGAATAAGATTCAAAACCGTGTTAAAATCATTTGCGTTTCAAACAACGCAGATCTACGTGTACAGACTAAACGAAAAGCGACTTGCATACAAGACAGGGTGATTTATTATGAGGGCAAGGGCGCAACCGCCGCCCTTTCATTAGGAGATTTTCCATGAACTTTTAACAGAAAAAACTACCGTGTCAAAATCTGTGACATGCCGCACGTTACACATTTTTTAGTTATATCAGATGAGAGAGAAATTTGACACCAGTGTTATACAAAACTCTCGATAAGAAGGAGAAGAAGAGAATGCTACTATCTCACAACATATGCCTTATCTAGACAGAGACAGTTCCAGATTAATTAAAATGCATTGAAATGCACATATTTTTCTGATGACGACAGTATAATTTGGCTAGAACAATATCTACCAGTAGTTAGTACCATTCACCCGCCTTAAGCAGAAGTACCACCCCACCACCTTGATGGCTGGTGTTCAAACCACTGCTTCGTTTTTCGCGCAGCTTTTTACTGCGCTGTACTAAAATATGGAATAATCTTCCCTCAGCGGTGTTCCCGAATAGGTTCGACATTGGAGCCTTCAAGAAAAGAGCCTATCGCTTTTTCAAAAAGTTGGCAACGCATCAGTGACCTTCTTGGGTCGTTGGTGTCTATGGACTGCGGTGTTTGCTTACCATCAGGCAACCCGCATGCTCGTTTGCCTACTATTCTATAAAAAAAATCTAGATTTTTTAGGACGGGAGAAAATTACAAAAAAATATTGCATTCCGCCAACCATCCCGAGGGATCGTCAAAAGCTATCCAACGCGGAGTACTCTTACAAACTTTGCTCAATATGATTTTGAATCGATCGCTGGCTTCGGAAACTAGGAACACACAAGTTTTAACATAAATTGCTGTACACATGATACCAATGTCATCACAGTTTGGTTCACTTCGGAAGCCCTCGAGGGCTCATACGTAGCTAATTGAAATGTAATGTAAACTAAACCGTTTGTAAGTACATCTGTAACTTGCAAACAAGATTTGAAACTATATTAGAAACCGGCCCGGCTGTATTAGATTTTGTACGTGGGTTGTAATTTGTGAACTATCATAACCCTTAGACACCCACAGACACCCACAGACCCAGAGTGAATGATATTTTGATATATATTTTTATTTACTAACATAGTTTGTAAGAATATTGTTACTAACAAAATTATGAATTGAAATCTGAAATAAATTATATTATTATTATTATTATAAAATTCTACCATTACTGACTGAGTGACTGACAGACAACGTACAGCCAAAACTACTGGGCGCAAGAAGTTTAAATTTTACATGTAGGTTCCTTAGGGAGTGTAGGGGAGCATTAAAAGAGGATTTCCCAAAATTCCTTCGGGAAAAAGGTCCCGCGCCCTTGCTAGTTTTGATAGAAAAGCACTTAAAAACATATTGCACTTCATAAAGCATATTGCACTTCAGCTTACTTACATTACTATTCGAAATTCTGGGGAAATCTCACTCCATTCTTCCTTTTATTCTTTTTAGGGTTCCGTACGTCAAAAGGCAAAAACGGAACCCTTAGAGGATCACTTTGTTGTCCGTCTGACCGTCTGTCAAACTTTTTTCAATGACTTAGCCCTGAATTCTGGTTTAAAGAATCTCTCTTTTAGTCGTATTTCCTCATGACTGAGGGTCGTGGTCATTATATGGAATAAAACACACACAACGACTCTCATGGCAATTGTAATGGGGTGGTTTGCCATTGCCTTCTCCATTTCACAAACTAGCTGATAATCATCAACCAGAGTGCAGGTTTCCTCACGATGTTTTCCTTCACCGAAAGGTTTACAGAATAAAATAGGCTAAATATATGTAAATAGCTCAAAAATGAATACGCAGTTGTATTAGATATAATATATCGTGACAGTCGCCAAAATAATGCCCACGTCCAATGTGATATTCCAAGAAACAGCGAGGACATTCTCATGGAAGGGTATTCTCGGAAGTTTATTCCTTTTTTGCCTTTACTTTTTGTTGCTATTTTTTTTATTATAAAATATGGGTTTGCTCTTGACCACAATCTTGCCCGAGGACAGAGATGAGGTCTACGATGTAGCGAGCTTACCCAGAAGCAGCCTATTCACTCTGGTTTTGAAGAGAGTCAGGTTGTACGTGCTTGGGAACACAGACAGTAGTATATTGTTTAGTTTTTCATAAAGCGTCGTCCTTTTTGTATAATTTGAGGATTACCTAAAACTTGCCTATCAAATAAGGTTGGGTTGCGCCGAAGTTGAAGTTTTTGTTAAGGTAAATGTCAAAGTTAACAGAACTTTTGTCATACATTTGACAACTATGTAAGTGGTGTAAAGTTGACGTTATAAAAGGACGGGTCCAAACATCCCGTGCTCGAAGGGTCCAAATAAAATGCGCACTTTTTATTTTTCTATCTTTTATCTATCCAGAATACGGTTCATACTTTTCACCCTGTTTTTAACTGTATCGTAGTGTCCCCACCAAAATGAAGTACTCGTATTCTGTCATTCGATTTTCGATGAGATGTAACATTGATTGCTTATTCGCGTTTCGTAGTATCCAAACATCGTTCATTAAATCTATCGATCTCGTCAAAATAAAAATCAAGTATAAGGCTTTCGAATCCACGTAGGTCCCTCTTCATAATAGTATGACTATCTTGATAAACAAGTAGAGCCAAGTCATCAATCAATCAATACATATAATAAAACTGTAACTGGTCCGTGTCAAAACTATGAGGGGTCTTCATAGGGCCAATACCATTTTTTTTTAGAATTTTTGCCAGTCTGTCTTTCTATCTGTATGTTTGTACGTGCATCACGCAAAATCTAATGGATCAATATTTATTGGGTTTTCACTGTTATATTATAGAAGGTCTAACTTAAAATCTGGCGTAAGTTTTATTTTGATACGCCTCTTATAACCTGAGATATGCGCAGACGAAGTCGCGGGCACAGGCTAGTAAGATATAAGGGGAATAAACAGTTCTACGTAGCCATTTTTTTCGCGAAGGACGCATTTTTTCAGGCAAGAAGGACAACCATTAATCTTCTGTGAGGAGAAATCTTCAAGTTAATTAATTTAGTGCCCGTGGAATAAATAAAATATGGTCGAGTAGTTGTGTTGTTTTTCATCCAACTGCATCAAAGAGGAGTGTTATGTTACAAGATTCATAAATCTTGTAAATACCCTCAATACACCTGTTCATAACCCCATAGGGTTATTGTAAATTCGTCCCTCGTTGTTGTTTTTATAGTAAACTAGCTGTTTCACCCGCGTGAACTTCCCACGGGAACAGTGATTTTTCCCGGGATGAAAAGTACCCTATGTCCTTCTCCGTACTTCTAACTATGGGTGTGCGAAATTTCAGGAAGATTGGTTCAGTAGATAAATAGTGAAGAGGTAACAAACAAACAAAGAAACAAACAAACTCACTTTCGCATTTATAATATTAGTTAGGATAGGATTAGGATTCAGTACGTAAGTTTGTATATTTATAAAGTTGTTGCATCTAAATCAAATTACGTGCACTTCCACTTTCGTCCCTTTTCAAGAAATCAAAACCACAACACAGATAGATGAAAAAACTTTATCAAATTGTATCAGGTAATAATAATTCTTCATAAATTTAAATTAAACCAGTAGCTAAAGATATTCCTAGCATCTTTCATCTGGTAAATCCCTGGAAACAAATGTAAATTATTAATTAAAATTGTTATGAACAAAGTTGCCAGTAGTCAGGGAGGCAAAGCATTCAAATATATCATCATCATCAGCTACATATGAGTGTTACAACAATACATTGCTGTTTATAATTCAAATACTTCAATATTAAAACCATCGCCTTTCGCCTTAGAGCATTTAATCAATAGGAGACGATACGAGCGCAAATTTTTATGCCACTTTCTGTGGGGGGAATACGCGCTCACTTACACAATGCGTATTGTTAAATTGACACCGGGTCAAAGAAAAAATACACTACGCGAAAATAAGCGACACAAGCATGTGTGCTGTAAAATGACTGACTGGATGTGCGCGGGGACGTTGAGAGGCGCGCGGGACGGGAAACCTACCTCCACCAGATGTTTGTATTATAATGACTTTCCTATGACGCGGTCTACGAGTATCACCATGTCAATCATGACCGGGGTAATTTTTTTTCTTTGACCGGGGTGCGCTATTGTCAAATACTTTATACAGTGCGACAAGGATATTTTTGCACGTGGTAGAAAATGAAACTAATGTCTAAACTATTAAAATTTTTATTTAAAACGTAGGTGGCGCCCTCACTCACGTGCAAAAAGATCGAGGGCGCACTGTAATTGAGCTATTGTTTATTACTCGTTAACCCTAGCGTTGAAAATCTGTCTCAAGGAGTATTTTTTTTTCTCTATGGTCACCGGCCCTCGAACTCTTACGTACAGTCAACAGCACATCAACCTACTCAAATTCATTGCAAATTCAACCCTGCGGCCGCGGCATAAGAGATCATGCAGGGGTAACTTGAGGTGCGGTCGTCTGTACAGGGAGTGTCAGGAGTGGACCGAGTGGCGTAATTTAAATAAGCACACAAAGATAATGCTAACTACTAGCTTAAAAACTACGCACACAATCACAAACAGTATGAGAATGGTAATATGAATTTTTTTTCTTTCTTTATTTAGGTGAACAAAGGAATGTACTTATCTTAATACATATTAGTTAATATTTAATGAATATACTGGGTTTGCAAGGAAGTAGAATTACCAATAAGAATTTTGGCAGAGGGGGGTGTCAGTAACTGTCCTCTCCCGTTTGTTGAATACTCTTAGCCTTTCACGTTCGTAACATGAAACCTAGCCTCACTCCGCATTGTAACAATGTGGATCCGACACACGCCGGATATTAACATCAGCGGATCAACTTACTGCAACTTTGATCCGAACACAATCGAACTTGTCACTCGGTTTGTTTCCATTGTTATGAACTAGCTAATGAACTGGAGTTGCTCACTGTTTATGAACTATTGTTCGCATTGGCTTTGGAAGCTTTTACTGGGTTATTCAAGCTGCAACTTGTCGAAAGCCCTCAATGTCAGGTGTGTGTAGAAGTAAATGGTACCTATCTGCGGAAGAAAGCCCTATCTAACTGCGAAAAACAGTCCTTCCACTCTCCACAGAGAAAAATAAGCTAATTATTAAAAAATAAAAACACGACTGACAACTCGCATAGCCTGTCATTCGGGCTACTGCATGGAATCTAAAAATACCTCTCACATTAAAATGTGTTAAGCCATTCAGGACTTAAAGTGGAATACATGAACATACATGAACCCTAAAAACATAACACTCCTTTTTTGGTCAGTCGTGTAAAAACACAAAAATATAAACACAACAACACACAGAAAATACACAACAGACACTAAACAACACAAAACAAACCTAAAACAAACAAAGTAGAAAACCAGTCCGGTTTTATCCGGAGTTGAGTCTCGAAATCTGGCTTTTTCTGCGTGAGGAGACAGGACTGCTGTCTTCATTCGAGCCCGGCCAGCTCCTTCAGGAAGCGAGTGTAAAAATGTATATGATAATATATTTTTACATACATACATACAAATTATCACGCCTTTTTCCCGTGGGGGTAGGCAGAGACTAGCGATTTCCACCTGCTACGATCCTTAAAGATCTCTCTTGCTTCCTCTACACTCATCACTCTCTTCATACATACTCTCCGGTTATGGGTGCTCCTAATATCTCCCTTTTTAAGGAGGTCCGCAATCTGGTTGGAGTGCGTTCTCCGAGGTCGACCTTGACCAACTCTTCCATTCACCTCTGCATTATAAATACCTTTCGTCAATCTCTTTTCATTCATCCTCTCAACATACCCAAACCATCTTAACATTCCTTTTAATATATTTTTACACTCGAAAAATAAGAAGACATTTTCAAACTTGTGAAAATGAGTTATGTAAGTATATCTATATATATGTATATACATATATGAGTTATATGTAACTCAAAGGTGACTGACTGACTGACATAGTGATCTATCAACGCACAGCCCAAACCACTGGACGGATCGGGCTGAAACAAATTTCAGCCCGATCCGTCCAGTGGTTCCTAGCGGATTCTATACTATTCCCTAGTGTATTCTATTCCTAGTGGTTCCTAGTGGTGGTTCTTAGCGGATGCCTACATCATAACATCTACCCGCATGCCAAAGCATGCAGGTAGATGTTATGATGTAGGCATCCGCTAAGAAAGGATTAACGCGAGCGAAGCCACGGGCAAAAGCTAGTTTTAAATATTTCCTAAAACATCGTGTATTACCATTATCAGACACTTATAAAACCAATTTTGGTGAAAATATTCATAACTGAAATGTGTTAGCGAGATCAGACGAACAAATAAACTTTTACGATAACACACCTACAGATAGACACGAATTAAATACAGATGGTTTTATGAAATTTTAATGCAAAGCAGCGAAAATAAACCCCTGATAAGAATTAAGTTACGAGGGGCGGCGTTATTAAATTTAAAGTTAAATTTAAGCTCGCAATGGTTAATGTACCTAAAGCCTACTGGTACTTATAATTTACTTTCTCTTTGGATTATTTAGGTACTACAACGAGTATTTTAATTTCTGCAAATTTAACGTGTATTTCCGAAAATGAGGAACAAGGCATGGCATTCTGCAAAACAAAATATTGTTTCCGCTATAAATCTATAAGTTAAAGATATTCTAAACAAATGTCGTACCAAACCAATCTGTTAAACTTGCCAACAAATTATCTGGGTGAATTTATTTATTAATCAACAACTGAATAACCTAAAGGTTGACTGGTAAATAGGTAATGCTTTAGTAAGCCCTCCGTATTGTACGTTTACTTTGTGTTTTTGTACAATAAAGGTTAAAAATAAATAAATGAATCATCAGCCGAAAGGAATTTAGTTTCATTAAATGTCAATGTTGTCAATCGGAAGTAATCTTTTTGTAATCAGATTGAGTAACAGTAAAATTCAGAGGGTTACAATAGCTCTTTCTCTCATCTGAGCGCTTTCCCGGTTGCATCCTCAGAGTACGCGTCGGAGCCCAGGGTCCGCTTTCCTACTTTCTCTTCTCCACTTCGCACGGTCTTCGGCATCCTTAGTTGTGAGACCATTGGCACGCATATCCTCCTTGACGACATCAAGCTAGCTCTTCTTGGGTTTTCCCCTTCTACCAGGACTTGGCAGTGGCGGCAACGCCAGACATTTGTTCCCTATGTGACTTGCCGGTTTAGCAAAACGTTGCCGTACCAGCGTAGGCGGCACTCTTGGAGTTTGTCTGCTAAGTAACAAACATGAAGGCTTTCGCGAATGCGAGGGCTATGAAGCTGTTAGCTACAAACCATTAAAGTAGAGTGCCAGCTAGATAATAACAGTTGTCATGTATCATCATATTCAATGTATATTCGTCCTCATAGATTGTTGTCATTGATTGTTGTTGTAAGACACATATATGTTGTAAAGTGACGCCTTTGGAGAAAATGCAGCAGTGGAGTTTGTTGCGCCGCTTTTCCTCCACTTGCTCTTTGGAGGCGGTAGTAACCTTAGCTTTCATTAATTTTCTGACGTCAACTAACTAAGTAAATGACGATTTAAGAGTGCTATTTTTATAAAACCATTTTCATTTCATTCATTTCACATCAACAAAAACGCTAATGCTTATAAGATAATCCACCCTAATGAGGTAGGTGCAAACTCCCATTCCTCTTTTACGATATCATTAAAAGATATTATGATGTCAACAGCATCATTTTCAAAATTACGCCATTCAGACTAAGGTGAAAAGTCCTTCAAAGATTCAGCATTATTTGTAAAGACATTTTGGAGAATACTTCCTTATTGGTCTACTGAAGAATAACAAAAACAGCTGCTTTTCTTCCCGCAAATGTCATAAAAATAGATGAAATAATAAATATTCTTTTTCTTTGCCATTTCGGATTATATCTCGTTCTGATTCATTAGTTCGGTAACCCACTTCATATTAAGTGTATTTATAGTTAGAATATTTATAGTTAGCATTTTATTGGCGAGATAGGACGGCGTTTAAGATGCCGTGGATATGACTACCGCTCCGGATGGTACCTGGTTCAAAGGTTATCTATAGTCAAAGGGGAAACGCTGCAAGCGTTATGGGTAGGTACCTTTGAGCCGGGTACGGTCCGGGGTGGCATTTTTGAGTAATTTCTTTTTCTATTGTTTTATTTTTAAGATTATTTTATACCGACGAAACTAGTTGTGGATATTTTTTTTATTATGAATAAATGAATTGTTCATTAGCTCATATCACCCAGGTGAACAGACTGTAACCTATTAAGTAACTTGGTTAGAAAAACATTATTATTTTATCAAAAACTGTGATAATAATGAAATAAGTAAATTTAGATCCTGGTTTTTTGGCGTTTTGCGTATGTTGTAGGCATTATGCGATTCAGAAATTTCGGATTATGCTTAGTGTGTGTATGTGTTCGAGAGAGTGAGCTAAGGACCTTCATAGGCCTATGCGGCTTATGTTTAGCGAAAACATAATAATACTAGCCACGCCCTGGGTCGCTCCCGTGGGAATTTCGGGATAAAAGGTACCCTATGTGCTATTCCCGGTATTTTTCTACCCGTATACCAAATTTCATCGAAATCCGTTCAGTAGATTTTGCGTGATTGAGTAACAAACATCCTCACAAACTCACAAATTCACAGACTCACAAACTCACATCCAAACTTTCTCATTAATAATATTAGTAGGACTAGCTTTTGCCCGCGGCTTCGCCCGCGTGAATTTCCCACGGGAACAGTGCTTTTTCCCGGGATAAAAAGTAGCCTATGTGCTATTCCAGGTCATTATCTACCTCTGTACCAAATTTCATCGAAATCCGTCCAGTAAATTTTGCGTGATTGAGTAACAAACATCCTCACAAACTCACAAACTCACAAATTCACAAACTCACAAACTCACAAACTCACATCCAAACTTTCTCATTTATAATATTAGTAGGATTCTGCCGTATAATCTAAATTCTGTGATTCTATATCATATCTGAAGATATAATTTGATGAAACATTTAGGCTTGACATAACGATGACGTCATCGCAATCAAGTCCAATATCAATCTTAACAATCAATTAAATCGCTCTATTGTAATAAGATAATTAACAGGCACTGCTATTTAACTTACAATATTACATAAAACAACACTAAACTTTATATTAAAGCAGTAAAACTCAAAATCATCTGACGGCAATCCAATCCTATCACGGTCACCCAATTTGATATGCATTCAATTAAGACTTTATCGCTTAAGTAATAAGATTGAAAATACTACGGAATTGGATCGATGTAAGTTTGTAAGCATTTAAGGGTGATATTGTGACCAAAAGTAAAGCTTGAAAAGGGACATTTGAAGCAATTGTTATCTGCGAGTTATGTCGAAACGAGTGGGGTCTGGACCCGTTTCGGGCATCAACGACTTTTTATAAAAAATAAAGTTTTAGCAGTTCGGGTGTTCATTAAAATCAATAAAAAACGCTTTCTCCACAGTCGCGTTTCGGGTGTCAAATCGGGACTGAACTAATTAATCTGAAGACCGAAACGCGAAAGGTGTAATTTTTCAACATATTTTTGAACAAATGGAAAGATCATATACAAGTTTTATAACAAACTGTTTTTATTTTTTTTTATTCTCGATTTAATTACCTAGTTATTTCAACTTGAAAATTTATAGTAACGAAATACGCCGAACTGTTAACGAACACTTCCGACTACCTCGGTGACGTCACACGTGTTTTCCCTACTCGGTGCGCATCTCCCCGCCGGCGCGCAGGCCCGCGCGGGTGTGGAGCTCGGGTTTGTTTCGTGAACTGACAAGACGTGATCGGATTTTTTCGGGGCATCGGATTTTTTGGTACTTTTAATTAGATATAACTTGATAATTAGGTCGAAATTTTGAAAAATAAAAACAGTTTGTTATTACACTTTTACATAATCTTTCCATAAATAAAATAAAAAAAACCTTGTCAAATACCCTATTGAACTAAATGTTTACAAAAAGTTGTGGACACGCCCGAAACGCGCCCAGTTCGAGTGGGATCTGTGTAGGTTTATAGCAATTGTTGACCTTCGTATCCTGGAAATGATAGAACCACGCCCAAGTCTGGTGGAAATATAGCTGTTAGCCCGGATAATGGCTTAAATTGTTTCCCGATACAGATATTGGTTTTGTGAAGAAATTGAAGAGAACTCACCTTGTATTTTTTATACGACTGAAAAAAAGGAGTGTTATAAATAATAATAAATAAAAATAAAATCAATTTATTTCAGGTAATTTTTTTTATTTTTTAATTTATTTATAACCCAAAACCACCTATAACCCAAAGGTTATGTTTCAGGGTTCATGTTTGTACCATGTATGTTTGACGACCTCTGGCCTAACGGTCATCACGCTGGACTGCCACCCCGGAGGTCGCGGGTTTGATCCTCGGTCGGGTCAAGATAGAAAATGATCTATTTCAGATTGACCTGGGTCTTGGATATTTATCTATATATTTATTTGTTAAAAAATATAGTATCGTTGAGTTAGTATCCCATAACACAAGTCTCGAACTTACTTTGGGACTACTCAATCTGTGTGATTTATCTTAAGTCTTTTTTTTATTAATTTTTTTTTATTTGATTTATTTATTTTATTATTTCCGCAGTTCGGTAAATGTTTCTATGAGTGTTTTTTGTGTATATTGAATAAATGATTTTAAAAAAATCCGAATATATTTTTGTATGTAAGGTTCTTTAATCCACCATAAGTCCTGAACAGCTTAACAGATTTTGATGTGAGAGATATTTTTAGATTCCTTGCATTCCTCCGAGTGACATAGGCTATGTGAGTTGTCAGTCGTGGGATTAAAGCCGCGGGCAAAAGCTAGTGTATTTTTTACTAGCTACTAGGCCTGACGGTCATCACGCGTGAATTTCCCACGGGAACAGTGCTTTTTCCCGGGATTAAAGGTACCCTATGTCCTTCTCAGTATTGTTAACTATTTGAATGCAAAATTTTAGGAAGATTGGTTCAGTGGATAAAGCTTAAAGAGGATATCCCATAACACAATAAATAAAGAAACAAATTACACTTTCGCATTTATAATATTAGTTGCGATTATTAACTTGTTTAAGTGCTATTCTTTTCACAAGGACCAGTTCTTTATAAATATTATTATCAGAAATATATTTTTTTAATAGACCTTCAAATTTGTTTTATACTAATAAAGGATAGTAGGTAAGTACGGAATTCAGTCTATAGTTTGATATAGTAATAAAAACTCAAATATATAACTAATCTACATTTAACATTCAAAAACTAGAAAATAAGCAAGACAAAAAAAAATAGTTTTCACTGTTCACTGTTTTATTTTCATTACGGCTAACTGACATTTATTGACCGAGCGAGCGAAGCGAGCGAGGGCTATAATTCAAGTTGGAGCGAAAAACACATTGTTTGTATGTATGTATGTATGTATGTATGTTTGTTCCGCGATAACTCTCGAACCGTTGTTCCGATTTTGATGAAAGATGGAATATATGTAGGGATGGTTAATAGAATTTTCAAGTTCGTTGGGCATCAAAATCGGTCCAACCGTTTTTGAGATATTTATTTTTGTGAAAATAAATATTGTATTTTAATAGTCGCGAGGTCTACGTTCGCAGCGAACGACTAGTTATAAAATAAACAAAACAAAATTGAGTACTTGGATGCCATGACATTCCTGTGACATAATTTTTAAGACACTTGGCTTTAACAATTTAGGGATCCAAAGTTTCCAATGAACCCTGTAGTAGGATGGTCATGTTTTTCTAAATGTCAGTTACATTTAATACTAAACTACTTACTGGCCTAAAACTACGCTTTACTATGAATATTCTATGTCTTGTGAGATACAGATAGGTAGTTTCTCATTTTTACCTATTTGACCGAGCGAGCGAAGCGAGCGAGGGCTATAATTCAAGTTGGAGCGAAAAACACATTGTTTGTATGTAAGTATGTATGTATGTATGTATGTATGTATATATGTATGTATGTTTGTTCCGCGATAACTGTCGAACCGTTGTTCCGATTTTGATGAAAGTTGGAATATATGTAGGGATGGTTAATAGAATTTTCAAGTTCGTTGGGCATCAAAATCGGTCCAGCCGTTTTTGAGATATTTATTTTTTTGTGAAAATAAATATTGTAGTTTAATAGTCGCGAGGTCTACGTTCGCAGCGCACGACTAGTTATCTTTTCATTTAGTAATAACTAGTTGTTCGCCGCGAACTTAGACCTCGCGGTTATTATTTTTAAATATCTCAAAAACGGCTTAACCGATTTTGTTGCGCGACGAACTTAAAAATTCTATGGATAGTTGCTACACGTATTCTTAATATTATCGAAATTAATTCAACGATTCGAGAGTTATCGCGGAACAAACATACATACATACATACTTACATACATACAAACATATATACAAACAATGTTGTTTTCGCCCCAACTTGAATTATAGCCCTCGCTCGCTTATATAACAGTTTTTTTTCGTTCTTGACGTCAAATATTTTTTGTGGGCGTTAAATCTTTATCCTTTCCTTACTAATATTATAAATGCGAATAATTTTGACATCATGTTAATGTACTAAAAATAGTTTTAATATAATAACTAACTAATAATAACTTAATACCAATTTGCATGGCGGAAGGTAGTGTGTGGCAGCCCTCTATAAATATTTCTCTGTAACATGTTTGTACCCATATCCCCCCCACCATCTCCCCTGATGGTACTATCGTTGGCCCCCCTCCAGTGATTGGCACTCAGACTTAAATGAGGGATTTTCCGAAACCCAAATTTAAAAAAAAAAATAGTTCTAGATTAATTCATAGGTGGCGCTTATTAAAAGGCGAGACCATTCAAAAAGCAAAAATGCACGGTATTGGCAATAAAAAAAAACTTTTAAAAAATCATCTAAAAAGTATCAATATTGTTATTTGTGCAACTGTCAAACTGTTATGTGATTTTTTTCTGCCTCTGGCTGACAATAAAAAGCGCACAATATAGGTACAGCCATTATTACGACTCGGCTTTCAATAAAACGCCATCTGTTGAGACTTTTTTATACTGATTTTTTTTCTTAATTTAGCTGTCAGAAAAATCGTTCATTATGCAAATATTAAGAATTCCAAGTAATTTAAACAGCAAAAAAATATTTAATTTGATGCCAAATTTAATATACTAGCAACACTAATAGAAATTTTTTTTTTATTACAAAAAGGGCAACACAAAAAAAAGTCTTTTCTGTCAAGACTTTGGCGCGCATCCTAATTTGTTGATATTTTTATGAAAATTTGCTAAGACCAGGTAAGTTTTTTCACTTAAAACTTCTTGTTTTATGATGATCAGTGTTAATATTATTGTTTTTTATTGTGAGACAGATCTGTTCCTTTAAGTTAATTACTAGAAACAGTCACAAAACCTCATGGAAATATTTTTTTCAATAGACCTATCACTATACCTAACGCATGTATGAAGGTCTAGTTCATTGGCATTGGTGCCAATCATTAATTTAACACATTACAGAAAACTACCTACGCAAATAAAGATTTTGATTGATTGAAAGTGAGTTTGTTTTTTTGTTTGTTACCTATTCACGCTTTACATATATACTGAATTATACTGTACTGAGAAGGACATAGAGTGCCCCAAAATTCCTATTCAATTATGAATATAATAGTTGGGATCAGATGAGATGAGATGGGATATACAAATTATTATATCGTTGTTTTGTTCCTTTTTTGTAGGCGTTATATTAAAATTACAAGTACTGAGAAGGACATAGAGTGCATCAAAATTCCTATCATCATCACTTCACTATCACTACATAGTATAAAACAAAGTCGCTTTCTCTGTCCCTATGTCCCTTTGTATGCTTAAATCTTTGAAACTACGCAACGGATTTTCATGCGGTTTTCACTAATAGATAGAGTGATTCTTGAGGAAGGTTTTAGTGTATAATTTGTGTAGGTTTTGTGTATATTAGTTGAAATATGACGATAATTGTTAAGGAAGTCGGAAAAAAAATTGCCGCCCGGCTGCTTTCATCGAAAACGCTGTCCAATTCCTTAGATATGTAACAAAACAATGTATGGAGGAATTGTGTATCTTTAATAGATCTACAAAAAAGTCCGCGATAGCATATATCTAGCTTTTATACTTCAGCCACAGTAACTACTTTTATGTTTTAAAAATAATCAAAATCGTTAGATGTTTTTTAACTGGTGATATTAATCACAATTTATTAATCCTTATCAAATTAAACAAGTCTATCGTCACAAGTACTTAATATACTTAATATTTGCTTTTTACTGCATGTAATTTGGATCAATAGTTTACGAAATACTACGAGTTATTTAAAAACACGGCAATCCGCCCCGAAATTACCTATACTAGCGCTAGCTAGCAAAGGCGCAAGGCGCAGTAATCTCTGAGCGGGCCGGGCGCGTTTTGGTATGTATTTATTTTAATAGGAGGTAATAAAGTAAATATCATACAAAAACCGGCCAAGTACGAGTCAAACTTCCGTACACGCAAAGCATCTCACATTATAAGCTATCACTAAAAGACCTACTAATTTCAAAAACAAACTTAACTTTGCAGTTCGATCCCTAAGACTTATACTGAATTCAGCGCAAAAATAAGTTTGTAACATTTTTTTTAGACTTCCAACAACATATTTACAATTTTGACGACCTCCGTGGCCCAACGGTCATCACGCCGGACTGCAACACCGGAGGTCCCGGGTTCGATCCCCGGTCGGGTCAAGATGGAAAATAATCTTTTTCAGATTGACCCGGGTCTTGGATGTTTATCTATATATGTATTTGTTATAAAATATAGTATCGTTGAGTTAGTATCCCATAACACAAGTCTCGAATTTACTTTAGGGCTAACTCAATTTGTGTGATTTGTCCGTATATATTTATTTATTTAATTTTCTGATTTATTTCTGTATAAGTAGTGTTAATACGGTTGGTACACGACTGCGCGTTCGGTCTAAGCGGCGGCGGGCGGGGCTTATCTATAGGCTCTATAGCACGCCACGTACTCTCAGTAGCGGATATTAATTCTGTGGTAGCGATTAGCGGAGCGGTTTAGGTGGACGTATTCATGATCCCTTTTTGTTTTCAAAGTAGCACGAACTAAATAAAAATAATTCGCGGCGAATTTCGTAATTTATACCAAGATTACAGGAAACATACGAATAAGTTTTATGACACTAGAATGAGTGTGGAAACGTTTGACTACATTCTACAGCACAAGGGCGGATACAGGATTTTTTCTAGGGAGGACACAAGGACAGAGGCGGACTATGCATGTTGGGGGGCGGGAGTGCAACAAATCGACGTCCGCGCTAATACTGTTGCCGCCCGCCTGCCGGGGTCTCACTACGCCACTGCAGAAGGAGCAGATGGGCAAAAAATCAAGAAATAAACCAGTGGCGTTGTCAAAGATCTTTCGACTTCTGTGTTACGCCGTTCGCCGCTCCCGCGCGCCGCTGCCTCTCGGAGCGGGAAAGTCGTGAACCGGCTGTTCTACCTTGCTTTTTGCCAATTTTGATTGCTGCCTGAAATTGCAATATATGCGAAAATTCTCAATATTTACGGTAATATCTCTTGATCGCGTTGACGTATAATTTTAATTATTTTTTTGCTGAAAGACACCGTGGATCCGATTATTCGTTATTAATTTCAACTTGATACCTTTAAGCGTTCATGAGAAAAAAAAGTTTGGCAGACAGACGGACAACAAAGTGATCTTATAAGAGTTCCGTTTTTGCCTTTTGAGGTATGGAACCCTAAAAAACAAATATTGTCCACCCGAGCGAAGCCGGGGCGGGCCGCTAGTTAAATTATAAATATAATAGTTGGGATCAGATGAGATGAGATGGGATATACAAATTATTATATCGTTGTTTTGTTCCTTTTTTGTAGGCGTTATATTAAAATTACAAGTACTGAAAGGGACATAGAGTGCATCAAAATTCCTATTAAATTATAAATCGAATAGTTGGGATCAGATGAGATGAGATGGGATATACAAATTATTATATCGTTTTTTTGTTCCTTTTTTGTAGGCGTTATATTAAAATTACAAGTACTGAGAAGGACATAGAGTGCATCAAAATTCCTATTAAATTATGAATATAATAGTTGGGATCAGATGGGATGAGATGGGATATACAAATTATTATATCGTTGTTTTGTTCCTTTTTTGTAGGCGTTATATTAAAATTACAAGTACTGAGAAGGACATAGAGTGCCCCGAAATTCCTATTAAATTATGAATATAGGTAATAGTTGGGATCAGATGGGATGAGATGGGATATAGAAATTATTATATCGTTGTTTAGTTCCTTTTGTAGGCGTTATATAAAAATTACACATTAAACATTTCTAAACATAATTTCGCTTGCAGCTTCACGTTCACTAAATCTTCGTTGTTCTGGTCCCAAACCAAACACAGGAATAGTTAAACAAAGACCATACGGCTGCGTTCACACCGGAACGTAATTGCAAAATATTTACGCATTCTCTGTGTTCGCTGAGACATAAATCATGGAAATTGCTGAAGAACAGATAGTTAACTTTGTTAGTTAATAAATGTTATGTTTTTTTATTTGCAGTAAAAATAAATACAGTTTATTTACCTAATTCATTTGTTCTTTTCTCAAAATGCCATGCCAGTCATTTGCTGCCAGACTCTTGTGCACGCTTCCGAGGGGCAATGACCTGCTGGATATTTTCTACTTATAGTTTTAATTTATTAGGATTTATTTTTAGTTAAGTTTTAGTTTATTTTTCAGTTAGTTTTAATTTCCCTTATATAGGTACTTGTTTAAGGTTTATTGTAAATTGTTATTGGATAAAACTGAATAAAAAGCTCATTAAAATTTATTATTTACATTTATTTGTTTAGATTATAGGTATACAAAATAAAAACAAATAAATGACTCAAGTTTAATTGATGGATGTGTATAGTGTGACATATTTTTAAGGCTTAATTAAAGCAATAAGATTTTAAGAGTTAAAGTGAAAATAAAACATGTATCCAATATTTTTTATAATTATTGGATAAATATTTCACACCCATATCTATAACACTTTCACGGTCACGGCTAAACCACTGAACTGCTTTTTTTATAATATAAATGCGAAAATACGCAAAGAATAGTACTGCCTACCCCTTTGAATTTCTCAATTCCTTGGTTGGAGCTTACAGTGACTATTTCTTTCGCGGGTGAAGCCGCGGGAAACTTCTAGTAAAACAATAAATCACAATTAGCTACTGTGGGAATTTTCGGGATAAAAACTGTTATTCAAGGTTTATTTTTACCCTTATACCAAATTTCATTAAATCCGTCTAGTAGTTTTGAAAATTTCTAGAATTTTAAGTTTAAGTTTATTTAGTACTAGCTGGCGCCCGCGGCTTCGCTCGCGTTAATCCTTTCTTAGCGGATGCCTACGTCATAACATCTACCTGCATGCCAAATTTAAGCCCGATTCGTCCAGTGGTTTGGACTGTGCGTTGATAGATCACTACGTCAGTCAGTCAGTCACCCTAGAGTTATATATATATATATATAGAGATATATATAGATTGTTAGTTTTGTGAAAAAGTAACAAACATTCAAACATTTTATTCTTGAAACCATTCACGTTTATAAAATTATTAAAATTAAAAGAGAATTCTATAATTTCATTAATTTATGACCAAAATCAGACATATTTGATAAACAACAACATTAGTAATTTGTGTTTCTAAGACATAATATGTATGTTTTGAGATCTTATGATAGCATGGCTTTGTATGTTTGCCAATTTGTATTCAACAGGGGTAGATAGCAGCAGAGTATGAATAAGTTTTGTTTAAGTTATGTTTAAGTTTACCCAAATTATAAGATATGGTTTTTCATAAAGAAGAGAAAAAATGATGAAATTTTTTTATAGACCGTTATAGATTTTAGTCATAGAGAAAGTTCACTTTTACAGTACCTACCTAACAATTTTCTTGGCTTTTACATTTTTTTTAACTTACGTGCAACTTGGGTCTTCGTTTTTGAGGAATATTGGAATATTAGGCACCTTTTACGCTCACTTACAAAAAAGTGTACATATGTAGTAAACGATAAATTTATTGGGCGTTTAAATTCCGTGAAAAGGTATACATAATAATTTAATTCAAATGGTCTATTGCTTTTCATATTGTACAGTTACAAAGGCAACACGTCACTACCAATTTCAGGTATAATGTAAATCCTGTCGGGCATTGCAATTTAAATAGAGTGGAACGGCAAGCGGATTGTAAAATATATAATTATGATAATTATGTAACAACTAGCTGTCGCCCGCGGCTTCGCCCGCGTGAGTTTCGCTTAGATGAAAAATCTCTCTTGGAGCTTTTCATCAGATGTTCCAGATCTTTAATTTTTATACGTGAGCAGAAAATGCTCATATGGTTGAACGACTTTTACTGAGGCGCCATTTCCATATATGTTATAGTGTAGCTGGTCTCTTGCAGTTCTTCATCAGATGTTCCAGATCTTCAATTGTTATACGTCATTAGAAAATGCTCATCAGGTTTAACGACTTTTGTTAAGGCACCATTTTCATATTTCTCATAGTTTAGCTGTTCTGTTAAGGTTCTTCAACGGGTGTTCCAGTTTTCAAAATAAATTATAGCCTAAATGTTGCCCAGGCTTAATAGCTATACAACAAAAAAAGTTTCATTCAAATCGGTACAGTACTTTCGGAGATTAGGGTGATCATACATACAGACAAACAGACGGACAGACAGACAAGAAATTCCAAAAAAATTTTTTTGCGTTCTATTATTCTTTTTAAGTGTCCCTCTATCAATTTCAGTCAAAAATACTAAATGTACAGACAAAATATTTTTACTGTTTTATTCTAAGTATAGATATAGATTATCGTCAAGTCATTATTAATTTTAGATTTAATAATATTATTAATAGAATTTGTATGTAATCTAAAATTGATGGTTAAACAAACTTACCTGAAGTGAAGTTTGACCACAATTGTGCGAGACGTTGCATTCGAAGATATTTATTTTCACTAGGTAGTCCACTCTTCTATTTACCAGGCATCGAACACAACTTTAGAGTAAAGTAGGCTAAAAACAAAAGTCAAAAACGGACGCCAGCGCCCCCTAGTTATCTACTACGGGTTCGGTGCCGCGTCCGCGCGTCATTCATTTTAGAGTCGGAAAAGTACATTTTGATTTTCGTAAAATTTATTTTTATAGGGGCTAAGCCTTAGGGTTGGGAGGGAATTTATTATAAATATCTTCGAATGCAACGTCTCGCACAATTGTGGTCAAACTTCACTTCAGGTAAGTTTGTTTAACCATCAATTGTACATCGACATTGCATTCTCGATATTTATTTTCACTAGGTAGATGTTTAGAACCAAATTTTGCGAAAACAAAAGTCCATTCTACACTCTCTCTCTTTTATAACAAAAATTTAATATTTACTTATATAATCAATTTATGATTGATTTTAATAATTGCAAACACTGTCTGCAAATGCATTGTCGACGTTAGAACTAAAACTCATGTTGTAAAATCAACTAAAACCTAAAGAATTGCCAATCCAAACTGCAGCCTTCTTTATGAGTTCAACTGAAAGTGTTTTCCTAGTGGCTGCTAAAGTTTATGCAAGTTTTACACTATGTGCACAAAATAAAGATGTATCAAAACCGGTACTAAAAAACGAATTTTTTATCCATCTATTAATTGTTGAACAGCTAGCTTTCACAAGAATGGGTTTTTTAAAGGTTAATGAAAGTTCCTCTGTTTGAAGTTTATCGCGGTAACTTTGGTTATACTAAATAAGACAATAATGTTCGTAGAACAAATCTCTGGTCTAGACGGAAAAAAAAAAGTAATAATTAATTCCGGAAAAGGTCTCTCGGGAGCTGAATTTTTAATCAAATCTTTTGTTATAATTTCTATATTTGTATCATTACATCGAATGTTACTTATACCGGATTAATGATAACGTCTGGACTCGTTGTGCTGTAGACAATGCGAGCAGTGTTACCAAATATTTTTTTTTTTTTTTTTGTTATGAGTTCCTGGTTAAGCTTCTCGTTTGAGTAAAAACAAGTTACTGAGATGATGCAAACACAATATTTGGGTACCACGTGGTTAAATACCTCGGAAGGCAAGGCTTCATTCTATAGACACCTTTAAAAAATCGAGAAACTACGTCGGCCTCGTTAAATTGTTTACCATAAATAAGGGCAAGAGCTGCACGATAAGTGTTCAATGTGAAATAGTTAGCAGAATACACTGTCAGTTATTTAATAAAGAAATGCGAAATTTTAGGAATAGACATAGTAAAAAAGTGTAGATCGAGATAAATTAAAACAATCAATTCAACCATTTTTAATACAATGTTGCCCTTATATTATTTTAGGGAGAATGATGATTATGATAAGATCATTACCTACGTTAATTCCCATTACATTAATCGTGTTTGTACTTATCGATTATTTGTCGAAAGCTTTCCTGATAATTGGTATACTATCAGTGTCTCTTGCAGAGCGAGAGTTGGGTCCTGAGAGGAGACAAAACGATGACATTACTCGGTCCAAAGTGCAAGGAGTCTGAAGCTGGAAGTGATTTTAATAGAGGATACCATGACTTACTAGACCTTATCATTTTTAACTTTCCTTAAACATTTTACAATAAGCCAAACGGGAGGAAAGGCATAGAAATAAAATTTACTTCAGTCTAGACTGGAGAATGCATTTATATCATAGGCACATACGGATTTACAAGAAATGTATATTGGTCATTTAGCTTTTAAATGTTTTATAATCCGAAGTTTCTAACTAAACTTTCAGAAATGGACTGAGATGTCAGTCCCTCCGTTGCGTCCCAGCCTGAGAGGCTAGCTAGCGTCCAAAAAAAATTCTAAAGAATATTGGTCTACTCTAATAGGATTGTTAGCAGTCTTAATATACTTAGTTGGCAAATAGACTAATATGAATAACATGATTATTCCACCATGAAAAATCATCCTTGAGGTAAGCAGGTAATACCGTCATACTGCCGTCATAATTTTTTTCACCATATTTCAGTGCTAAATATTTTTTCATTTTAGTTTTTTTTTTTTTTTAGAATAAGCCACCATGGCTTACAGTTGGATAAAGAGAAGTGAGAGAAAAAGAGAATTTAGCAAAGTCACATAATGAACAAATGCTTGCTTATTACTTAGTTAATTTGCTTTCACACCTATGTAACCTTTATTCCTAAAGTACTTATGTCGCGACTGGTAAAAACATACAGTGCAGAACTTAACTAAACTGGTAAACATAGAAATTCATACATAACCACAGAATTAATATAAGTACTACGTAACATAACTTAAATGCATAAAAATAAATAAATCTTAAATACTTTTGTATTATGAATGGGTACAAAAAGGTACCTACGCATCTTTTAAATATTTTCCATAAAACTAAAGGCGGCAGTAAGAAGTTCGCTTGCAGTGTGGATATCCTCCATCGTGAGTGACCACGTATTGTTTCACCACTATTTATGATCACCATTCGTGATTCATCTGGGCGATTCATCACTCCCAGGTATAGGAAATATAGAATTGACTACTAGAAAAATTGACACTAGATTGCAGCAATTAGAGATAGATAAAAGTTAACTGCCTAATTTTACCTGGGGTAGGCCAAAAGCCTTAGTTGTATCATTTGTACTGGTTTTCTAAGCATGATCACAATATTTTACCTTGAAGGTTACTTGCGCGAAGTTCTGAAGTTATGTGCGAAGACCTCGTCGTTGTTGAGCTCCGATACCCGTGGTCCGTCGACGAAGCTTGGCCTTGTCGCATTGAAGGTGAAATTAACGATTGTTGTCTCGTCCTACCCTATCTAACGGCTCGTTGACCTTGTTGCTTATCCAGGGTAGGAACTGTCAGCATTCTTCTGTTAATAGTATTTCGGAGTGTAAATTCGAAAGGATTTGACCGACCTTCGACAATGTTTAAAAATGCTTAATTAGTCAACCTTTGTGACACTTTTCCTTCTATTAAATAGGACATCAAGTTAGTCAGGCCCGTAATACCCACACTCCACTGGAATTGGGCTCGTTCCAGGCGCTCATCCCCACTTTTAGAGGATTCAGTCATCAGCATCAATTGGTTGATTGAGTAGAGGGGCTTTTAACAACCGAAAGTTTTTAGGTATTAAGGTTGTTGTATTTCTTTTTTACGATCTTTATTTGCCGCCAATCAATATGCTATTCCAACGCTTGGAAACTTCATCAGCAATTTTGGGACCGGAAGCTTTCGCGTCTCCGAAAATAATGAGGAATTTCGCAAATAAAGAAATGAAATGAAGATTATTTTATTTAAATAGACTTATAAAAATAGCACTTGTAAATCGTCATATACTTTGTTATTTGACGTCAGAAAATTACATAAAGTAAAGGTTATACCGCCTCCAAAGCGCAAGTGGCGAAGAGGCCGCGCAACAATCTCCACTGCGTAAAAAAAAGGAGCCAGAATAGGCCCTTGTTTCATAACCTCTGCAGCTATTGACTTGTCCTTATCAATGTTAAGGCTATGCATTTGAGCCACAGAACAACTGATTATAAATCGTTTTCGACATCAGACTCATATAATTTGGTAAATTAATGGCGTTTGGTCGCTAGGCCACGCTGATAGTTAGAGGTCTCGCGACTATAATAAATTTAAATCTGAAAGGAATACCCATGTTTGCTGTAATCTCGTCACAGCACACAAAATTATAGAATGATTGTAATCTCGTCGCGATACTACATTAGTGAACTTAAACTCGTCATTATACTACATTTTGTATAAGCATTGACCGTACTCTAGTCACGGTAATACATTTTCTATAAGCATGGATCGTAATCTCGTCACGGTACTACATTTTGTATAAGCATTGACCGTAATCCCGTCACGGTACTACATTTTGAATAAGCATCGACCGTAATATCGTCACGGTACTACATTTTGTATAAGCATTGACCGTAATCTCGTCACGGTACTACATTTTGTATAAGCACTGACCGTAATCTCGTCACGGTACTACATTTTGTATAAGCATTGACCGTAATCTCGTCACGGTACTACATTTTGAATAAGCATCGACCGTAATCTCGTCACGGTACTACATTTTGTATAAGCATTGACCGTAATCTCGTCACGGTACTACATTTTGTGCAAGCATTGACCGTAATCTCGTCACGGTACTACATGTTGTATAAGCACTGACCGTAATCTCGTCACGGTACTACATTTTGTATAAGCACTGACCGTAATCTCGTCACGGTACTACATTTTTGTGCGGTTAGAAGAAAACTATAAATTACTTCATCGAGTAACATAACTGTCTTTGCAAGCGGTCGGTAGTAAAGAGTACATTCTTTGACAGCATAGCACCATTAGCGATCATATTTTAAAATAACGATTCATAACAGAGGTAGTATGGTAAAAAAGATGATGAAGGTAGATGAAAATAGTAGAACGTAGACAAAAAATAGTACTTACACGTATTAACATGATTCGAACAAGATATTTATCTTGAGAGTAAGGAATATTCCTTATCGCGGGCGTTAGCATTCACACGAAAATAACGGTATTAATAGTTTAATACTTAACTCACCTGAAGTATTTTGTATTTGAAGGTTTGCGACTATGAAATTTCTTTTCAAGTTTCCGTATCTTCTTTCGAATATAATGGTCAGAATCCTTGTGATGCTTCTCTTTTCCCATTTTTTCACGAAATAATTTCACTTAACAATTTATTGGGAACGAACGTAGTGACGATGCCGGAACACAAAGAAGTGAATGACGCGCGGACGCGGCACCGAACCCGTAGTAGATAACTAGGGGGCGCTGGCGTCCGTTTTTGACTTTTGTTTTTAGCCTACTTTACTCTAAAGTTGTGTTCGATGCCTGGTAAATAGAAGAGTGGACTACCTAGTGAAAATAAATATCGAGAATGCAATGTCGATGTACAATGTCAATTTTTTTATAATATATCGTACGCTATAAGCCTACAACACAAATCTCGAACTTACTTTGAGGCTTGCTCAATCTGTGTGATTTGTCCGCACATATTTATTTATGTCACAACGGTGTGACATGCCCCCAAATCCTGTAACACTCAATCAAGATTTGCCCCGGAACGGTGCAAATCAACCAATTATAGATTAGGATCGACAATCGAACAATGTTAGAATACATTATGATACGACACAATGCTAGTTTCCGCGCAATTCAACGTCAATTTGCGACTAACTGACGGCTTTGTATATGTGTTTATTTAATTATTGCATTTCATGATTCCATAACAGACTTGTAGATAGATAGATCAACACTTTATTGCACCATTTATAGAAAAAAACATACAAAGTAGTGACGTCACAAAAGTAGATACATAAATTACGTAATGAGCGCAAAGCTAATATACGCTTTCTGTTAGTGTAGACATTAGTTTATTTTTCGTGTTAATTACGGTACGGTACAGAGCTTTTCTTTATATTATTCCAATTTTTGAAACTTTAAAATATCAACAAAAATCATTTTAATAAATAAAAGACGGGGCAAGATGTCCTTTTTGGCATCTAAGTATGTCGGTAGTAACTTTGTTAATAATTTCATAAATGGTTCTGTTTTTTATATACTTGGTGTATGTATAAAATTATTATTAATGGTAGTGTAAAAAATACACATACACATGGTTTATATGAAAATAATAAATGAAACGCAACATTTTTGTCCTCAACTGTACGTAATGTGTGTAAATCAACTTTTTTTTTAACTTTTTACTTGAGGAATCAAGTAAAAAGTTAAAAAAAAAAGTTGATTTACAATCGTGGGCGTTGCGGCCGAGAGCGTCGAGGACAAATAAATTTTAAAATTCGTGAGCGTAGCGGCCGAGTGCGTGGCGGATTGAGAGCGTAACGGCCGGACCCTAATATACGTAGGCATCACACTATCCTAACTAATATTATAAATGCGAAAGTGAGTTTGTTTGTTTGTTACCTCTTCACGCTTTATGTACTGAACCAATCTTCCTGAAATTTCGCATACACATAGTTAGAAGTATTGAGAAGGACATAGGGTACCTTTCATCCGGGGAAAAAGCACTGTTCCCGTGGGAAATTCACGCGGGCGAAGCCGCAGGCGAAAGCTAGTAATATTATAAATGCGAAAGTGAGTTAGTTTGTTTGTTACCTCTTCACGCTTTATGTACTGAACCAATCTTCCTGAAATTTCGCATACACATAGTTAGAAGTATTGAGAAGGACATAGGATACCTTTCATTCCGGGAAAAGCACTATTCCTGGAGGAAATTCACGCGGGCGAAGCCGCGGTCAAAAACTAGTCACATTATAAAGAGGGAGTGATTGAAAGTTTGTGAGTTTGTTGGTATGGGGTAATCATCGGAACTACTGAACCGATTTCAAAAATTCTTTCACCAATAGAAAGCTACATTATACTTGAGTGACCTAGGCTACAATTTATGTATGTACCTCCTGAGCAAAGCCGGGGCCACAGGGCGGGCGCTACATAGAAACAGCGTGTCAAATATGCCTACTACTACTACAAATGAAACTGTATATCCGTGAACACGTCAGTAACACATCAATGTGTGCGTTTTCATAGTCGAACGTCCCACAGTTACACAAGAACGGGGGAGAAGTGCGGAAGGAGCGGGGGGGTGCCATATTGCGGGAGGGGCAGGGAGTTTCCTTTCTGTACGTAGTACTAATATTAATTCTGTGCCGGGGCGGAGCGCTAGGTACATACAAATTATGAGGAGTAATGAGCTCTATATCCATTAGGTTCTTTTGGCTTTTAGTACGGAACCCTATACGGTATTGCATTTGCGATTACACGGCCTTTCCTTCTTAGTCGTATTCCTCATGACTAAGGGTCGTGGTCATTATATGGAATGAAACACACACAAGACTATCGTGGCAATGTTAATGGAGTCGTTTTGCATTGCCTTCTCCATTTCACACACTAGCTGATAATCAGCAACCAGAGTGCAGGTTTCCTCACGATGTTTGCCTTTACCGGAAGCTTCAGCCCGCTTTTGCGCGCTCATTTATATGTATTTAATTTTTGTTACTACTGTGTATATTCTTTCTATAAATAGTGAAATAAAGTGTTGATCTATATATCTATACTAGCTGTTGCCCGCGGCTTCGCCCGCGTGACTTTGGCTTAGATGAAGTCTTTTTGTGTTCCAAACTGTTTCCTGTGTTCCAATCATCAATTTTTATACGTCTACAGAAAATGCTCATCAGATTAACCAAGTTTTGCTAAGGCGCCATTTCCGTATATGTTATAGTGTAGCTGGTCTCTTGAAGTTATTTATCAGATGTTCCAGATCTTCAATTTTTATACGTCAGCAGAAAATGCTCATCAGGTCGAACTGTTATTGCTAAAGCGCCATTTCCATATATGTTATAGTATAGCTGGTCTCTTGGAGCTTTTCATCAGATGTTCCAGATGTTCAATTTTTATACGTCAGCAGAAAATGCTCATCAGGTTGAACGATTTTTGTTAAGGCACCATTTCCATATTACTTATAGTTTAGCTGTTCTGTTATGGTTCTTCATCAGGTGTTCCAGTTTTCAAAATGAATTATAGCCTATATGTTGCCCAGGCTTAATAGCTATACAACAAAAAAAGTTTCATTTAAATCCGTCCAGTAGTTTTTGCGTGAAACGCGTACATACATACAGACAGACAGACAGACAGACAGACAGACAGACAAACAAGAAATTCCAAAAAAATTTTTTTGCTTTCTATTGTTCTTTTTAGGGCTCCCTCTATCCATTTCAGTCAAAAATATTAAATGTACAGACAAAATATTTTTACTGTTTTATTATATGTACCTATAGATAACCAGAAAAAAAAAATTAATTCGTCACAAATTTCCTCAGTATTTTGCCCTCCATTCTGGCTGTGGTTTCGCCTAATTGCAGCTCGGATGAGACTGCACAGTAATTGCATTCGCTGTAATCGTTGCAGCCCCGAATATTGCATGGACTTTTGCCTATATAGGTATACCTACATTATTTCTTTTCATATTTTTACCTGACCCTTAATAAGTGCTGTCATGTTTTCGATGATGGTAGTCGAGAACTAGATCGCTCATTCTTCTTCTTCTTCTCTCAGCCAAAAGACGTCCACTGCTGGACAAAGGCCTTTCCCAAGGATTTCCACAACGACCGGTCCTGCGCTGCCCGCATCCATGCGCATCCCGCGACCTTCACCAGGTCGTCGGTCCACCGAGTGGGAGGCCTGCCAACACTACGTTTTCCGGTTCGTGGTCGCCACTCGAGAACTTTTCTGCCCCAACGGCAGCGTTCGGGAAGCTTCGCGATATCTTCTCGTCCAAAATACCGCAGTGTCTCAAGACTAAGGTCTTTGACCAGTGTGTGTTGCCAGTAATGACATACGGAACAGAGACGTGGTCGCTTACTATGGGCCTCATAAGAAGGCTCAAGGTCACCCAAAGGGCGATGGAGCGCGCTATGCTCGGAGTTTCCCTGCGTGATCGCTCATTAGTCTTTATAAAATAACAAGAAACAAAACTGTTATACCCTTTTCTTTTTGACGATACAAGATACCTTTTAGTACACAGCGTCTCATTATTGGTACAAGTTTTTTGTATCAAACACAAAAACGACGATGCAAACTACCCAAACTCTAATTTCTACTATAATTTTAGCCTCAAATTCACTGTGGTTTTGGCTTCGCTAATTGCAGCTCAGATTGCTGCATTTTCTGTAATCATTAGAACTCCGAATAAGCTCAGAGTAAGCTGGAACTTTTATTTATTAAATATTAATTTAACAGTAAATAATCTGTATGCATATAATAAAACAGTAAAAATATTTTGTCTGTACATTTTGACTAAAATGGATAGAGGGACACTTAAAAAGAATAATAGAAAGCAAAAAATATTATTTGAATTTTTTGTCTGTATGTATGTACGCGTTTCACCCAAAACATAATAGGATATAATTGGTTTTGAAAACTGGTACACCTGATGAAGAACCTAAACAGGACAGGACTATAAGAAATATTGAATTGGCACCTTAGCAAAAGTCGTTCAACCTGACGAGCATTATCTGCTGACGTATAAAAATTGAAGATTATGGAACATCTGATGAAGAACTCCTAAAGACCAGCTACTCTATAAATTAAAGGGAAATAGGGCCTTAGCAAAAGTCTTTCAACCTGATGAGCATTTTCTACTGACGTATAAATAAACAGGAAACGGGATAAGATAAAGAGGGACTCTGAGTGGAGTGGTGGTACACGGAAAATTGTAGATAACGAGCAGACGAAGATCGTTTATTGAATGAAATATCACTTTTGATTCATTTTAACACCGCGACTGTACTACGAGTACCTAATATATTCCCGCGGGACACAGGATAACCAAATGGCTGAAATTTTGAGTACTGGAGTTTAGTTTACTACAGTTTGGAACACAAAAAGATTTTTCATCTAAGCGAAACTCACGCGGGCGAAGCCTCGGGCAACAGCTAGTGTTTCATAAAAGACATTGTTCATCGCCGGCTTACTGCGGACAGCTCGTTCAATAAATAATAGTATTATCATTCATCATAATTAATGTCAAATAGATTTTCTGAATATATATTGGAGTATGAATATCTATAATTAAAATATACCATTTAGGAAGTATTTTTGCGTTTCCGATACTCAAATCAAAGATGTCGGCCTTCATGTGTGTTCTGGGATGCCATTATCTAAAATAATATTACATTTAAGTAGTATATTTATATTCTTTGTTGAAAGATTGGATTATTTAGATATTTTTTTAGCATAATATATTAGTTTTATTTTTTAAGTACACTCATATCATTTTATATTTATATTTTTTAATGAAGAATTATGTATTTATTTTAATTTTTACTTTTTTCAAATTCTATATTGTGTTTTCTTTACCGGGTAACACTCGATTCTTCAGCGTAGCTTGATTTTGACGTTGACCGGTTGTCGTCGGTCGACATTGACACTTGGATACTTGTCAACAATTGTCAACGTCAAAATCAAGCTGCGCCCAAGAATTGAGTGTTACCAATATTGAATTATTTAAGTAAAAATTAAAATATATACATTATTCTTCATTCTAAAATATAAATATGAAGTGATATGAGTGTACTTAATAAAAAATACCTAATTAAACCAATATTTCATCAAAGAATAAAAATATACTACTTAATTGCAATATAATGGCATCCCAGACCACACGTGAAGGCCGACATCTTTGATTTGAGTATCGGAAACGCAAAAAATACTTACTAAATGGTATATTTTATTTATAGATATTCATCTAAATATGTGGCAGCAAACTTTAGAAACAGTAGGCTTGAAAATCAGCAGAACCAAAACGGAGTACCTGTTCTGTGATTTCGGCGGCGTTTCAAATAGGGTAGCTCTTTCTATGGATGATTGTATAATACCTGTTTGCTCTGAGTTTAAATATTTGGGCTCTTTACTTCAGAACTAAGGAGAAGTAAACAAGGAGGTCAAGCGTCGAATCAACTCAGGATGGCAGAAATGGAAGGAAATAACTAGCACAATATGTGACCATAAACTGCCGATGAAACTGAAGGGGAAGATTTATAAGGCGGTCGTGAGGCCGGTGATATTGTACGGTTCGGAGTGTTGGACGACTAAAGTTAAAGAGGAGAAGAGGCTTCATTCTGCGGAAATGAGAATGTTGCGTTGGATGAGCGGGGTAACACGGATGGATAGGATAAGAAATGTATATGTTAGAGGAAGTTTGAAGGTTGCTCCTATCAATGAAAAGGTAAGAAGTAACAGATTGACATGGTTTGGTCATGTTATGAGGAGAGAAGACGAACATCTAGTTAAGAAGACATTAAATAAGAAGGTGGAGGGCTACAGGGGAAGAGGGAGACCAAAAGAAGAGATGGTTGGACTGTGTGAGGGACGATATGAAGGGGTTGGGAGTGGATGTTGGTATGACGGGAAACAGAGACGTGTGGAAGGATAAGACATATTGCGCCGACCCCAGATGACGGGATAAGGTAAGGAATATGATGATGATTCATACTCCAATATATATTCAGAAAATCTATTTGACATTAAATATGATGAATGATAATACTATTATTTATTGAACGAACTGTCCACAGTAAGCCAAGCCCCCATACACTTTGTAAACAAAGTCCTTTTCCCAAACATTGGAATCATCATCTATCATTTTCTGGCATTTTGCTACAACGTAACTAATATCTACATGAAACTAAACGCGCCCTGGGGCTACGCTTTCGTGGGAATTTCGGATAAAATATCACATGTACTATCTCCGGTCGTTTTCTACCCGTGTGCCAAATTTCATCGAAATCCGTCCAGTAGATTTTACATGATTGAGTAACAAACATCCTCACAAACTCACATCCAAACTTTCGCATTTATAATATTAGTAGGAAGTAGAATGAAACTCTCTCTCTCTCAGCCGAAAGACGTCCACTGCTGGACAAAGGCCCCAAGGATTTCCATAGGATGAAACTAAACGCGCCTATATGAAACCTATATAAAACTATTAGTGGACATGGTAAAAGAGAGCGGCGGCGTCACGACCTTGTATTGTAGCATCTTCTTCTTCTTCTCTCAGCCGAAAGACGTCCACTGCTGGACAAAGGCCTCCCCAAGGATTTCCACAACGACCGGACCTGCGCTGCCCGCATTGTAGCATATCCTTACCTTAATACTTGTTTTCTTGCTACTGCAAAATAACTTGTATAAATATAAATTTAATATGATTTACAATATAGTTAAATAAATAGATTATACCTATTATATGTGAATAAATAATTAAAATACATAGATATATAGATAAATACTTTAATATATACATATACTAGTAGTTACCCTAACATAAATGTTAATTCATATATACTTAACTTAAAAATAAATATTGTTACCTATTAAGAAATCTTAGTTACCGTGCTATCTTTCTAGACCGTCCATTGTGTGCGCGAGGCGTATATTGAAATTATACAAGGCCAGCACACATTCATAGTGTCCTAACACTGTACGGTTTCAGAATGTGTAACAAAATAAAGTTTTTGAAAATATACACGATTTCTACGTAATGGTCGCGTATACTTTCTTACACTGATTCAGTAAATTAGTTAGGAGAATATACAAGGTTAGAATCCACATGTTCTGTCTAACGTATAGTTTAAGAATGTAAACGTGTAACAAATGTTTGTAAAGTATACAAGCTTGGAAAGACAATATTAAGTATATGAAAATGTATTAGAAGGCTAAAACCAATATGTTCTAACATAGGTTTAGATTAGTTTTTCTAGTTTTTATTTTAGCCTTCTAATACATTTTTTGTATGGGTTGGAAATAAAAAAACAGATTTTTACGAGATGATATATTTTTATTATAAAATAAGAGAAAAAAATGTTTTTAACTTTGGAAAAGTTGAACGAACAATCCAATTAGTATTGTTAAACGCAGAATTTTTTTGAATAAAGTCTGTAGAAAATCCACTATAGTCTTCTTTGAAATTACCGGGCTTGAACTTAAAGACAAAACTGAATTTTTCTTGTGTTTGAAACTTCCATTCTAATACTGTTTGTATTCACCATAATTATCTATCAAAAACTGTTTTCATTTTAACTAAGTTCGTGTCACTCACAAATAATTAAGGTACAAAATTTAATCAATTACACTTTTTGGAATCAAAATAAACAAAACACTGCATACGAAAACAATGGCGCGTGGCTAATAATATAATAATCTTAAAAAGAATAAATTTATGACATATTCTTGTGAAAAAAAGAGAAAGCAATAAATCTAAATGGCTACCTTGAAACTCTTCGCGTATAGATTCCAAGTACATCATCGTACGTAGCACTAAGAAAATATACACGATTAGTCTGCTATGGTAACTAGCGCAGTATATTTTTCGCACAAAATGTAAGTGTACGTAATTGGAAAATATACGCGATAAAACCGTAATAACCATGTATAGTTTCAAAAAAACGTTTAGTAATGTAGAATTTGAAACTATACGCGAGCAGTCCGAACCTGTGCGTACTGGCCTTGTATAATTTCAATATACGCGTGCGCGAGAGCCGGTTAGCCGGTGAATTGAACGAACCACCTGAGCAGTGTTGCCATGTGCACCGTAATTACGGTAAGGTACGGTTTATGCACCGTATTTTAGTGCCGTTTACCGTTATAAATTTTGATATTTTTGACAATTTTCATACAATCACCGTAATTTTAGCATTAGGACTTTCATACAAACACCGTATTTTTTTTTTAATTTTGACATTTTGTATGACGGACACCGTAATTTTCAAATCATGCTACCGTAATTTGAATTCTGTACATGGCAACACTGCACCTGAGTCAGTCGTTGCATCCGCGTCTCATGGCATGCCCGTGCGCAAGCTACCGCTATACTATATCTGATACTCAGTGTTTTTAAACTAAAAGTTGGTATCATTTAAATCACACATAATACCACAACCTCTTCAAATTCTTATCGAATCTTTACATTAGCAGGAATAATATAAATATGGGTCTTTTCTGCCCAAAGTTTTGTCCCCGTAAAAGCAATACATAACACTGTATGAAAATCTTTACAGTAGTTTTTGAGATTAGTATTGGATTGGGACATGAAACGAATTTTATTTGAAAATGTGATAACATTTTCTACTCTTAAATCTTATATAATGAATGGCAACGTTTACACATTTAGAGTCGTATTTTAACTATCCAGGAACTTGGATTAAATAGACGCTCAAGTTAAATGGGATTGTAAAATTAGACGAATTTTCGTTGAGTGCGCTCAAAATTGGTTTACTAGCTGTGTTGGGAAAACGACTGGCCAAAAATGGCCGGTTTTAAAATGTAAATTTCTGCTTCTCTTCCCGCGCAGATTGTAAAAGTCAATCGTGGAAAAGGGCTTTAAACTGGGGATTCCCTCCACTCATAGGCGATGGGCTAGCAACCTGTCACTATACCTGAATCTCCATTCCGAGTCTCACGACTCTTGGCTCTGTCTACTCAGTAAGGGATAAAGACGTGATTATATGTATGTATGTATGTATGTAAAATTCTGCCTGATAGGTGAAAGCGGTGGTGGTGTAGTGGTTAAGACGCCCGTGCCCAAAAGCTCCCAGGTTGATCAATGCAAATTTCGCCATTCATTGGCGAAATTATCTTTGTATGTGATGAAGACGAAATGGTTAAAGGGTTCCATGAGACTGAAATTGGACATTTTGCAAACTGGTTTTAGTCGGAAATTGCCGGTTACTGGCTGTTTAATCCGGACATTGTTTTATTGTTATTTGTTAATTTGTGTCTAGGTATTTCTGTAGAGTTGTTTCACAACAATTTAAATTATGTGTTGTTGTGCGCTTTGCTAATATTATAAATGCGAAAGTTTAGTTAGGCGGATAGTTTGTGAGTTTAGGTAAAAGTGTTTAACCGATTTCCACGAAATTTGGTTTAAAGTTTACAAATTCCCAAGAAAATGAGGTCCCTGATGAACTTGATGATTAAAATTTTGTTGTGAGAAAAATCAATAAAATTTAGTGTATTAAATAGTCTAAACAACCTCTTATTGAAATATAAATGTTGTTTCTATTTAGGATAGACACACATGCAGTTAGATAAGATAACTAGCTATGTGCAAAAATCTTTTTCATACAATACTATAGGTTATGCGCCAACTTCGTCTGTGCAGAATTTACTATTCTCAGTTCAAAGCGTCGTCGTCGTACTTATTCATATGAAACCTACGACTATTTTGGCCTTATAAAATCCTCTTTATGCAGTCATTGTTCACACTCCGATTCCGTCTGTTTGTCTAATCACTCTATTATGGTGGATCGGACCAGCATAAAACATATTTAAAAATATAAGAGCTAACCAACGAAATAATATTACATAAATCTTTGTAGGCTTTAGTATTTAGTTATTCGTCCATATAGATAGTCATTTAATTGTAAAATATATATTGTAAGTGACGTCTTTGGAGAAAATGCAGCAGAAGAATAGGCTGCCAACAAACTCCACGTTTGTTGGCCGCCTCTTCTCCACTTGCACTTTGGAAGCGGTTGGTAACCTTAAGCTTTAAGTAATTTTATGACGACAACTTACTAAAAAACAAGAATATGACGATTTAAAAGTTACTTTTAAGCCTATTTAAATAAAAACAATTGACTTTGACTTTATAACTGTGAGGGTTCTGAATGGAATAACTCAGAATACCTCCTCTAAACACACTAGCCATACAGCACCATAATAAACCTCGCTATTGCGCTGACCACAACGATAGTGCGCATCAAGTGTTGCGGAAAGCGATAACATACAATTTATGTCGCCACTGCGAACTGCGCTGTTTGGGATCGATGTGTTTTATTGCCACATCAGGGCTTAGTTTTAGTGGGAATATCGGGAATACCAAACCTGTCATCCTATTGAAAACTTGCTTCTCTAACCCACAAATACATCGGCATTTCATACTTCGCTCTCATAAACTTTAGCACTGATACTTAGTACTAAGATACTTTAACTAATGTACTGTACTCGCATATTTCGACATTGGATACTTTAGAACTAACGTACATCGGCATTTCATACTAAATTCAGTAGCGGAGTCATGTCTGACAACCTAAACAGCCTATTATATATTTTTTTTGTACGTGTTGAGGATGATAAATCCTCTGTGGTAAATTCATTTTCAACCGACTTCCCAAAAAAGGAGGAGGTTATATGTTTCGATGTATGTATGTTTTTTTTTTATGTATGTTCGCCGATTTCTCCGCCTACAGTGGACTGATTTCCGAAATTGTTTTTTTATTCGTAATGATATATACCCAAGTTGGTCCCATTTTAACCACGTCAGAATCTGTTCGGTAATTTTAAAGATACCTAACAAAATATAAAAATACCAACATTGCATTATAGAGCAAAAGCCCGCGATAGCATGTCCTTCCTTATTTTATTAAAACTAAAGACTTTCTGTGTATGTTCCAAACATTTAGTGACTATAAAAGTTGGATCATGATTACTTAGGCAGATTATTTGTAGCAATAACATTTAAAGTGGTAACTCAATTTCCTTAAAGTAAAGATTTTTAAAAGATTTTATTCCTAATAATATAAGATATCACGCCATCCATTATCAGGCAATTGGTGCAGATATAAACCCCTGCTAGACATTGTAACTTTACTAAATTATTTATTTTATTATAAAAGCTGAATTTGTTATTTATAAAAGCTGAATTTTTGTTTTATTATAAAAGCTGAATTTAATATGTATTACTTTGGAAGGCCCCAAGGGTGCTTTTTATAACTATAAAAATCATCCTTGCTATCTATATAACCTGCATAAGCAACTAAGATCCAAACTTCATACCTAGTCGCTAATATTTTTTACTCGTATATACCACGCAGAGAAATATTCAGCATTTTTAAAATAAGGAAGGTTTGGTCGTCGCGTGCTCACGGTCTATTTATGTGCCAAAAATAATAGACAATTTGACATGTTCTGACATTTCAAATCAAACTGACATAAAAAGTTTCGAATTCTTAATTCTTTATTTTCGGCCACCAGTGAAAGAAAAGTTTAAGTTTTTATTAAAGAAAATGAAAAGGTGTAGAAGCACTAAAAATGATAAAATAAAACTTTTTTCCAAAAAAGTGAACCGACTTCCATAATAAAACTTAAAATCATGAAATAACAATAAAGAAAAATGTATTAGCATGCTACCTACTGAATGAGGTGAAGTCGGTGCCAAATTTAATATTAAATAATATAAATTAACATTAGAATCATGTAGGTACACAAAATGCCTAGCTAAACAATTACATAGTCCTGCACTTGGCACCGACTTCACCTCATTCAGTAGGTAGCATGCTAATACATTTTTCTTTATTGTTATTTCATGATTTTAAGTTTTATTATGGAAGTCGGTTCACTTTTTTGGAAAAAAGTTTTATTTCTTTTTGATTTGTGACATTTTAAATAGATGGTTGTAGTTTTTTTCACGCCTAACGAGAATACATATTTTTCCCAATTTCTTGATTTATTTTATTTTATTGGCTTTAAGTGAAGTACCTACTTAAAAAATGCGTGGACAGTATAAGTCGGTGTGCAGGTAAAATCAACCAACCAAAAGCCTGAAGCTCCAACAGTACGGTCAGATGCAGATAAACCTGGGGGGTTAAAACGGCCACTTTGAGGAATCAGAATATGATCCATTTATCATTTCCTAAATATTTAAAAATGAAACTTATTTTACCACATTATAAGGTTCATTTTTCAATATTTGAAAAATGAGAAATGGATCATATTCCGATTCATCAAAGTGGCCGTTTTAACCCCTGACTACCCTATCTCACAGAATCCTACAGGTTTCTCTGCATCTGACATGTACTTACAAAAAAAACAAGATTTCTCCGATACGAGATGACACGAATTTTTGCGGTTTTGCACCAGTTCTCGCCATTTGTTATCTCTATTATAGCTCTCTCTCTCTCTCTCAGCCGAAAGACGTCCACTGCTGGACAAAGGCCTCCCCCAAGGATTTCCACAACGACCGGTCCTACGCTGCCCGCATCCATGCGCATCCCGCGACCTTCACCAGGTCGTCGGTCCACCGAGTGGGAGGCCTGCCAACACTACGTTTTCCGGTTCGTGGTCGCCATTCGAGAACTTTTCTGCCCCAAAGGCTATCTGTTCTACGAGCTATGTGCCCCGCCCACTGCCACTTAAGTTTGGCGATTCTGCGGCGATTATATTATAGCTACTAATCCTTATATCATTAAAATCTGAATAATCATCATCTCGAATCGAAATGGCGAAAATTAGCTTTTTTTACGAGTATTGGCCACTTCCACCGCTATCGTTAGCCTCATTTAGGTCCTCCAAGGTACAGGAGGAAGGCAGTTGGGGCATGATAAAAGATGAATAATTAAGCGAAGATACTATAGCTATATCCATGGTACATTTGGCTGAAATTTGTCATGAAATATAGTTGAAAATATGAAGATGAACTAAGACTAACTTTTATTTTGAACATTCATAGGGTAAACCACCAGGGTGTTTTCAAATTCAATTGAAATTACATCCCACGTAATACAATGATTATGAATTCTTCTTAATATTTTTTCCCATAATTAATAATATTGAGAAAACCACAGCTGTTGCAGAAATTAAATCAACTATTTCATCAAATTTTGTGAGCTATTTTGCAATGTCGAAACTAAACCAATGTTTTAGTTAGCAATAATTTTCAATTTTAACAATGTGTAATTTTGCGATCACGTAATATTGCTTTTAGCTGCTTTTATGATTTAAATTTCTCATGATTCTGTATAATTTGTGAATATTTTAGAACAATTCGCCTAGCAATATGAAAACTATTTACAGCAGTGGGAATTTTCGGAAAATAAATAATAAATTTAATACATCGAGATATTATGTAATGATTTAATATTCTATGTTACCGCGTACCAAATTTCTAGAAGATTTTGTTTAAAAGAAAAAAGATGGAGGTAAACTTACTGACTTTCTTTTAATAATTTGTAGGAGAGTAGAACTTCCATAAACAAATAGAAACAACATAGAAACAACATTCAAGGTTTAGGGATACGACTGTTTGGTGACGGAAACCACTGAATTAGTACTAAGTTCTTTATTTTACATAAACACGATACAATGATCTGACCAAGTAGGACCCCGGACGACGACTGCCCGTTCCCGCGCAGGGGACCAGGCGGCAAGCTAGAAATGCCGCGTCAGCAGCGTTCCCTACAAAGGCAAGAGTGAATAGGCATATTTTGAGTTTGCGTGTACTAGACCTCATCTTTGCTTCCCATCAGGCAAGATTGAGATCAAACGCACTTAAATCCATACTAATATTATAAATGCGAAAGTTTGGATGTGAGTTTGTGAGTTTGTGAATTTGTGAGTTTGTGAGTTTGTGAGTTTGTGAGGATGTTTGTTACTCAATCACGCAAAATCTACTGGACGGATTTCGATGAAATTTGGTATAGAGGTAGATAATGACCTGGAATAGCACATAGGCTACTTTTTATCCCGGGAAAAAGCACTGTTCCCGTGGGAAATTCACGCGGGCGAAGCCGCGGGCAAAAGCTAGTCTCTAATAAAAAAAAAACTTAACACACAACGTATTTATTATGATAAAACCGAATTTTACCAGTTACACTTATCAACAACGACCGGTCCTGCGCTACCCGCATCCATGCGCATCCCGCGACCTTCACCAGGTCGTCGGTCCACCGAGTGGGAGGCCTGCCAACGTTTTCCGGTTCGTGGTCGCCACTCGAGAACTTTTCTGCCCTAACGGCTATCTACCACTGATCACATCTTTTCACAATAAAATGTGTAAATACATCTTAAATGGTTGATCAGTTGTCTAACATTATAGGAAAAAATATATAATGTAAAGTCCGTTTTTTCTTAATGTCCTATTATGTAAACAAAACAATCTTACCATATATTTTTATGATTTTACAACCATATTAATTATAATAGACTTTTTAAGAAATTAATTTCGTGGTTAATAAATGTTTTACTTCAGAATGTTTAAGTTTGAACTAATATTTGATTTATTTTCAACAAAATTCAGTAAAAAGTATACTGTGAAGATTGTTTACCTAAAAATTTAAGAAAAAAACGGAGTTTAGGTAGGTATCTATATTCTTTTACACTATGCGCAGGACCGAACTATTTAAAGGGATAATAAAATATTAAATAGTACTACAAGGCTCCCATGGTATGGACCTACAATTACACAGTTCAATAAATACACAGTTTAGTAATTTTGAGCAGAAATAATTACAATTCAACCGCATTTACCCTTTGAAATTAGGTCAGGGCGTAACTGAAGTGGACATAGTTGCATTATGAAGCTTGATACAATTCTGATGGGATTCTTCACTGTTATTCTTCAGTAAATATTGTGTTAATTGATAGTTCTATATGACGTACTATATAAATAAGACTGTCAATATAAATATAATATTAATATATTCATATACATATAATAACTGTAACTGGTCCATGTCTGTACATAGGAGATATTTAAGAAAAAAACTATAAGGTCTTCATGGGGCCAATAGAAGCAAAAACCATATATTTACGGTTATAGTCCTTGTATGGAGAAATTAACACAACTTTCAATTTTTTTTTGCGGGATAGACAAACTAAAATAAATTAAAATTAAATTGCTCTGTAATAATGAACAGTATTATAATATTTACAGCTATAAAGCAAGTTAAAAATTATAGAACTACTAATTTTAATGATGTCTCAAAAAATTAGCGAAAAAAATAGTTTTGAATTTTTGACACAATTTTTCTCTGAAATCTTACGTGATAGGGGGGAATTACATTATGAAACCTATAATCTACACATATAGATCTAACAAAAAACCCGGTAGCTTTGAGGGTACTAAAATTTTTTTTTTTTGTATCGCAGTGTTTTATGTATTCGCTACTAAATCTCGAAATATGAAATGTCGATGTATTAGTTCTAAAGTATCCAATGTCGAAGTATGCGAGTACGATGCATATACGTTAGTTCTAAAATAGCTTAGTTATTACTACGTATATTTGTGTATATTTTTACGTATTACTACGTATATTTGTGTATTTGTAGTATATTTGTGTAAATTTCATTCTGGCTGTAGTCTTTCACTGCTAAACCGATTTTGCTGAATTAAGCATGTAAAGTCCATTTTTTTCTAATTGTCCTATTATATAAACAATCTTACCATGTCTTTTTATAATTTTACAACAATATAAATTAAAATAGTCTTTTAAGGAAATTACTTTCGTGGTTAATAAATGTTTTACTTTAGAATGTTTAGGTTTGCACTAATATTTCATATATTTTCTACAAAATTCAAAAAAAGTACTGTGAAGATTGTTTACATAGTATGACAAGTAAGAACAAACGGAGTTGAGGTAGTCGAAGACACGAAGACAATCATGGATTTTTTCATAATTCAACAATTAGTCAGACTAACTACATATACAGGATGTTTTATTAAACACCAGCAACCTCTCTAGGGGTGAAAGTACTCATGCATATGAGCAACTTTTTATATGGGACCGACTCGTGTTCCATACATTTTGGGCGAGTACATCTGATTTTTAGGGTTCCGTACCTTAAAAGGCAAAAACGGAACCCTTATAAGATCACTTTGTTGTCCATCTGTCTTTCAAACTTATAAATGTTACGATTTTTTGCAAATTTTGCGATTTCAGACAGCCATCAAAACCTATGGGGTACTTCCCGTTGACCTAAAATTATGAAATTTCACAAAAAGTAAGTGATGAGTGTAGAGGAAACAAAAGAGATCTGTAAGGATCGTAGCAAGTGGAAATCGCTAGTCTCTGCCTACCCCCACAGGAAAAAGGCGTGATAATATGTATGTATGTACAAAAAAGTAAGGTCTAACAGTACTTGTGCAGGAATAAATCTGAAAGTTGTAAATATGTTGTTGAAAGTGAAAAAGTGTTACAAACTTATTTTTACGCTCGATGCAGTATGAATCCTAGGGATCGAACTGCAAAGTTAAGTTTTTTTTTAAACTAGTTGGTCTTTTAGTTGGAGCTCTAATGTGAGATGCTTTGCGTGTACGGAACCCTCGGTGCGCGAGTTTGACTCGCACTTTGCCGTTTTGTTTGGGATTTCTTAATCAGTCCCACCCAAATAAAAAGTGGCTCATATTCATGAGTACACCCCTAGAGAGGTTGCTGGTGTTAAACAAAACACTCTGTATTTATGAATTTGACCTAGCTACTAGAATTTTGGTTAGGCTCCTTTCTCAGCCGCTACCACAGGGTGGAAACTTCATAGAAAAACGGGGCGCCATATATACCTACTACTACTACAAATGAAACTGTACACTCGTGAACACGTCAATGTGTGCGTTTTCATAGTCAAGCGTCCCAATCCGCAAAACAACGGGGGAGAAGTGCAGGGTACGCAGGGGGTACGCCATAATGCGGGAGGGGCAGGGAGCTTCCTTTCTGTACGTAGTACTTATATTAATTATGTGTCGCTACTAAAAAAATATGAAATCACAAACAATAATGTTGTAGTAATAAAATAGCTCGTTAAATGCCTGCAAATAACATTTTATTGCGAATAAAGCTTGAATCGTCATTTTTATAGATGATCTATGTGATAAATTATTGAAGAAGCTAGAGTAGCTCTTTGAAAATAACTTTATAACGATCATTCGCTGTACGTATTGTATATGGATTATTAAATACCAAAGTATTTATTTTAAAAGAAAAAAAAATAAATTATCGAAATTGTCAATTTTTTAACCTAAAAACCTTTAAAAATTATCAAAATAATATACTGAAATAATTTATTTTGATCATAAATTTGTTACGAAAATAAATAAAATAAATATTCATTAATTTGTTACGAAAATAAATAAAATAAATATTCACTAATTTGTTAATGGAAATAACTATAGCTTTTTTTTCAATTTTAACTACCTTTTTGTTTTTATTTTTTGAATGTTAGTTGACATATTTGTGCCATCTTTATGAGAGATGCTTCTATATGATTTCAAAATTATGTTAGAAATAAAATAATTGCCATTATCTCTTCTCCATATTCACACACTAGCATATCATCAACCAGGGTGCGAGATACCACGATGTTGTGTGTATATTTTTTGTGCCGGTTGACTGGAAGAGATCCCTTCATGGGATAAGACCGCCGTTGCTATTTCTGTCTTCATGTTAATTGTAATTTATTAATGATATTAATTATGCAATAAAGTTATTACAAACAAAGAAATGTATTCCTTCACCGAAGGCAAGTGACTATAAAAACTTTTTTTTACCGACAAATTTTTACAACCACGATTCTTATCATTAATATTATTTTGATGTTTTTAGACATCCTTATAAAAAATATATAGAATTTTGATAATCGGTAAGGGGTATATAATAAGGGGTAAATAAACTATAATGAATTGCTCGTAAACAAAAAAGTCTACAATAGAGATTACTGTTCACAATTAATTAATAAGACTTCATTTACCTGTAAATAAAAATTGACCGGTTTATAATAAGGCTTTCCAGTCATAAAATGTATTTTTTACTTTATAAATATGGTTTTTATTTAATTACAGAAATCAGGTTAATAAACATAAGTCACTTTTTAAAATTAAGATTGAATAACTAACATTACGTACGAATACAAATTTTTCCCGACTGTAGAATTTAAAAATTCTTTAAATGTTAATTAAAAAAAAACTGCTGTAGTCACCCTTATAAAAATTGATGATATGGTTCATTACAATAATATACGAATAATATATAAAAGTCACCATCACTGGATTTTTTGTTTTTGTACAGGATGTTTTTAAATTATAAAAATAACAATTCATTAAAAAATCCATTTCGGATTGTTATTTATTGGTGATTTTTTAAATCATACTTTTATTATTCGTAAGAAAACATGTAACAAAAAATCACCTTGGTGAGAATTTTTGTTTGAGAGTTATAACAATGTGAGTCTTATAATGGCGTTTAAAAAAAACGGCGCAGATGTGATTTTTGGTGACTAGGTACATAAATTTGCAGTTGTAATATCATAATCTATGTAATTTATTAAAATCACCAACGTAGGATTTAATGTGACCATCTCCATACAACTGAAAATTCACAGCCCCGTCTATACGTACTTTTGTACTATTATGTATTCTGTCACATAAGTCAGATTCATGAGGCATGAGTAAGATTCGAAACTGGGACTTTGGATGCGCTCAACTACTCGACCACCACTTCACGTAAAATATAGTTATAACAATTTGTATGGAAACTAACAAATGGTGTCTTTGAGGCTCATTGTGGAAGTTCATCCACGGCTTATTTACGGTACGTCGATCTCCAATACAATAAGTCTTTGTCTTACATCTAACAATAAGACAACATTAATCTCCTTGTGAAAAACCTTTTAAACTACAGTTCTGTTGTTGCGGTTTGCCGAAGAAATAAACGCATGAGAAATAAAAATCTAAACGCAAAGTTTTTCGAGTTATTATAGACTTTTATCTTAGCACTGGCTCCACATGGCAAGCAGGACCGATAGTTTGGAGCATAAAGTGGGATTTTTTTTTTAATATCCGTGTCAAATAAAGGAGAAGGCAAAAGTTGTGTCGTACAAGAAGCTCAAAACGATGGCTGAGGATAAGGAGAGATGGAAAATCTCCACCGACAAGAACAATATTCTTAAATTTAAATGAAATCAATGGATGGCGGCTCTAAAATAAAGCTTTTGCGCAAGTGTGCGCAGATCCAAGAGGCTAAAGAGAGACCTCGCGGGTAGCAGTTTGTTAGCGGGCGGGTGTGATTGGGCCTCCTCGCGCTGTATATCCCTGCCACGGCTACTAACTGGGCACACGACATTTAAATGATTTAGATAGAGGATAAATGAAAATAGACTGTGACAGTCTGTAGGCCTAGAGCCTAAGGCTTATTTTTTATTTTCTACATCTATTTTATGCTATAGACACTCTATCTACGCGGAACTACACTTGCGATATCATGATTTTTGTAGTTCATTCTTAATTAATTTTTATATCTGCTCATTTAGTTGTTTATTTGTATTTATTTATTTAACCTTTGGACGCATTATCTAACAGTCGACCTTTGGGGTAAGCAGAGGACTTAAGTAAGTCTAATAAAGGGATTGTTGGAAACAAGACGAGAGTTGTTGTTGATAGACAATTATCAAAAAAAGAAATATAAATTGGAAGCGCAATAACAAAACCGTACCTTACTGTCGCCATTGCTTCTCTCAGCGATAATTTTCTATCTAGATCAGGGGAGCCACAAATCGATGTTTTCTCAGCAAATATTTATCGAGTGTGTCGTGTCGCTCTGTATTTGTCCCAAGTGGAGACGTATGAGTGCTATTTTTCTCCGGCTTGAAGCTTCAGTGTTTTGTTTTGGAAATAATTTATATTTTTTACATACATATAATTACGTCTTTATCCCTACGGGGTAGACAGAGCCAAGACTCGAAGGCCACGCTTAGCTGAATAGTGGGCTTTCTTTCGTCCAAACATCGCTTAAAAATGTGAATTGTTTTTTGCTATATCTTGGGAAATACTGGATGTGATTCTTTTACGGATGATTCTATTATTGTGAGATATTTCAAAGAAACATAAAAAAAAAAGTTGTCCGGATTATGATGTCCTATTATGATACGATACGGTGTTTTAAACCTTATTAATTTATCGACATGTTAACTTCAAAACATAGGCGGATTTACTGAAACATTAGCAGCTTTTTCTGTAAATGGTGCATTAAAAAGTTGATTTATCTATCTAAAGACTACATAAACATACATTAAAAACAATAACTCTCTCTTTTGAAGAGAGTTAGTAATGTCAGTCCTTCCCTACTGGACTTTATAAAGTGAGGTCTAACAACCAAAAAGGCAAATTAATGAGATACTTCATACACACATCTCCAACTTGTGGTACTCAATGTTACGAGGAAATATGATAGTCTATCATGTCCGAGAAATTGGGGGAAAAGGGACAAAAAATTATTTATGAGGTACTTAGGGGGATAGCCATGTGGCTTGCTGGAATTTGATAGGTAATCTTGTAGGTTTGTTATGTAATTTACTTGGATAGAGTATATTTGTTTTGTAAGTAGTTCTAATACTAATAAATTATTTTGTTTTATTATATTTTTTTTTGTTTTATTATATTTTATACTTATAAGTCCCCGTGCTTCACCCAGGTGGAGAACCAAGGTGAAGCACGGGTCCGGACTCGGAAATCCCACTTCTGATGGGTCATTCCCTTCCGAACCCCTTTAAAATTATATCCTAGGGGATCAGCTAAATTATTGTTTTTAAATATTTCATACTAGCTTGTGCCAGTGGCTTCGTCTGCGTGAATTTCCCACGGGAATAGTACTTTTTCCCAGGATGAAAGATATCCTATCCTTCTCCGTACTTTGAACTATGTGTATGCGAAATTTCAGGACGATTGGTTCAGTAGATAAAGCGTGAAGAGGTAACAAACAAATAAATAATCAAACAAACTCACTTTCGCATTTAAAATATTAGTTGGGTTTCCTCGCCGATCTACCGAAAATGGAAGAAAGCGGATCAGACGGGAATGGTAGAGTTTACACAGGGGATCACACTGGAATGAATAAATAATTATAATTCGCAGTCAATCCATTTGGGGGATCAGACAGGAATAACTAAATAATATGACACTGTTTTCTTTTTTTACACCTTTTTTATCTCTTTCTGAGCTGTGCTCTCTCCATTTTCAGCTTTAAATTCGATACATCTAAACGATGTCAAAGTCGGATAAAGTCAAAGTCGGAATATGTCAAAATTTAGGCCTTGATCACAGGGCGGGCGCTTCATAGAAACGGCGCGTCAAATATGCCTACTACTACTACAAATGAAACTGTATATCCGTGAACACGTCAGTAACACGTCAATGTGTGCGTTTTCATAGTCGAACGTCCCACAGTTACACAAGAACGGGGGAGAAGTGCGGAAGGAGCGGGGAGGTGCCATATTGCGGGAGGGGCAGGGAGTTTCCTTTCTGTACGTAGTACTAATATTAATTCTGTGCCTTGATACGACACGACACCTGAATTCTCTTACAGTTGGCTCTTTCACCATTCAATGTGACACTTAAATTTATGGCAATAGAATTAAAATTTCCTTAACATTTCGCTCACATTAAATCAGTGCGGTGTTTGATTTGTTTCACGGTTGGTATCGCTCGTTTAGAGTGTCAGGTTTCATTGGATTTTTGGAATATATTGCCGTAAGCCGCTTCGATGGAGTTTTTCTAGGAAAATTGAGCCTGACGACCGAAACTGTACTGATATTGGGAGCAACTGAGCCCGCAGGTCTGTAAGCGGGCTCAGAGGGGGTCAGCGGGGTCCTTCTTCGTACTTCTAATTATGTGCATGCGAAATTTCAGGAAGATTGGTTCAGTAGATAAAGCGTGAAGAAGTAACAAACAAACTCACTTTCGTATTTATAATATTAGTAAGGATTAGGATATTATGGTAACTAGACGCAAAAAGAACAAACTGAACTGAAAAAAATATCTACTATCAGAAACTGCGGAATATTTTCACGTAAATTTTCAAAACATTTTTTCAAACTAAAATGACGTCATGATCCGTTGCTTTAATTTTTTTCTTTTATTTATTTTAAAAATAGACATACATAGATAAATGATAATAATCATACATATCTATGTACATTATCGTACATAACATGTAGGTACATCTATTTATAAATGGCGGCTTATTTAAAAAAATAAAATTCCTCTTTTTCAGAATATTAAACCTTTTACTCATGCAACGTAAAATGTACCATATAAGAACGGCAAACGTAACGCCCTGAAATGTTCTAAATAAGTAGAAAAAATATTCAGCCGCGCTTGGTGATGAGAGATAGCGATTTTAGTAGAGCAAAGACAAGTAAATTTATACGTACAGTCAAGAGGCAATAGTGCAATCAGAATCTACAAGGCATTATGATCATTAAGGCTAGATGATAAGGTCTTCCAGGTATGACTGCACTCTGCACTTATGGCGCTTGACTGTATACATACCTATTAAATCCATGACAAACTTCTATGCTGGTCTGGGAGCGAAGAAAAACATAGAATGTGCCAGCTACTTCTCTTCTTAGATTGTAAAAGTCAATTGACGGAAAGGGCTTCAAACTGGGGATTCTTCCACTCATAAGCGATGAGCTAGCAACCTGTCACTATATCTGAATCTCCATTCCATCAGTAAGCCCATTGTTCAGCTAAGCGTGGCGTTCAAGGTAAGAATCGTGAGACTTGAAGGCCACACTTACCTCTGTCTACATCGTATTGGATAAAGACGTGTTTTTATGTATGTATGTGGTGATCGAGAAAACGTCCGCCATCGACCAATGCCAGGTTGAAATTCAACTCGAGCTTTAAGTTTATATCAATCACGATCATATTCACCCCAAAGGTCGACTGTTAGATAATGCTCCTGCATTAAGTCTGTGGCGTACTCCACTATACCTGAACATAAATAGTACATACATATTCAGTAACATGTCAGATAATAAAACTAAAGATAAAATACTTAACTAAATACTTACTCGAGCCGGCCCGCGTCGATGAGTTTAAATGTACCTAGCAACACGCCGCCGTATGACGAGTACTTACCTGACCGCGGACGCGGGGTATGAGGCGCCCCGCACCAGCCGCCCGGCGCCCGCTCGGAGAATCTTGCGCAGCGAGATCGGCCCACCAGTCAGCCACACGTTTCCGTCGCAGACTCACGTCGCTCCGCTCTGTCGCGCCGCCCTAGCTTACGCATATTGTTTACATATACTTACTTTGCTGTATCTTATGTCTAATCTTTCCAATCTCTTCTTAATCTTCTGCTCTTCTACACGGTGTCTTCTCTTGTGCTTGTGCTGTGCTGTATCTTGAACTGTGACTATCTATTCTATCAAAACTGTTGTGCTTGTTCTGAATAAACTCTTAAGGATTTACGTGAGTTATCTATTACCATAATTCACCCCTGCTACCATACTGGTGACCCTATACAAACTGAATACGAATCAAGAAGAAAGAATAAACAGATAAGATCAAGAGGATACAGTAAACAGTAAGCAATTTGAATAATACGAGTATGTCGAAAGACGGTAGAACAACCGATGACGCAGCCGCCGCCACGCCAGAACCGGAAAAAGGATCGTTTACACCGCACGATCTTTACCGTGTCGGAATCCGACTTCCTCCGTTTTGGCCCGAAGAGCCCGCGGTGTGGTTCGCGCAAATAGAAGGCAGCTTCGCATTATCGAAAATCAAGGATGATGAGACGAAATACCACTACGTCAGCGCACAATTGGAACACCGATATGCGGCGGAGGTTAAAGACATTCTTGTTAATCCACCGGCAACTCGTAAATATGAAACCCTCAAGGCGGAACTTATCAAGAGGCTATCGGCATCCAGGGAGAAAGAAGTAACTCAGCTCCTGATGCACGAAGAGCTCGGAGACCGACGTCCATCGCAGTTTCTTCGCCACCTGCGTCACCTAGCAGGCAAGGATATACCGGACGATTTTATCCGCACGATCTGGACCAGTCGTTTGCCAACCAGCCTGCAGACAGTCATCGCGTCGCAACCTGAGTCTACGCTTCAGGCACTCGCAGATCTCGCTGACAAGGTGCATGATATGGTGCCTTCCGCGCCCCAAGTTGCATCCGCAGACGCAGTACCAGGGTCCCTACTGGAAAAGCTCACCCGGGAGATTGCAGAGCTCAGCCGCCAGGTCAAAACCCTCTCCATGAACAATGCCGGCAGATCCCGCTCACGACAAAAAGACGGCCAGAACATCAAAAGTCGTACCCGCTCACAATCGAGTTATCGGAAGTTCCCCAACTGCTTCTACCACAAAAAATATGGTGATAACGCTCGCATGTGTGCCAAACCATGCGATTACCAGCAGGGAAAAGCCAGCGGCAGTCGCTAATGGCGACAGGTGATTGCCCCATCTCTTCTGGTCGCCTATTCGTCACGGACCGTGATACGAAGACCCAGTTTTTGGTCGACACTGGTAGCGATCTCTGCGTCTTCCCCCGCACGGCCTTGAAAACAAGACGACCAAAAACTGCTTACGAGCTCTTCGCGGCTAACGGATCACCGATCCCCACATATGGAATGATTCAGCTCGAACTCAATCTCGGCCTTCGCAGAGCTTTCTTATGGCGTTTCATCATTGCTGACGTCAGCAAGGCTATCATCGGCGCCGACTTCCTGTCCCATTATGGCTTGATCGTCGATTGCCGCAACCGCCGTCTCATCGATAACACTTCGTTGTCGACAATTGCAGCACCTGCTTTTTCATCTGACGCCATTTCATCTGTCAAGACAATCGTTGGTGAGTCGAAGTACATCGAACTTCTTCGAGAATTTCCGGAGATCACTCGACCACCAGGCACTCATCGAGTTATTACACACAACACTGTCCATCATATTAGAACGACGCCCGGCCCACCCGTATGCTGTTCCCCGCGTCGTCTAGCACCGGACAAACTTAAAATAGCCAAACAGGAATTTGAGGCAATGATCAAGAATGGAACCGCAAGACCCTCTGAAAGCCCATGGTCGTCACCATTACACCTGGCACCTAAAAAGGACAACGGATGGCGTCCATGCGGCGATTACAGAATGCTGAATTCGAGAACCGTACCCGATAGATACCCAATAAGACACATCGGGGACTTCACACACAACATTGCTGGATGCCACGTCTTTTCCACGATAGACCTGGTAAAAGCCTATAACCAGATACCAGTTAATAGCGACGATATTTGCAAGACAGCAATAACAACCCCATTCGGATTATTCGAATTCCCTTGGATGACCTTTGGCCTACAAAATGCGGGTCAAACTTTCCAACGTTTCGTCGACGAAATCACCCGGGGAATGGATTTTGTGTATGCATATCTCGACGATTTTCTTGTCTTTAGTGTAGACGAAGCCTCGCACGAAGACCACCTTCGACAAATCTTTGAAAAACTGAAGAAATACGGTATGGTGATAAATACTGCGAAATGCACATTCGGAGTTAAAAAAATTACCTTCTTAGGCTATGAAGTCTCGTCTGCTGGTTTGAAGCCTCTAGAAACGAAGGTCGAAGCCATCAAAGAATTTCCCGTGCCAAAGACTGTAAAGGAACTGAGAAGATTCCTGGGTATGATTAATTTTTATCGCAAATTCATACCCAACGCCGCTGAAATACAAGCCCCACTACATGAATTGCTCACAGATAAGGTGAAAGGCGCACATCCGGTGGATATAACAGGCGACAAGTTAAGAGCGTTTGACAGATGCAAGGAAAGTCTGTGCCGCGCCACACTATTAGCGCATCCAGACTTAAACGCCAAGCTCGCACTTGTGACGGATGCTTCAGACACCGCCATAGGCGCTGCCCTACAGCAGTTTAAGGACAATACGTGGGAACCCCTAGCATTCTTCTCCAGAAAACTTAGTCCAGCACAAATTAAATACTCACCATATGACAGGGAGCTACTTGCGATCTACGAAGGAATACGATACTTTAGGCATATGCTGGAAGCTCGTCATTTCACAGTGTACACAGACCATAAACCTCTGTGCTACGCATTCACCAAAAATAAAGAAAAATGTTCCCCGCGCCAATTCAGACACTTAGATTTGATATCACAATTTACGACGGATATACGACACATTTCCGGAAGAGATAACGTTGTGGCGGATACATTATCCAGAGTGGAGGAACTCGCAAAGCCCGTCGATCTGGAACTACTGGCGAAATCACAAGTCAACGACCCAGAATTGAAGCTACTTCTTGAGGGAGGAACTTCACTCATCTTCGAACAAACGACGATTCCTGGAACAATGACACAAATTTACTGCCACAGAATCAAAGAAACACTACGACCATTCGTAACTAAGTCACTTCGCCGACAAATCTTCGACAGCCTACATTCCCTGAGCCATCCTGGAGCGAATGCCACAGCAAACCTGATAGCTCAAAGATTCGTATGGCCTGGAGTACGAAAAGACTGCCGAGACTGGGCAAAGAGTTGTCACAACTGTCAACAAGCGAAAATATCGAGGCACGTCAAAACCAGTCCAGCAACATTCAATCTTCCACGCGCTAGATTTTCTACTGTGCATATTGATCTCATCGGACCTATGCCTATATCCAACGGTTTCTATACCTAACAGCCGTGGACAGATTTACAAGATGGCCAGAAGCCTACCCTATCGAAGATATAACTGCAGAAACGGTAGCTAAAGCACTGATGTCCGGATGGATAGCACGCTTCGGCTGTCCCACAGCGATCATAACAGATAGAGGACGACAATTCCAATCAGAACTTTTCAAACACCTCTCTGAACTTGTTGGTTTCGAACACAAGAGCACCACCGCTTACCACCCTGCTTGCAATGGAATGGTCGAGCGATTCCACAGACAACTGAAGTCAGCTATAGTCTGTCATTCCAACACAAACTGGACGGAGGCACTCCCACTCGTCTTGCTTGGCATCCGAAGCGCATTCAAGGAAGATATACAAGCTTCTTCAGCAGAGCTCGTCTATGGAGAATCCTTGAGACTGCCTGGAGAACTATTTCAACCATCTACGAATAAGACAACAGACATAGTCGATTTCATAGCTAGACTCAGATTAATAGCTAAAGATTTACAACCGCAACCTGCATCTAGACACTGTAAAAAATCAGTATTCATCTTTAAAGACCTCGCTACAACCACTCACGTCTACCTTCGGGAAGATGCTGTCAAAGGTGCACTTCAGCCAGCATACACAGGACCCTACCAAGTGCTAGAGAGAAATGACAAAATCTTCAAAATCTTGATAAAGGGAAAACCTGTTACAGTAACCATAAAAAGACTGAAACCTGCGTATATACTTACCTCGAACGACAGCAGCAACTCTCCAGACGCTGAGACTCCATCGCCACCTGTAAAAGAAACTCAGAATGATGAAAGACCTGAAAAGAAAACGCGATTCGGAAGAACTGTCAAGTTACCTAATTATTATCGCCCGTAGACGGTCTCTGGGGGGGAGTGGTGTGGCGTACTCCACTATACCTGAACATAAATAGTACATACATATTCAGTAACATGTCAGATAATAAAACTAAAGATAAAATACTTAACTAAATACTTACTCGAGCCGGCCCGCGTCGATGAGTTTAAATGTACCTAGCAACACGCCGCCGTATGACGAGTACTTACCTGACCGCGGACGCGGGGTATGAGGCGCCCCGCACCAGCCGCCCGGCGCCCGCTCGGAGAATCTTGCGCAGCGAGATCGGCCCACCAGTCAGCCACACGTTTCCGTCGCAGACTCACGTCGCTCCGCTCTGTCGCGCCGCCCTAGCTTACGCATATTGTTTACATATACTTACTTTGCTGTATCTTATGTCTAATCTTTCCAATCTCTTCTTAATCTTCTGCTCTTCTACACGGTGTCTTCTCTTGTGCTTGTGCTGTGCTGTATCTTGAACTGTGACTATCTATTCTATCAAAACTGTTGTGCTTGTTCTGAATAAACTCTTAAGGATTTACGTGAGTTATCTATTACCATAATTCACCCCTGCTACCACAAGTCCACCTATTGTGCCATACATTGTGTTTGTACAATAAAGGTTAAATAAATATATATTTACTTGGTTAATATGGTGGCTTATCTCAGAAATGACTTTAATCTTAAAATATAACTTAAAAATTACTAAATTCATGCAAAAATATTATTGTTACCGGTGATATTAATATAAATATACTCAGTAGGCCTAATGAAAAAGATTACGAAATTAAAAACCGATGTTTGTACTTGAATATGATAGTTTCACATGGACTACTCCCTGGCCATTATTTTCCTACTAGAGAGTCTACTTGCCTGGATCACTTAATTCTTGAAGTAGAAAACAGTAAAAACATTGCTCATATAACTGTATTCGATACAAGTATCACTGATCATCGCCTTATATTTCTTAAGCTGTCTAAAGTCACTTGTACATATAATACACCGCGAAGTAAAAATATAGTAGACTATGAAAAGGCTTTAATGAGTTTGAAAGACAGTGACTTCATGGATTTAATGAATTATAATAATCCTTCTCTTTTGATTAATGACATGATTCAAAAAATTTACAATTGTCTGTTGAATCACACCACCATTAAATATTTACCGTCCAGAGATCGCATTATAAAGCCGTGGATTACTCCTGGCATATTACGGTGTATACGAAACTGAAATGCTATGCAAAAGAAAATACGTACAGATCCACTAAATGAAACATTAAAAATCACGTATAGAAGATACAGAAATTTTTGTAACAATTTAATAAAGAAATTAAAGAGGCAGTATGAAAGAGAATTACTGAATAAAAATAATAAAAATCCAAAATCTTTATGGAAAGCTATAAATAACTTCACATATCGTAATAAGAATAAATCTCAAAACCTAGATTTACTTGACACACATACAAATCCACAGCAAGCAGTCAATTCTGCTAACGAGTTTTTTGCAAATTTGGGAAAGAAATTAGCTGAAGATATTTTAAATGACAAACGATACGAACCTGATAGCTCTCATTTGGATTCATCTCAACCATCATCTTTTGTTTCAACTGAGACTGACTGTTTGGAGGTCTATTCTATTTTAATGAGTTTGAAAACGGATAGTGCCCCTGGATGGGATAACATCCCAACCTTCTTCTTAAAAATGGCTCATGAAATCGTAGTCCCAGTTTTTACTCGATTTGCCAATTTATGCTTCCATTCTTTCCCGAGTCCTTAAACGCGCTGTGATCACTCCTGTGCATAAGAATGGAGATAGGAGAGACGTAAATAATTTCAGGCCTATCTCGGTGCCGTCTCCTTTTGCCAAGATACTTGAGAAACTTATGAATGTAAAGCTGCAACAATATCTACAAAAATTTGAACTAATTTCTAAATCGCAACACGGCTTCAGACCGGGAATCTCTACTGAGGATGCTGTTGTAGATTTGTCTTCACTTATTGTTCAAGCAGTTGACCAAGGTAAAACATGTGTGACAGCATTCTTAGACCTAAAAAGGCCTTCGATACTGTTTTTATACCCATTCTCATGCACAGGCTTGAAACTATTGGAATTAGAGGACCTCCCTTGTGCCTATTTAATGACTTTCTCAGAAATCGTAAACAATGCGTAAAAATTGGCAATCACACTAGCGAAGAATCCCCTGTTACTTACGGTGTACCCCAAGGCAGTGTCCGTGGGCCTACCCTTTTTCTTATTTACATAAACACACTTTGTAACATGAACATTAATAACGGTGAAGTTTTTTCATACGCTGACGACACCACAATAGTATTCATAGGAGAAACATGGGAAGACGTTCGTAAAAGCACTGAAGAAGGTTTGACCAAGGTCGCTGGTTGGCTAAGATGCAACTTACTAACTTTGAATACCTCGAAATCGAACTATATAACTTTTTCTAACTATAATAGTTCACAGCCTATAAATTTTGAAATAAAAATACATACATGTATTAAAATAGACTAATGCAATAGTTTTTAGTTATAGAAGTACCTTAATATTTACGTACATACTGTTGTTATTGAAGAGCGGGATCTCCTAACGCAGGTAATTATTTACATAAATGGAGATCCCGATCACAAATAAGATAATGTAAATGGTACAAAAATAAAGAATTTTTATTTTTTATTTTTTTTTATTTTTAAAAATAATCAACCGTCGCAATAAGACCCTGATTTTAAGTGACGACTCTACAGCGCTGCTTTATTAGCCTCGGGAACACTAATTCCAACAATGGACAAATAAAAAAAATTGTCATTCTGAAAAAAAATCTTTATGATTTCAACTAAAACAGGCCCTAGCCTAAGCGAGGCCGTTACAGTAATTAAGATATTAAAGAGCGGAGTGTTTTGAGCCGTTTCGCGCACTCATTCGGAGTGAAAGCCTAGATTCCAGGTGAATTCCGTGTAAAGGTTTTCTCGCGTTAAAAGCTCATTCATGTGGACATATAATTCTGCGAGTTATAAAACAGACGAAGCAATTCTCACGCTGTGCAATCCTACCTACTAATAAAATTATAACTGAGAAAGGTTGTACGTGAGTTTATGAGTAAAGGTTTGAAAGTTGGATAAGAATTATTGTTACTTACTCACGCAAAATTTACATGACGATACATGGGTAGAAAAATACCGGGGATAGCACATATGGTACTTTGCATGAATCTACGACGCAGTGGTTTGTTCTGTGAGCAAACATATTGCTGAGCCTATACCCAATGCTATCGCTGTGGCACACATGTTTAATTTTCATGTTTTTATTTTATTTTTTGTCTTTATATTACTGTCGTGTGTGTATTTTTGATATCAAAAAAAAAATTATGTGCTATGTCATGTTACGAAAGAGCGGGACTCACCAAACACAGGTTTTATAAAACTTAATTGGTGAGCCCCTGAAACCTATGTATTATGCATTAAATTTGAATAATAAAAAAAATAATTTTGAATTTAAACTATCTATAGTATTATATAAAAATTATTAATAGAAGGCAGCTATGTACTAAATGCGAAATAAATGCGAAAGTTTGAATGTGAAGTGTAATGTGACTCAATCACGCCTCATTAATTCGGAATTAGTAAAAATTAGGTTTGGGAGTAAAGTTAAACCTGGACTAAAACATGCTACTTTTATCCCTATTTTCCCAAGGCAATACATGCGACATAGGAAACCAGAACTATTATGAACAAACTGAATACCAAGTGAATGTTGAGCTTATGTCAAAGAATAGCTCAGCTAATTCTAGATGATAGAACTACCTAACACAGTGTTTATTCCCAGAAGACGAGTGCTATGTAAATTTATCATCAGCTGATCCCCCGAGGTCAGACGATATAAGACAGTAGTAATCTCGCCCGCTTTGTTACGATGGGGTTTGTTTGACAGCGATTTTGGTGGCGATTCTAGCTATAACCAAGAAGTCTGCGCGAAGTCCGTAGTATACATCTGTGGCCAAAAAAAGGCATATATTATAAGCACGGGGTCGCCAAATGCGCGCGGGTCGTAACATTTTGATAATACTATATGGCTAACCCGCCACTGTTTGACTTTTTTTATAGCTGTAACATGTCCCATTACTGGACAAAAGACTCCCCACTCTCTTTCCATTATTCTCTATCCCTGGTCTTTTCCATATACTTTCTGTCGAATGCATTTTATGTTCATGAATGCGAAGGTTGTAAAGATGGGTGTATATTCATCAATGTATGTAAATTTTACACATCTTTTTTACACAATAACTAAAAAAGCTAAATTACTACTTATGAATTATGATACACAGGCATCGAGATATATTATACACAGGTTGCAAAATTACCATCCAAAATATACTTAGAAAAATAAAAAAAATAAGCTGTAACAAGCTAATTATTAAAAAATAAAAAAACACGACTGACAACTCACATAGCCTGTCACTCGGAGGAATGCAAGGAATCTAAAAATACCTCTCACATAAGAATCTGTTCAGTCGTTCAGTACTTATGGTGGAATAAAGAATCTTACATACATACCTACTTAGACTTACATACATACGCCCTAAAAACATAACACTCCTTTTTTGGTCAGTCGTTTAAAAAATACTAGAAATAAAATACGCGATAAAACAAACCGCAGCTTTATGTACATTGTTTGATTAATGAATAATATAATTTCTGCTACATTGCTGTAATGAGACGAAAATATTTTTACAGCTCATGGGGTTTTTCAACCGACTTCCCAAAAAAGGAGGAGGTTATATGTTTCGATGTATGTATGTTTTTTTTTTATGTATGTTCGCCGATTTCTCCGCCTATAGTGGGCTGATTTCCGAAATTGTTTTTTTATTCGTAATGGTAAATTCCCAAGTTGGTCCCATTTTAACCACGTCAGAATCTGTTCGGTAATTTTAAAGATACCTAACAAAATATAAAAATACCAACATTGCATTATAGAGCAAAAGCCCACGACAGCTTGCCCTTCCTTATTTTATTAAAACTCAAGATTTTCTGTGTATGTTCCCAACATAGAAATAGCGATTAGCGACTATAAAAGTTGGATCATGATTACTTAGGCAGATTATTTGTAGCAATAACATTTAAAGTGGTAACTTAATTTTCTCAAAGTAAAGTTTTTTAAAGATTTTATTTCTATATGAAATCACGCCATCCATTACCAGGCAATTGGTGCAGATATGAACCCCTGCTAGACATTATAACTTTACTAAATTATAGTTATATTTGTTTTATTATAAAAGCTGAATTTAATATTACTTTGGGAGGCCCCAAGGGTGCTTTTTATACCTTTAAAAATCATCCTAGCTATCCATATTACCTGCATAAGCAACTAAGATCCAAACTTCATACCTAGTCGCTTATATTTTTTATCCGTATATACCACGCAGAGAAACATTCAGCATTTTTAAAATAAGGAAGGTTTGGTCGTCGCGGGCTCTCGGTCTGTTTATGTGCCAAAAATAATAGACAATTTGACATGTTTTGACATTTCAAATCAAACTGACATAAAAAGTTTCGAATTCTTAATTCTCTATTTTCGGCCAGCAGTGAAAAAAAGTTGTTAGTAAAGAAAATAAGTATAGAAGCACTAAAAATGATAAAATAAAACTTTTTTTCCAAAAAAAAATGAACCGACTTCCATCATAAAACTTAAAATCATGAAATAACAATAAAGAAAAATGTATTAGCATGCTACCTACTGAATGAGGTGAAGTCGGTGCCAAATTGAATATTAAATAATCTAAATTACAATACAAAATGCCTAGCTAAACAATTACATAACACCCTTACTCCTGCACTTGGCTGGCACCGACTTCACCTCATTCAGTAGGTAGCATGCTAATACATTTTTCTTTATTGTTATTTCATGATTTTAAGTTTTATGATGGAAGTCGGTTCATTTTTTTTTGGAAAAAAAGTTTTATTATATAAATAATTGTTGGAAAGAATGTAAAAAACATTCACAGATTTTTTGTTAAATGAAACCTTTCTGAAATTATTACATGCTATACACCTTTAAAGTACATAAAAAATTCTAAGTAATACCTAATTACATGGAGTTCCAAAACCTTTAATTTTATCACTAAAAATAGTAGGTACTAAATTTAAGTAAGATTGACATTTTCTTATGGAAATTCTCGAAAATAGTTTGACGTGTTCTGGACATATTTGAGTATTTACGTATAAATAAATAAGTACCTACCTTTCATATCTTATTCATCAGTAAAATAGCCTTAACATCCAGGTGAAAGTTTGTAACTTAAAATCAGAACTCTATTCAAATAATATTCAATTCGGGTTGTGGCTATTCAGTGAATCTGAATAATGAATGAGCTAAAATTGAATTCTGTGTCCGGAAGCCAGTGGTCAAACTTTGACGTTTACTTAGACATATTTCTGAAGCTGGGCCATAGTCTGGGAGACAGCGTATCAGTTTGTCCCTAATTTACATTTATTTTAAACTAGCTATCGCCCGCGGCTTCGCCCGCATGAGTTTCGCTTAGATGAAAAATCTTTTTGTGTTCCAAACTGTTTCAGATGTTCCATATCTTCAATTTTTATACGTCAGCAGAAAATGCTCATCAGGTTGAACAACTTTTACTAAGGCGCCATTTCCATATATGTTAAAGTGTAGATGGTCTCTTGCAGTTCTTCATCAGATGTTCCAGATCTTCAATTTTTATACGTCAATAGAAAATGCTCATCAGGTTGAACGACTTTTGTTAAGGCACCATTTCCATATTTCTTATAGTTTAACTGTTCTGTTTTGGTTCTTCATCAGATGTTCCTGTTTTCAAAATAAATTATAGCCTAAATGTTGCCTAGGCTTTATAGCTAATAACAAAAAAGTTTTATTCAAATCGGTTCAGTTATTTCGGAGATTAGCGTGATCATACATACAGACAGACAAGAAATTCCAAAAAAAAAATTTTCCCTTCTATTATTCCTTTTGTGTCCCTCTATCCATTTCAGTCAAAAATACTAAATGTACACACAAAATATTTTTACTGTTTTATTATATGTATAGATTAACAAACTCTGTCATCTCAAAATGTAGAATTTCCCAGAATGTTGTTTTTTTTAATTTCGCAAAATTTGAATTCTTATTGATATGTCAAATTAATCTATAGACTTATAACTTATTTCGGACATAAGTCGAGTATCTAGTCGAATTAGCCACCACCACCACCGCTTATTAAAATCCTACTAGGTATATTATAAATGCGAAAGTTTGGATGTGAGTTTGTGAGCATGTTTCTAACTCAATCACGCAAAATTTACTGTAAAGAATTTAATGAAATTTGGCATACGGGTAGAAAATATTCGGAATAGTAGATAAAGTTTTTTTATCCCAAAATCCCTATGGCAAACTCCCGGCGCGCAGCTCGTAGTAAAATAATTTGTAAGATATAAAGTTGTCTCCTAGACTAATGTCAATGGCAACTCTGTAGAGGTCATTAGAAACTTGAATTAAGGTGGGATCTTGAGGTCTGTCGCCAAACTTCATTGTTGGAACTAATATCAAGCACGTTTTCAATAGGTATGTATATAATTTGTAACTTGTAACAATCTTAAGTACTCTCATATAGAAATTATTATTATTATTATAACAATCTTCTTATAGACGACAAACAAAAATACAATCAGTCAACTGAGAGTTGTGGAAAAAGAAAGGCGGCCTTTGCCCAGCAGTGGGATACAGAATCAGGCCAAAAAAAATGTTGACAATGTGAAAAAATCATATAGAACAAAAAACATGGCCAAAAGGCCAAACGAAGCGAAAAGATTTGTCCGCAGCACCAATCTATATGTATATTAAATTGGATGCTCACTGACTGATAAATATATTAAGCTAATCCTAACTATAGATAATTTGACATGTCAATAAGAATTCAACATTTTGTGAAATTAAAAAGACAACATTCTGGGAAATTCTACATTTTGAGATTACAGACTTTGTTAATCTATATCTTAACTAATATTGTAAACACGAAAGTGAGTTTGTTTGTAACCTCTTCACGCTTTATCTACTGAACCAATCTTCCTGAAATTTCCTATACACATAGTTAGAAGTACTGAGAAGGACATTGGGTACCTTTCATCCCGAGAAAAAGCACTATTCCGGAGGGAAATTTATGCGAGTGAACCGACGGGCAAGAGCTAGTGTTGAATATATATTGAAAACCAATGACTGTGAAACTTGAAATGTTGTAAGTGAGCACGTAAAAATAAATTTTGGAAACTCTAATTCTAAGATGTGAAATATGCGATAAAAGCAATACGCGCGAACGAAGCCAAGGGCAAAAACTAGTTAAATAAAATATTTATTATGTCTACAAATGCAAAATTATTGAACTGAACAATAAATTGACATGTTACATTTGATAAATCCTCACGGGATTGTAATCTATACATATACAACAGTAAAAATATTTTGTCTGTACATTTAGTATTTTTACTTAACAAGAATAATAGAAAGCAAACAAAAATTTTTCGGAATTTCTTGTCTGTCTGTCTGTCTGTATGTATTACGCGTTTCACGCAAAAACTACTGGACGGATTTGAATGAAACTTTTTTTGTTGTATAGTGCAGTGAAACTTGGGTTTCAAAATAAAAGAATCACTGCTTAAAACACGAGTATAATTTTTGAACAAAAAAAAATTTGACCAGTGTCCTTTAACAAAAAATTATTTAGACACACCAAAGAAATAAAAATAAAAGAAAGAAAAATTAACAACAGGAAAGGAATATTAACAGGTAAAATAAGAAATACATGAATTTGCTTGTTATTTTAAAAAGAAAATTAAATGAGTGAAAGAAATGGATGAAATGATGTATAAAAATTCCAAATCAAAACCGAAACAAAAATTATCCCGACAAAAGGGGGGCCTTTAGAATTTAGAGGAAAAAGTTATCACAATATGTTTAAAAAGTCTATCTTAAAAGAACCACAGGCGCCACGGTTACAAACTAAACATTTCGTCAACTCTGTGACTCATTCTCATGTGCAGGCCGACTTTGCCGCGACTGAAGATTTCGGAGCGCGTTCAACCCGGCTGAGTCCCACATCTTGGTCCACAACCTGATTTACAACACGCTGACGAATATCCAGGTGCAGGCCGACGTTGCCCACTCCCGTCTAATAAACAATCCATACAATACATACATGAAATATTTCAGTGCCACTTCATATAATCCTTCTGGTTTTTTTTGACAACTAGATTCAACTTCATCCCATTTTTAATAGGATACCCCTGAACGGTCTGATCGTCAGCTAATGTTCTTCCCAATAATAGCAACTTTTGATTTTCAATTGGAATCTTCAGATGTGAAGAAATCTGTCGTTTGATATCCAAAATAGATGTCGTTGGGAAAGCCTCTATTGTGCATTCCCCACCCTGAAGTTTTTTCACCATAAACTTCATCCAGCTAGAGATCGATACTTGTATGTGAAGAATAATAAAAGCACAAAACAACAAGAAGAATAAAAAGAAAAATCAACTCTCTAAAAAATCTCCCTCTTTTTTTTACCCAATTGACAGTAAGTCAAAAAATCGAACCACCAGAATTTTAATTTCAAAAAGCTTATCATAAAGAAAGAACAAAGAAAAAAGTTTGCGTAGAAATAGAATCACAAACTAAAAAAGACTTGACTTTGTAGCGGTGTAACGCTACAGCATCTCCCTACCAAACAAAAAAACAACAAAGCAAAAAAAACAAACAAACAAACAAACCAACAAAACAAACAAACAAACCACAACAAACAACCAATAAAACATAACAACCGAACAACTAAAACAAAATCCGGACAAGATACCTACACAAAACCAACAAACAGCAAAACGCAACCAAATGCTAACCTAAAAACTAAACGAAATACCAAACCTTATTGCTATCCCTATGAATCAGAGACTTGGTCATACGAGTATACCTAACGAAGCGTCTGAAAATTCGAAGCGCGTTCAACCCGGCTGAGTCCCACATTTTGGTCCACAACCTGATTTTCAACACGCTGTCGAATATCCAGGTTGTCATAGCCAGGTAAATAATGTGAATATTTTAGAATTTTGAAAAAAAAAAAAAAAAAATAAAAAAACGGATTAAGCAAAAAATTATTTGAGAATGTCCTTAATATGATAAGTACCGACGTGCTCCGAATCCGTATCCGCCAACACGAAAGCCTGCGGGGATACTCGTCTAAGCACGCGGCACTGAACAAAGCGTGGAGCACGAAGCGTCTAAAGATTAGAAACGCGTTCAACCCGACTGAGTCCCACATCTTGGTCCACAGTCTGATTTTCAACACGCTGCAGAATCATCGACAACTCGCGACCGTACATTAAGAAATTCGGGGTGTAAGCAGTAGCCAATTTAATGCAAGAACCAGAGCAACCCGATGCAACACCGTACCGCAATATAAACTCCGACTCTAAAGCCATCAATTAAATGTGAATAATCCACAGTAAGGAGAATCGTCGGGTCGCAGCATAGGCAGCTTCGGCAGGCTAAAACAGAAAATCACAGGATGGAAAACCGCGACCGGTAAACGGTCACCGTCCCACAAAAACAACAAAAAAAAATAATTCAAGAAAAGTAATAAAAGGTAAAAAACAGGTAAAAACCAGGTAAAAACCAGGATTCTTTCCGCAAATCGGGCGCCATTTTTAATGTGAAACTTGGGTTTCAAAATAAAAGAATCACTGCTTAAAACACGAGTATAATTTTTGAACAAAAAAAAATTTGACCAGTGTCCTTTAACAAAAAATTATTTAGACACACCAAAGAAATAAAAATAAAAGAAAGAAAAATTAACAACAGGAAAGGAATATTAACAGGTAAAATAAGAAATACATGAATTTGCTTGTTATTTTAAAAAGAAAATTAAATGAGTGAAAGAAATGGATGAAATGATGTATAAAAATTCCAAATCAAAACCGAAACAAAAATTATCCCGACAAAAGGGGGGCCTTTAGAATTTAGAGGAAAAAGTTATCACAATATGTTTAAAAAGTCTATCTTAAAAGAACCACAGGCGCCACGGTTACAAACTAAACATTTCGTCAACTCTGTGACTCATTCTCATGTGCAGGCCGACTTTGCCGCGACTGAAGATTTCGGAGCGCGTTCAACCCGGCTGAGTCCCACATCTTGGTCCACAACCTGATTTACAACACGCTGACGAATATCCAGGTGCAGGCCGACGTTGCCCACTCCCGTCTAATAAACAATCCATACAATACATACATGAAATATTTCAGTGCCACTTCATATAATCCTTCTGGTTTTTTTTGACAACTAGATTCAACTTCATCCCATTTTTAATAGGATACCCCTGAACGGTCTGATCGTCAGCTAATGTTCTTCCCAATAATAGCAACTTTTGATTTTCAATTGGAATCTTCAGATGTGAAGAAATCTGTCGTTTGATATCCAAAATAGATGTCGTTGGGAAAGCCTCTATTGTGCATTCCCCACCCTGAAGTTTTTTCACCATAAACTTCATCCAGCTAGAGATCGATACTTGTATGTGAAGAATAATAAAAGCACAAAACAACAAGAAGAATAAAAAGAAAAATCAACTCTCTAAAAAATCTCCCTCTTTTTTTTACCCAATTGACAGTAAGTCAAAAAATCGAACCACCAGAATTTTAATTTCAAAAAGCTTATCATAAAGAAAGAACAAAGAAAAAAGTTTGCGTAGAAATAGAATCACAAACTAAAAAAGACTTGACTTTGTAGCGGTGTAACGCTACAATAGCTATTAAGCCTGGGCAACATATAGGCTATAATTTATTTTGAAAAGTGGAACACCTGATGAAGAACCTTAACAGAACAGCTAAACTATAAGAAATATGGAAATGGTGCCTTAACAAAAGTCGTTCAACCTGATGAGCATTTTCTGATGACGTATAAAAATTGAAGATCTGGAACATCTGATGAAGAACTGCAAGAGACCAGCTACACTATAACATATATGGAAATGACGCCTTATTAAAACTCGTTCAACCTGATGAGCATTTTCTGCTGACGTATAAAAATTGAAGATCTGGAACATCTGATGAAAAGCTCCAAGAGAGATTTTTCATCTAGGCAAAACTCACGCGGGCGAAGCCGCGGGCGACAGCTAGTGGAAAATAATTTTGACAATTTTCATTCCTTTATTTAATTTACCTACATTACTTTTCTCAGACTCCCAAGATGTCTTATTACAATAGCTTTTGATTGTTATTACAATAAGTTTCTACTACATTTCAGATTTATTTTTACTAAGTTGGATTGGTCTTATTTTTATTCCTTTTTTTTCTAATATCATTAGTGATAATTTTATTTCGTCATAATAAATGTTTATACTTCTATAATAGGTCTTTCTACATAGACATAGAAAAAAAAAATATTCTTTAAGACCAGATCCAACCTGAGCTGCAAAAAATCAAAATTCATAGTTTTTTGCACAACACAATGTTCTACTTTCGTTGGCAGGATCGAACAGATTTTGTACCGATTTAGCAACTATTTCTCAAATATCTTTAAAAATATTAGTTTTAAAACAAAAGTGCTCGATTAAGACTTTAATATAGCAATATAAACTAATTATATAAATATATATATATGTTATCACTGAAAATTTTAAGTTTCATGACTTGAAAGCTGAAATATTTTCTAAATTTTCGGTGCCTTTAGAATTAATTAAGCCGAAAATATGTATTTTTTATTAAAAAGTACACGGTTGAAACCTTAATAGAGATCATAATCTATATCCTGTATTATTTTTCCACTTCGTAAATAAACTCTAATTAGGTAAATTTCTTCATGAAAAATTACAATTATTTCGAATGTGGGGTTGGGCCTGGCCTTAATAGACTGATAAGCTTGGTTGTCAAATGAAGCCGAAAAACGTTTTCCAAATTTAATGACAGTGTATGAAAGTGATGTGACCATCGATATTTTGTATCGATACTACATAAATAAAAACCTGGCCTAGTGAGAGTAAAACTCGCTAGAGGGTTTCGTACACGCAAAGCATCTCACATTAGCTCTAACTAAAACACCAACAAGTTTCAAAAACAAACTTAACTTTTTAGTTCAATCTAAAAATTATATTTTTTAGACTTCCAACAACATATTTTCAATTTTCATATTTATTCCTAACAAGTAGTGTCAGTGCCTCTAAATAAAATTAAATTTTTTTTTGCTAGCTCTATGCTTTCTACATTAAATGAGCGATTTCTCTGCCAGCAAAATATTTCCAGATTCTTCCGGTTTTTTTTAGAAATATGTTACATGGTCTATGTATCGTCTTTATCTAAGGAACTATTTATAACTTGCAATTAAAAAATAGAGCTCTCTCATTACAAAAAAAAAATACTTTGTTTTTATCTTCAACTTTTCTTCCAAAACTTTTTTCGATAGTTACAAGTTATAATGAGTGCAACTTTGCTATGAACTTTGTGCAACTATAATGTTACGAGTAGCTATTAGAGCTTGTAGCTTTTTAATTCAGTACACTTTCATTAAGGCATTTAATGACAAGCTTTTGATTTATTTTATGAAGATTCTGCGTAAATTCCCAGATAAAATGTGTCCTTAACCTAAGAAAGGTACAGATTTTAGTCTTGAAAATGTTAGGCAACCGAATAGCGTTACAATAATCGTAATATTGACATAGCTTATCTCTTACACTACGTATGACAATAAAGGAGAAGTTCATAAACATTTTACGACTGAGGTCATAAAACAGGTACTTATGTACGTCTATTAGTTAAATAAGGATTCAGACGCACGAAATATGGGGCTTCTAAGTAACCCAAATCGTATGCGGACCCTTTTTGGTCCTTGTCCATGAATCTTTAATGTGCTGAGCCATAGAATAGATTTGTTACGAGGCATATTATTTTTTACTATTTTCAATTGTCAAGGCTATAGTGATGATACCATGGAAGTAATAAGTAATTACGTACACTTATTACTTCCTTGTATACAGATACAGGTGTATATCTAGTTTGGTGACGAAGTAGCGTTGTTTATTTAGAAGTTTAAGTAGGTATACTGGTAAGATATTTTTTTTTAACATATTTCAGCTAGTTTGTGAAATGAAGAAGGCATAACCACTCCATCAATAAGAAATATACAACATTATAATTATTAAGGCTACAAACTACTTGCTTTTCGGAATAACCACTGCTAAGAAGTAACGCCTGAAGAAACTCATTTAACAGTATATCCAAGTCACAAAATTTGGTCCTAGAAATTCATAAATCATCAATAACAACTAATCGTATTTGTAGTTGCATTTATATTCCAAATTCAGTGATTTCTCCAGTATTCGATATCTCGCTGACTTCTTCGTAAATTAATGAATTTCATGTCCTTTATTTGGGTAAATTACTTTGCTACGTCATCGCCACAGCGTATTTTAGATTAACCCATATATAAGCTATGTTCAAATCATTGACGACTCTTATCACCAAGTCACAAAGTTCAATATCCGATAGTTAACGCTTCCTGATCTTACAAAGGCTTTACATGGGTTTCTGAATCTCTCTGTTGGATACCCGGCGGCTAATTCTGACTCCCTGAATTATCTGGGAGAGATATTTGGATTAGCAGATGATTTTAGGAGGATTTCTAATCAAATCAAATCAAATCATTTATTATAATATATAGTATATAAGTGCTGGAGTCCTGTGCTAAGTAATAAAAACTTGTGTTACAGGTACTCCATACTTATAAAACTTAACTAAAATACATAAAATAAAATCTTAAAACTAGGTCACACGTATACAAATTTACATATTTGTCTACAAATCTTTGTCTACTGAGCAACAAGAGAGAGAAAAAAACGTTAGTTTTTTTATTAAGAACATTTTTTCTTGGGTAGAACTTCAATTGGCGTTGATATAATAATCAGTCGTTCAGACAGTGCCCAATTTTATTAAAAGTGTTTGCAATGTATGTAAACTCCATTTATTCTTACCAGTCCTATCATGTAAACAATCTTACCATGTCTTTTTATGATTTTACAACAATATAAATTAAAATAGACTTTTTAGGAAATTACTTTCGTGGTTAATAAATGTTTTACTTTAGAATGTTTAGGTTTGAACTAATATTTGATTTATTTTCAACAAAATTCAACAAAAAGTACTGTGAAGATTGTTTACATGATAGGACTGGTAAGAATAAATGGATTTTAAGTATGTTCGTTCGGGTGGAATCATATTACTCAATTTTGAAGTAGATATCTTCAACCGATTGAGTTGGATGACAATGCATGATATGGTATGTGACGTCATTCTAAATCCAATATGGCGGACCATCCAAGATGGCGGAATAGTTATTTGTAATGCATTTCTACAAAATGGGTATCAAATGAAAGGGTTTGTTGAGAGTAACAATAAAAGCTTTTTTAAAAAGTTTTTTTACTATTAATTTATTTATGTATACCTAGAGATATGATAGATGATAAATGGTGTATTTTACCAATGACATGAAAATATTCACTGGAAAATGTTGCAAAGGAGTTTAGTGGCACCGCTACTCGGCCACTTGCAACTTAAAAGCGGTGGTAAACTTAGTTATGGAAAATTTGACGTCAATACTTATATGTTACTAGGAGCGCCGTGCGGATTTACTTCTGTAAAAATTTTGAGATACTGGATGCTATGTACTATAGGCTTCCTTCCTGGCTTTTTTGATTCTTCTTCATATTTAAGAACATTGAATTTTAGAACTATGCAATTGCCGGTGGAGTATTCCCCACGCCTATGCACCTCTTATTATCGGTTCTTTATAGGTTCTTGATAATTAAAACAGGGCAGGACATATTGCGCGTATGGGCACCGAGCGTTGGCCTCGACGAGTGTTAGAGTGGAGACCTAGAGAGACCACGAGGGGAAGGGGTCGTCCAGCAGAGAGATGGGTGAACGATATTAGGAAGCATGTCGGTCACAACTGGATGAGGAAGGCTAGAGACAGGGAGTCATGGAAGAGTATGGAGGAGGCCTATGTCCGAAGACGGACGAAACAAGGGCTGCAATAATGATGATAATGATGATAATTTAAAACTGACAAAATATATTCAAACAGCTCAAATACAAAAAAAATGGATTTTGCAAACGGTATAATTTTTATCGGTACCTATACTTTTATCAGATTTCATCAAGATTGCCTAATAAAACACAAAACTTTTTAAACGAATCTACGAGTATTTCTTTTCACCAAGAACTTGTAACAAGAACTAAATTCAGTTTTCGCACATACATATGTACAGCCAACAGCATATCAACCTACCCGAATTCGTTGCAAATTCATCTCTATTACCCGCCACATAGAGCTCCATGCGAGATATCTTGTCAAGCAGTTGACATGCAGTACACTGCGGATTTCTAGAAAACGATATGAATATTTTAGCTATGAATAATATTTTGCAAAATTACGACATCCCTGCATGTTTTTGTGTTGCTTATGCCTGTTTATGTATGGTTTTGTAGCAAAAATACACGAATGAAGTATAAAAAAAGTTAAATTATACTTATAGGTTTTATAGTTTCTAAAGTAGATATCTACGAGATCCGTAAATTACGTTGACTCTACACGATAAAATGAATGAATATTGTTATTTTTAAACCTAACAGTTCTATGAATCTATGATGATGGTAAAATTGATATAATCAGCTTCTGGCAGTAAATTTTGCACGAGTTAATAAATTAATAGTAAAAAAACTTTTTAAAAAAGCTTTTATTGTTACTCTCAACAAACCCTTTCATTTGATACCCATTTTGTAGAAATGCATTACAAATAACTATTCCGCCATCTTGGATGGTCCGCCATATTGGATTTAGAATGACGTCACATACCATATCATGCATTGTCATCCAACTCAATCGGTTGAAGATATCTACTTCAAAATTGAGTAATATGATTCCACCCGAACGAACATACTTAAAATCCATTTATTCTTACCAGTCCTATCATGTAAACAATCTTCACAGTACTTTTTGTTGAATTTTGTTGAAAATAAATCAAATTAGTTCAAACCTAAACATTCTAAAGTAAAACATTTATTAACCATGAAAGTAATTTCCTAAAAAGTCTTTTTTAATTTATATTGTTGTAAAATCATAAAAAGACATGGTAAGATTGTTTACATGATAGGACTGGTAAGAATAAATGGAGTTTACATACATTGCAAGTTAAACACTTTTAATAAAATTGGGCACTGTCTGAACGACTGATTATTATATCAACGCCAATTGAAGTTCTACCCAAGAAAAAATCGTTTATAAATTGCATGTAGCTCGTAAACATTTCATTTGAGCTAAACAATAAATAATTTTCGATGCATTTCCCCAGAACATAACGCCATTGTCTTCAGATGAAGGGTTTTATGTTTGGGCAGTTTTTTTATTGATATCATAGAAGAAAAAAAAAAGTTCAAAAAATCGCACCCAATTATGGGATAGATGTTGAAGATTATGCTATTGTAGGAGTGGAAGCTTCAGCTTCTGGTATCGACCAAGATCCTCTTTGGGTCGTCGAACCATCGAAGTAAGTAAGGAGCTGAGGACATTTTGCGCCGACCCCAGATGATGGCAAACAGTAAGGATTTTTATCGATATTATACAGGGTTATTTTGAAACTACTGGCCAAATTTTAAAATATGCTCGTACTGAGCATATTTTCGAAATTTGTAATACAACTACGTCCGAAAGAAATTTATAGTAAAACTAGCTGTTGCCGCGGCTTCGCCCGCGTGATTTCGCTTAGATGAAAAATCATTTTGTGTTCCAAACCGTTTCAGATCTTCGATCTTCTTTTTATACGTCTACAGAAAATGCTTATCAGATTAATCAAGTTTTGCTAAGGCGCCATTTCCATATATGTTATAGTGTAGCTGGTCTCTTGGAGTTATTCATCAGATGTTCCAGATCTTCAATTTTTATACGTCAGCAGAAAATGCTCATCAGGTTGAACGATTTTTGCTGAGGCGCCATTTGCATATATATTATAGTGTAGCTGGTCTCTTGGAGCTTTTCATCAGATGTTCCAGATCTTCAATTTTTATACGTCAGCAGCAAATGCTCGGTTGAACGACTTTTGTTAAGGCACCATTTCCATATATTTCTTATAGTTTAACTGTTCTGTTTTGGTTCTTCATCAGGTGTTCCATTTTTCAAAATCAATTATAGCCTAAATGTTGCCCAGGCTTAATAGCTATACAACAAAAAAAGATTTATTCAAATCGATTTAGTACTTTCGGAGATTAGCGTGATAATACATACAGACAGACAGACAAAAAAAATTTAAAATTTTTTTTTGCTTTCTATTTATTCTTTTTTAGTATCGCTCTATCCATTTCAGTCAAAAATACTAAATGTACAGACAAAATATTTTTACTGTTTAATATATGTATAGCTAGTAAGTCCCATCAGATGATCGACCAATTTGTGAGAATCAAAAAAAAATTTTTCATTTTCTAACATAGATTTTTTTGGAAACCTGCTCAATTTCATCAACTAAATCTGCTGCGAAAATTTGGCCAGTGGTTTCTAAATATCCCTGTATAAAAATTACAGCTTTTTGTAAACATTTACCAAATTGATAACACGATTTCCCAAACCGCACCCAAATAAGGAAGATGCTGAAGATTATGTTATTAACGCGACCTTTTTCTGAGCAGCTGCCTCTTAGGTAATGTGATAAATGGCAGCCAGGAATGACGGGCAATTTCGTTAAAACGAGACGGTATCAAATTAAAAGCCACTAAGTAAAGTATACCTACAATAGACCCCTGTGGCGCAGTGGTAAAGAGAATATATATATTTGTACCTTTGTTCCCTCGGAAATTTCAGGAAATCCTCTCTTAGACATGTAGGTTCAATAGAGAGTGGAGGGGATACACTCCCTAATACCCCAGTTACACGTACCGAGTAAACGGGCGAGACAGTAAATCGCCGAGTGAATTCCTAGTACTCGGTGCGTCTGAACACTATGCCGAGTGCGCCGCCGAGCGTTTCGCCGAGCAAATAGGCGAGACAGTAGCTCGGACCCTGTTCTACTTACTAGGCCGAGTGAACGGCGAGTGACCTCCTCCCGCTTCCCCGCACTGTCTCGCGCCCTCACTCGGCGCGTGTAAACGGACTGTCTCGCCACTCGCCACTTGGTCATGCCCGTCATAACGCCACTGCCGCGCAGTATTTCACGTCCGCACTGTAGCCTCACTCTATAAAACTGCACTGTCTCTCCTAAATGCTAGATGCGTGTAAACAGCTACTCGCTTATCTCACTGTCTCGGCCGAGTAGCGTTCACTCGGCGATTTACTGTCTCGCCTGTTTACTCGGTACGTGTAACTGAGCCTAGGAATTATTAATATACTACATGTCAAATTTCAGCTTCCGACGCCAAGTAGTTTTGGCTGTGCGTTGTCTGTCAGTTACTCAATAACGGAAGATTATATTGGTAAAAATTAAGAAAAAAGTACCTTATGTTACACCCTATCCAAGACTCTTGATCTAAGTTAGTATAAATTTAATTAATCTCCATTTCAGCTTGGCCAAAAATGCTTTTGGTATATCTGTGTGTTCGCATTTCTAAACCGATTCCCGTAAAGTTTTGGGAGCAGGCTTTTTGGAAATTTTTGACTATGGCGGAGTTGGCACAGGGGTCCTATGCATCTTTGTATTTAATGGCTCTTAGGACCAATTTGCGATTATCTCTATAAGCTCGCGAAGTCTACAGCACACAGAGCCACTAGTACCTAATAGTTTGTTTTAATATAGAACAGTATCAGCAGACGCCTCTAAGATACAGAGAGGTACTCTTAAAGTGCGATCCTCTTGAAGACGTAAAACGAAGCCACTTAGGCCGAACACGGGAAGTGCATTAGAGAAGCGAGCATTTAGTGGAAATAACTAACGCATGTGAATTCATTTGACACGTTCAAATGAAATCTCGGGTCATGATTTTTCATTTGCACTGAGCATTAGCTCACGTTGGCGTCGTATTTTTACTCGACTACTTAAGAGGAGTGTTATGTCTTCAGGGTTTATTCTACCGTAATTTCTAATTACCATACCAGATATACCTATTTTCGTTTTTTACGATAGAGCCTTTACGATATTCCGCAGTTGTGTTTTTTACTCATGCCTTTTTATATGTTTCGCAACAAACTACTAGCATTTCGGAACGACCACTGCTGAGACGAAATGCCGAAAGAAACTCATTAAACAGTCTTGGTCGCCTAATATGCCAGAGGGGCTATTTATTAACTTTATACATATACTAGATTTCGCCCGCGGCTTCGGCCGCGTGAATTTCCTACGGAAACAGTGCTTTTTCGTATTCGTCGACTGAAATACGCGGGATACCAGATATACCTGTGGTGTACAGCGATGACAGGGATATATTGTTAGATTCGCTTACGATATTCCGCAGCCAACATAGGCTTCTGAATGATGTTTAGAAATTATATCGTGTTTACTGTTAACACTGTTCACCCCCACGCCTTACCCAAAAAATATTTCGTTTCACGTCAAAAACTAATGATTTAATCATAATATATTATGTCTCAAAGCAACAAACTACTAGCATTTCGGAACGACCACTGCTGAGACGAAATGCCGAAAGAAACTCATTAAACAGTCTTGGTCGCCTAATATGCCAGAGGGGCTATTTATTAACTTTATACATATACTAGATTTCGCAGAATTGTCTGCACGGCTATGAAACAGTTTTTTTCATGAAAGGTACCATGTCCTTCTCCGTACTTCCAACTATGTGTATGCGAAATTTCAGGAAGATTGGTTCAGTAGATAAAGCGTGAAGAGGTAACAAACAAACAAACAAACTCACTTTCGCATTTATAATATTAGTTAAGACTAGATTGTGTACAGTCAAAATTAAAATAAAATATAAGAAACAAATATAATATAATAAAAGATGTTATGTTTGTGATCGAGTAACCACAATGAAATGGTTAAGAACTAAAATAAAAATAAAATTCGAATTAGAATCGAGCTGGCGACACGCGTTCACGAATTGACGCGAGGGTCAGCCATCGCAAAGCTCAACCATAATAGAGGAAACCTTACGACCCGGCCCACGACGCCGTCACCAGCCGAGCCGTTTCTGATGTATAGCCATTTTCTCACTTGCATCCAAAATTAATGTATTTGAATTTTTGGCCCATATATGTATACTTCTGTGTCTAAGTTTTGATCAAAATCACTCATATATTGTCATTTTCATCGACCAATAACTGTTTTCGTGGAAAACGCCATGAGTAAACCTTTACACTGGTTGATTCTACAGTTCACTAGTAATATACGACAGCTATTAGATGGCAGTAGTGGTTAATTCATTTAATGTGCCGTTAGGACTTGTAAGAGACAAAACTTCATAATGGATGTTTGTTACGAGACGGATATCGATAAAACTCAAAATAATTTTTTTTACTATAAGCGAGCGGAGTGCGGTGGGGCAGCTAATAATATCATATTTCCGGAGCAAAAAACTCTGACTGAATAAAATCGTCAAACATATTGGTATTCGTCGACTGAATCGGCTCGCGGGATTCTTAAATATATCTTGTGGTGTCAGCGATGACAGGGATAAATTGTTACACGCACTGCGGGGAATCCCGCAGCCAACACGCTAGGTTCTGAATAACTTTGGGGAATCTGAAATTATATCGGTTTACTGAACACTGTTCACCCCCACGCCCCACAGTTTCCTTTTTACCCCAAAAAATATTTCGTTTGGGAAAATAGGCATAGATTGTGAATACACGGGATTTTTATGTGGTATTTTTCAACTGTGTGTGGCGAATGAGATGCATCTCGGGAAAAAGCACTGTTCCCGTGGGAAATTCTCGCGGGCGAAGCCGCGGGCAAAAGCTAGTATAATATAAAATGTTACAGTTCCGATGACAATGCAATATTAATAAGCATGACCTGATTGTGCACCCAGAATTGTCTGCACGGCTATGAAGTTATTTTTTCATCAACAACATTTTTTTTCTTGACTGTACCTACTAAATAGGGAGTGGATCAGGCCGGAAAAAAGTAATAATAATTGTGAAGAGTGGATCCGTTTGGTAGATCAGACGGGAATAACTCAAATAATTAAGATCTCCCTGGAAAAAAATATTTTTGAATAAACTTTTCTTGTCAAAAATAAACTATAATAATGCACTATTTTATCACTTCCCATCACCACAACAATCCTAGTACGAAAACAAGTAGCTTTTACAATAAATGTCAAATCCGTGACAGAAATAATCCCTCGCAGAAAAATTTCAATGCATCGAAAAACTCACCGAACGCAGCAATTTCCATGAACAAGGCTAGTTTATTATCGTAGGCTACGTGACGATATTTACAAGTAGGGTTTCGACCGGGTTGGGATGTTGGGGACGATCTAATTTGTATTGTGCGATAGATATTCTATTATTTCTCACTGGAGGACACTATGGAAATTATGCCGTCAATCTGTCAAAAGTCGAGTTGCATTTTGGGTCTAAATCATCTTTTTGAAGGTGAAATACATAGCTATAGACATACAAATGAGTATTATTATATATGTAATACTCATTTGGGTAAAATAGGCAATATATGCCTTATACGAATAGTGATACCTATTTCTAATAAGTTTTTCTAAAACATTGTATACTACCCGTATACCAAATTTCATCGCAATCTGTCCAGTAGATTTTGCGTGATTGCGTTACAAACATACTCACAAACTCACATCCAAACTTTCGCATTTATAATATTAGTAGGATATTACACTCAAAATATTTTGCGAAAAAGGCGGCCGTATTGCAATAGGCAAACTCTTCCAGGCAACCATTTGTCTAAATAATAGTTTAAATATAAACAAGGTAGTGAGAAATGTTCAAGTAAGTAAGTACCTCCCTAAAAAGGGAGATGTTAGGAGCACCCATAACCGGCTATCATGTATGAAGAGAGTGTGAATGTATGTATGTATAAAAAATATGTATTTGGGATGACAGGTATTTGACATACATTACATATTATCACGCCTTTTTCCCGTGGGGGTAGGCAGAGACTAGCGATTTTCACCTGCTACGATCCTTACAGATCTCTCTTGCTTCCTCTACACTCATCACTCTCTTCATACATGCTCTCCGGTTATGGGTGCTCCTCCATATTTTTTATAGACATACTAATATGTATATGTATGTCTTTACGCAACTGCACATAAATAGACGCATTCTTCCCCAAAATGACACGACAGAGCTCAAGATTAATAATACCCCAAAATACCAGTTATTATTGTAATGGAATTGCCTTCTATTCACACAATACAATGATCGGATCAATAATGATGGCAATTTGATATAAAAGCCATTGTTCGCTGGTTCCTTGAAATGATAAAAATGTATCTCATTTTGTTTTCTGTTAAGCTCGATTTCAACAAGAATTTATATTATGAGTTAAATCTGGCTAGTAAAGCCTGCCCAGAAATTAGAGGCAGCACTTATGCGTTTTATATTGCAACATTATTGAAAGCAGTAGCGGATTTAAGGGGTGGGATCACGGGGGCATGTGCCCTCCCCCACCCATCTCCGACTGTTATTTTGTGTATACTGTGGAGGCAGGTTCCATGACAGTACACATCATATTGAGATTCGAGTTGTTAAAATAACAGGATTTAGTCGCAATAGTTTCTTACAAGTTTATTTCCAAAAAAATAATCCGCCACCATTAGTGATATGCAGTTCTCGAAATTTTCAAAGAACAAGCGGAAACTTCCATAAAAATATCTCGGAAATATTCTCGAGAACAGAAAACTGTGCCCTTTCCAGAAATAAAAATACTGAATCCGCCCGTGATTTAAAGTCAAACTTTGACAGAAGAAATGACAGATGGGTTTTTTAATTAGTTGCCAGTTTAAGAAATTAGTTCTATTGCTTCCGCAACATGACGAGAGAGTTTAAATTCCTAGTCAGAAATTAAAATCCTACTAATATTATATATGCGAAAGTTTAAACGTGAGTTTGTGAATTTGTTTGTTACTCAATCACGCAAAATCCACTGGACTGATTTTTAAAATTCGGTACACGGGTAGAAAATACCAGGAATAGCACATAGGGTACTTTTTAACCCGAAATTCCTACGGGAGCGAAGCCCCGGGGCGCGGCTAGTAGTTTATAAGAACATTCACGTAAGTTGATTTTCTTTCGGCATTATGTCTCAGCAGTAGTGGTCGTTCCGAAGTGCTAGTAGTTTGTAACTGAGATATACTTATATTATAGTAGGTATACTTAATCATCATCATCACATATTTAAGAACTATGTTCTTGTCGGTGGAGCATCCTCCATTCGCATCTATCTTTTGCCATCGATTTAACCTCCCTATACGACACAACCACAGGACACAACCCTCGCCTTCTCTTTTATTTGGTTCATAAAAGCCCTTCTTGGCTTTCCTTTTCCTCTCCTATCATCGACTTTTCCTTCGATCAGGTATTTCATAATATACTTACCTAATACACATCTGTTATTATAGGTAATACAAATCTTGTAATTATTTTTGTAAAAAAATGCCTCTAAAGGTCTATTTTCAATAAACTAATTTTGATTAAAAAAAATAAATAGAATCATAAGTAATAGGTACTATAAATGCGAAAGTGAGTTTGTTTGCTACCTCTTCACGCTTGATCAGTTGAACCTCCCTGAAAATTCGCATACACGTAGTTAGAAGTACTGAGAAAGACATAGGATACTTTTAATCCCGGGAAAAAGCACTAATCTCCTGGGAAATCCACGCGGGCGAAGCCGCGGTTGAAAGCTAGCAAATAAATAAATAAGTAAAATCTTACCCAAATATGTAATTTTCTTCGTTAAAAAAACTTACATACAAACACCATATTGTGAAAAAATCTGGGCATTTTATCAAAGAAATGAGTGATGATGCAAATTGCCTTTTCCTTAGCGCGACGTAAACAGCAAAATATTTTGTTTGCAGTTCAGTCAACTTGTGACGTAGGCTCTGTTATGACATGGTTATGATCTTCAAGCAACAAGGACTTCCGTACGCGAAATGTTATGACAGGTATATAGATCAACAACTTACTTACTACTGCGGCGCAGCGACCCGAAGTAGATCTTGGCCTCCGACACGAGATGACGCCATTTTTAGGGTTCCGTAGTCCGACAAGGAACCCTTATAAGATCGTATAGTCCGTCCGTCCGTCCTAGTCTGTCACAGCAGAATATCTTCTGCGGTTTATGGACTGATTTGCATGTAACTTGGTTCGAGGATATTTCACATATAGAATAGATCTCATTTTTTAAAATACAAAAAAATAAAATTACCCCTCTTTAAACTCTTATTTAAAATTGTTTCGGGTATCCTGTGATGAATACTTTTGAAATTATGAATAAAATAAAAATATATACTTTTTTCTTGCAAGAAATGCAAAACATGCGTGGTCCGACACGCACTTGGCCGGTTTTTTGCAGTCTTGCACCAACTTTCGCCAGTTTTCCGCTCTGAGGCTCTGTAGGTCTTACAGAACCTCATCGCTCCAGCGTAGCGAATGGAAGAGGATCGTGCCGTTAAAAGAGCATACGAGGGTCGACCGAGGGGCCGTTGACCAGTCGGGCGCCCTAGGTAAAGAACATACAAAGTGGTGAAAAAAGTAAATACATAAATGAGCGCAAAGGCGCTTAGCAAATGCAATTTCTTCAGGTAGTACACCTGAATTAGGAGTGGGTGGTCCTCAGAACAAAATGTCCACGTTGACAGAACGACGGTAACGTAGTAAGTCATGGAAGCAAAACGTCTGCAATTTGAAAGGGCTTTTTTGTCTAGAGCAAAATGTCCTTATTATTGAATGACCGCAATTGAAATAGTCACGGGATCAAAACGTCCAAAATTTAAAAGGAACCTAATTAAAATTCTTCGCCATTACAGGTTACAAACATTTTATTATTTTCAACAATCCCAGTGCCTGCCAACCTATATACATCTTTCAACTTGAGGAAACAGGAAACTGTTTCCTCGAGCTGTAATTTTGCATTCATGTGGTGATTCGGGAGGTGCCAAGAGTTTCCGGATTCTGTAATTAGACGAACCTAGTTTGTCAAGTTTGTGTTCGATTGGTTGAACTCGGTCCTAGACAAACGAATAACATCATACTTAAACTCCGTTTTTTTTTCTTGTCCTGTTATGTTTGAAAATAAATCAAATATTAGTTCAAACCTAAACATTCTAAAGTAAAACATTAATTAACCACGAAAGTAATTTCCTAAAAAGTCTATTTTAATTTATATTGTCGTACAATCATGAAAAGACATGGTAAGATTGTTTACTTAAGGCCATGTCGTAGCACACATTCGAAAAAATTGTAATTTTTCATGAAGAAAGTGGAAAAATAATACAGGATATAGGTTATGATATTTATTAAGGTTTCAATTGTGTACTTTTTAATAAAAATACATATTTTCGGCTTAATTAATTCATAAAGGCACCGAAAATTTAGAAAAAAATTCAGCTTTCAAGTCATGGAACTTACAATTTTCAGCGATAACATATATATATTTTTATATAATTAGTTAATATATATACTATATTAAAGTTTTAACTGAGCACTTTTGTTTTTAGACTAATATTTTTAAAGATATTTGAGAAATAGTTGCTAAATCAGTACAAAATCTGTTTGATCCTGCCAACGAAAGTAGAACATTGTGTTGTGCAAAAAACTATCTTATTGCAACTCGCACACGGCGCGGTTAAGCGCATATGAAGTTTTTTGCAGCTCAGGTTGGACCTCGTCTTAATGGGACAAGTTAGAAAGGAGTTTAAAGTTAATGACGATCACTAGCCTAAAAACTACGTACACAACTTGAAAAATATTTCTCTTCTTTTTTTGTAATTTAATTCAGGTATAAAATTACCGATTTTATTTTTATTTTTAATTTTTTATTTATCGTTCATTCATTTCATTCATTTATGGCCATATTTTTTTATTATTATTTTTTACAATCACAAATAGTATGATCATGATCTTAAGATATTTGCTTAAGGGTAAGTGGCCTCTCCCGTTGGTTAAATTCCCTGAGCACCTTTTATTTTCCGTCGCGAGTAAATATCTCGATGAAATCTAGAATTTTGTACAACAATTCTCAAGCTCTTATTTCTAATACTTACTGGAAAGTTTCAACAAAACAGAGCAAACTAAAACAACATCTTTACAACACCCTAAAAATATGTTACTTGAAATCCGAAACTTAAATGTGAAACATACGGCAACATATTTTTAATATTTCAACATTATAAAAAAATATGCCTATTTTAAATACACCGTCTACCACCAGAATGTTTTTTTATTATTTTACTTAGAGAGACAGACAGCTGAGAAAGCGGGATGTCAGATATGGCTTTTGCCTATGTTGGTGAAGGACAGGTAATAATATCTTCTGTGAAGCTCATTTTGTCAAGTTTGTCATTTTTGGTGTGTTTTGGTGCCATAGAATTTGTAGGCAATCTGTAAAGAAATTTGAACTTGGAGCACACTATTATGAACGTTTTTGGACTTCATTTTGACCATCAAGTTTATATGTCTATTTAAGAATGATTTTTATTTCTTTGTCTATGATCAAGATCATACGTTTGATTGTTTTAGTTATAAAATTGACATTGTGGGTGCGCGCGCAGTTTATTTGGTACATCCAACTTTTAGGCTCTTGGTTGTAACATAGCTACAGTAGATAATTATTTGAATCGCCTAGTATTTTCAAAATATTTTCTTACTTTAAATTATAATTTTGATGTAAAACTATTAGAGCATGAAGGTATTAACATGTCAACTGTGTCGATGATTTATTGTAGAAAAATATATATGACTTGAGTGTCACCTTTCAGCTTATCCTGGCGTTTTTATTCCTGTTTTTATTTTTATATCCGATCTTCAATCAGGGTTATGGGCTTTATCAACGGATAAAAAGAAAACTCGTAAGTCGCAATATTCTTTTTAAACAAATAAGGATAAAACACGACATATAAAGATACCATGGATACAAACACATGCACTGGAGATAGTGCTCAAGCACCCAAATCTGAGAGCACCTTTGGATTAAATAGTATCGAAAAATTAGATGGTACTTCGAACTATAGTACCTGGAAATTTTTGATGGAGTTATTATTAATTCACGATGACCTATGGGAATGCGTTGTCAATACACCACATACCACAGATCCAGTTGGACATAGACGTGATCAGAAAGCAAGAGCTAGGATTTGCCTCACAGTAAAGCCTCATTGTCTTGTGCACGTCAGAAATTGTGAAACAGCAAAAGAAGCTTGGGAAGCTCTACAGGTAGCTTTTGAAGATAAAGGCTTAAACAATAGATGCAGGCTGCTTTCTAAATTAGTATCCTTGAAGTTGGAGAATTTCAGGAGCGTCCGAGATTACGTGACTGAGGTAATGACGACAGCGCAACAGCTGCGAGATATAGGGAAAGAAGTGGATGATGAGTTGTTAGCTGCTCTCATGCTACAAGGTTTAACAGAGAGTTTTAGCCCTATGAGACTGGCAATTGAAAATCATGAGAGAACACTCACTACTGACTATGTGAAAACAAAGCTACTCCAAATGGAGGACACATATGCTGGAACAAGTACAGCGGGAGAATCATCTTCTAAAGCTCTTTTCATCAAGAAAAAGAAATCCAAGAGTAACAAGAGTAACACAAAGATACGATGTTTTATATGTGATGGACCTCACAAAGCGAGAGAATGTCCAAACAATCCTAAGAAGGCATCGGTTGCTATGGCAACTTCTTTGGTAACTCAAACTTAATGGATTATTGACTCTGGAGCCTCCAATCATATGTCCAACAAGATGGAATGGTTGAGGAACATGAGAGAGATTGAGAAAAAGGAGATTGTATGTGCCAATAATGAAAAGTTGTATGGAGAAGCGATTGGGTCAGTATCTAGCGAGATGTTTGATGTGAAGATTGTCAAGTCGGGATTTATTGTCATGTTTAAATCCACAGGCTGTGAGGTCTATCGCGAAGAACAATGTAAGGTGAATGGGAAGGCGGTTGTGAAAGGCGTGCTTGAAAGAGGTGTGTATAAATTAAAAATGAGATGTTCGCAGGGATCAGCTCTTGCAACGTCGACGGATGAGCAGCAGCAGTTACTGCTATGGCATCGGAGGATGGCGCATTTAGGAGTACGAAATTTGAGGTTGCTGAAAGATAGAATGGCTACAGGGGTAAGTTTTCCTAACTCTGTTGATAAGCTAGAGTGCGAATCGTGTCTTAAGGGTAAGCAGACGAGAAAGCCTTTTCCTAAACATAAGACTGTCAGAGCTAAGGATTTACTAGAATTAGTTCATTCGGATATTTGTGGCCCTTTTGATGAGTCAATAAGTGGGTACAAATATTTCTTGACTTTTATTGATGATAAGTCAAGGAAAACGTTTGTTTATTTCCTGAAACAAAAGAGCGAAGCGTTTAATAAATTCGTTAAGTTTATTTCTTAGCGCCTGTTTGTTTTTCTACAAGCGTTTGTAGAAAAACAAACAGGCGCTAAGATCAAAACGTTAAGAACTGATAACGGAAGAGAATACGTTAATCGGTCAATGTCTCAATTTACTGTTCAACATGGGATTGTTCATCAATTAACTGTGGATTATACTCCTGAACAGAATGGGGTAGCTGAACGTGCAAATCGAACAATCAATGAAAAGGCATTGTGCATGCTTCAGCAGATTGGAGATGAAGGTCTTAGGAAACGTCTGTGGGCAGAAGCTGTCAGTACAGCAGTTTTCTTGAAAAATAGGTCACCGACAAAAGCTTTGAAGGATGTCACGCCGGAAGAGGCTTGGACAGGTAGAAAAGTAAGTCTTGTTGATTTAAAAGTTTTCGGATGCAGGGCTTTTATGCATGTTCCAAAGCAAAAGAGGAGAAAGTTTGATAATAAAAGCAAGTCTCTCATTTTTGTAGGATATTGTGAAAACACTAAAGGTTTCAGGCTTTTAGATCAAAATTCTCTACTGATTTACAAAGCAAGAGATGTCGTATTTTTCGAAAACGAAGTTTTGTCTACCGTATTGACTAGAGATTGTCAAGAGACAGGAAATAATCAAATTAACCAAGAAGTGGTAGTCCAACTTGATCCAATAGAAGAGTGGAGTCATCCTGAACCGGAGGAGTTAAATCAAGGAGGAGATGACGTCTTTATAGACTGTTTGTCGGAATCGCAAGGATCAGAACATAATCATAGAGATAGTCAGATTAGTACTCAAGGGTTACAGAACCATACTAGTGTCTCACCAGTTTCTGAAGAAGTTTCACTGTTGGAAAACAGGCTTGGTACATTAGAAGCTACTGGAGAAGCACCATTATCAGAGGATAATAGAGCTACAGAGGGGATAGCAACTAGAAGGTATCCTTTACGAGATCGAAAGGCAAAAGAGTACCCTGACTATGAATTATATCAAACAGTAGAGCGAAGGAGAGCCTTCATCTATAAAAGAAGCTCTTTCTGGAAGTGATCGAGACAAATGGAGTAAGGCAATTCAGGAGGAGCTGGATGCTTTAAAGAAAAATGAGACTTGGGTTCTCGTGGAGCCAACAAGCTGTCAAAATGTTATTGATTCGAAGTGGATACTTAAAATCAAAACAGAGGGGAGTAATAACAAGAGATATAAAGCACGGCTTGTTGCTCGGGGATTCAAGCAGAGAGCTGGGATTGATTTTAACGATACTTATTCGCCGGTGGTGAGACACTCATCTCTGCGTCTATTATTAGCTATAGCTGCAGAAAAGGGTCTAAGTATTGATCAATTAGATGTTAAAACCGCTTTCTTAAATGGAAATCTGTCAGAAACGGTGTTTATGAGACAGCCAAAAGGTTTCGAAGAGAAAGGGAAAGAGCATTACGTATGTCAACTCAAAAAATCTTTATATGGCCTCAAACAAGCGCCAAAGGAATGGAATAAAAAATTAGATACAGTGTTGAAAAGTTTACGATTCAAAGCTCTAGAGAGTGAGCCTTGCGTATACGTAAGAAGCAGTCAACACAGGCTATTAATTTTAGCGGTCTATGTAGACGACATACTAATTTTTTGGAACAATAAAACGGAGATGAGTTGTCTCAAAAAGGAGCTCATGGAAACTTTTGAAATGAGAGATTTTGGGAAGGCGGATTTATTTTTAGGAATGAAGATTAGACAGTCAAAAGATGGCATTAGCTTAAACCAAGAAGGGTATGTTGAAAAAATACTTTCTCGTTTCAACATGGTAGACTGTAAACCTGTGGCCACACCTTTGGTACCTGGTCAGAGGTTGACCAAACCAGATACACCTAATTACGAACCTCCTTCAAATTTAAAATATCAGGAGTTAATTGGTGCACTGATGTATCTGGCAGTTTGTACGAGGCCCGATATTGCCTTTGCCACTAGCTATCTCAGTCAATTTAACTGCTGTTATAGTGAAGAACATTGGCAAGCGGCTAAAAGAGTGGTGCGGTACCACTTACGTAGTACTTATATTAATTCTGTGGCGGTACTTAAAAGGCACTAAGTATTTAGGTTTACATTTTAAGAAGAATGGGGACAAGCTTGTGGCCTATGTCGATGCTGATCACGGAGGCGATCAGACTGATCGGAGATCATACTCTGGTTTTATTTTCAAGTATGGCACATCATCAATCATACACTGGGAAAGCAAAAAACAGACGGTTGTGGCACTTTCTAGTGCAGAAGCGGAATATATTAGCTTATCGAATGCAGCAAGAGAAGCTGTTTTTCAGAGAAGACTGGTGAGTGAATTGACTAACACATTGCAAACTATAATTATGTTTTGTGATAGTCAGTCTGCGATGGCCATAGCAGAAAGCCCATCTGGTGTTTTTCATAAACGCACTAAACACATTGACGTAAAATTACACTTTATTCAGTCGCAGTTGCAAGAGAAGGTCCTTGTGCTCCGATATCTGGAGACCAGTCATATGGTGGCTGATGTAATGACCAAACCCTTGTCTCGAGGAAAGTTTGAATTTTGTGTAAATGCTTTGAATGTGAAGTAATGTGTCAGAGTGTGTGTTTATAGGGATGTATGTATTATGTGCGTAAGTGATGGATGCTATGGTTCTATGTTGGGTCAGTGATTGGCCAGAGGGCCAGTAAGTTCAGAGGACCAGTAGTTCATTCAGGGTTGCCATGTTAAGGAGGAGTATTAGAGCATGAAGGTATTAACATGTCAACTGTGTCGATGATTTATTGTAGAAAAATATATATGACTTGAGTGTCACCTTTCAGCTTATCCTGGTGTTTTTAGTCCTGTTTTTTTTATATCCGATCTTCCATCAAAAACATTAACAGCTCAGCTTGGCAATAAAATCGACTTGAATGCCTTGAATGGCATGATGTGACGTGCCACGAAAATCAAATGTTTTACATATATCAGGCGTATCATGACGGCTAACTTTTGCAAGCTGAGCGTCAAGCTCGGATAATGCATTACTCTCGACTCGTCACAATCGCACCAGTTTCGGAACATAAATTGTCTTTGTTTAAAATTTCAGTCAATTTTTAAATAAACGCAGCGTTTTCTGAAGAAAACCATCCCGTATCTCCCCAAGTCTTGAGAAGTTTAAGCGACAATGCACTCCCTAATATTTATTCCTCACGCGTCCCTGTGCTATGTTACGTAGCCACTTTTTATGTACGCAACTCCCGGTCTTAACCAAAGTATATAGCGACGATATTTGCTTGCATAAAGTATCATATTACGTGGGTAGATAAAAAGCCGTATTCACACTGCATATGTAGCGGATGACTTTTTTTACAATCATAAAACTCTTTTGGTACACCGAGACTATCTTTCCATCCAACCGAAGTAACCTATTCTGACCTTGTCATTTTCCAACCTTGACATTTTACGACCTTGACATTTTCCGATTTTGACATTACCCAGACTATCTTTCCATTCAATCGAAGTAACCTATTCTGACCTTGTCATTTTCCAACCTTGACATTTTACGACCTTGACATTTTCCGATTTTGACATTACCCAGACTATCTTTCCATTCAATCGAAGTAACCTGTTCTGACTTTATCATTTTCCGACCTTGACATTTTACGACCTTGACATTTTCCGACTTTGACATTACCCAGACTATCTTTCCATTCAATAGAAGTAACCTGTTCTGACCTTGTAATTTTCCGACCTTGACATTTTACGACGACATTTTCCGACTTAGACATTTCCGACTTTGACATTAAACTATGTATCGAATAAATCTAGTTTTTGGTCTCGGCTTTGTCCACGTAAATTTCTTTTTCAAACATTTCACCCCCTTTGAGTGGAATTTCCAAAATTCTCTGCGAAGTTTCTACGTTCAGCAATTTGATCCCTAAGCTGATATACCAAATCAGTCAGTTAGATAGACAAAGGTTCATTTAGATGTACAGACTGCTTATAATTTATCAGTTCTTCATCACTTGCTCAAGGTTTTCTGTAATATCCACCCCTAATGGGAGAAAATCTGGTAAAAACGAAAATTACGCGGAGGAAGCCGAAGGCAAAAGCTAGTTAATGATTTCGTATACTGTCATATTATAAGATTGATTATAATATTAAGATAGAAGATGATAGATATGTGGCGACTGTGTGAAGACAGCTTTCAGCATAACATTTACCATACTCGCGTGTATTACGTGCCGGCGTAAAATAAAGAGAGCGTAGAGGATAGAGATGTAGACAGATTATATCAATAAAATAATGAAATATTTATTGACAAATGTAACAGAGACTCAAATTTGTTAGTAAAATGTGTTAGTAACTTATATATAATTTAATAAAGTGGCCATTACTGCATCAATATTTATAAAATTCTTCCGACTGACAGACAACGCACATTCAAAACTACTGGGCGTAGGAAGCTGAAATTTGGAATATAGGTTCCTTAGGGAGTGTAGGGGAGCACTAAGAGAGGATTTCCCGAATTTCTCACGGGAACAAAGTCCCGGGTCCATGCTAGTCCTGTGTAAAGATATGGTAAAGATAAAGGGTAAAAGTTTCATTTTTCATTCCGAGCCATCAAATGTAGACTTTTTTATTTTTTCAATATTTCCTGTCCTATGTCCGGTCCGGGCTTGCCAGGTCTTCGCTTTTTTATTGGAGGTGGTAATCTTTGGTACTATTTTGGATTGTATTATCATGACATCATAATTTCTTAAGTCGGTTGCAATTTAGATTCTAATTTTATAGATTAGTGATCTGAATATGCGTTATCATTGAAAATTCTGTGGGACACAGAGTGGACAGTTTACACAGAGTAAGGTTTTACATGAAGTATCTTTCTGCACTCTCGCTATTTACAAATACCGGGGTCACGTCTACTGCATTGTTAGCTACGGAGCACTGTCATATTGCGGAGAGGGAGCCGGTAAATTAAAAGATTTTCACACTGTATTGCTATTTTAAAGGATATAATTTATTTATTTATGTACACAGTAATATTACAGAAATAGGTATTCATAAAAGTAAGCATACGCGTGCTACTTATAGTAAAGTCCATTTATTCATAATTGTCCTATTAAGTAAACAATCTTCACAGTACTTTTTATTGAATTTTGTTGAAAATAAATCAAATATTAGTTCAAACCTAAACATTCTAAAGTAAAACATTAATTAACCACGAAAGTAATTTCCTAAAAAGTCTATTTTAATTTATATTGTTGTAAAATCATAAAAAGACATGTTAAGATTGACAATTGACATAATAGGACAATCCATACTAATATTATAAATGCGAATGTTTGGATGTGAGTTTGTGAGTTTGTGAATTTGTGAGTTTGTGAGTTTGTGAGGATGTTTGTTACTCAATCACGCAAAATCTACTGGACGGATTTCGATGAAATTTGGTACAGAGGTAGATAATGACCTGGAATAGCACATAGGCTACTTTTTATCCCGGGAAAAAGCACTGTTCCCGTGGGAAATTCACGCGGGCGAAGCCGCGGGCAAAAGCTAGTTATGAATAAATTGACTTTACGGTCTTCGGCATCTTTAGTTGTGCGACCATTGGCACGCTTATCCTCCTTGACAACATCAAGCCAGCTCTTCTTGGGTTTTCTCGTTCTGCCAGGACCGGGAAGTGGCAGCAAGGCTGGCCACAAAAGCCAGTTAAATTTATAGATGATAAAACAAACATTGGACAAATAAATAGATAAAATCTACCCTCACACGACCTTATATAACTTTCAAAAGAAAATACAAAGTTGTTCACAAGCAGAAATGTTCCCCCGTTGTTTTATCTTTGAAATATTCTATATGAGCGTTGGAGGCATTAGGCCTATAACACAGAAATCGGAATAATAAAACATAGAAACGTCATCTGTTGCCTTTTACAACAATATTTTGCAAAACAGTTTATAATTTGCCACGGAAGACCAGCGTCGTGGTCCTTGCCACGACACTTTGCTGATTGGAGACCATTTTGGTGCATATGTTACTGTACAAGTTCGAACTACGGTAAATCCTAAGATTTTCGAGTAAAACCTAAGATTTACCAACTCTTAATGGTAAAAGCCCGAATAATTTTGCGATTCGCACTTTTACCACCATTCGCTTGGTAAGTCTCAGGATTTACATTAAAGGCATGGTAAATGACTGATAGATAAGGTTTAGGTTATTTTTTTTTATGATCGCCCGGAAAGACTTTGAGGGCGGAAAAGAAGGTAGGTTCAGGTTATTTTTTTTATGACCACCCGGAAAGACTTGAGAGAAGAATTACTCTTTGTTTTATTCTCAAAACCAACATTTACAACCCGTCAGTGGTAAAACCTAGCATGTACTAAATTCTAATTGTAAAAGCCCGAAAAATCATCCCATTTTCATAAATACTTACATTTACCAACTCATGTCAGTAAATCCTAAAACTTACTCTTAAATCTTAGAATTTACCGTAGTTCGAGCTTTTACAGTAACACATATATTGATACTAACTGTATTTTTTGTGTTTTTATTTTATGTGTGCCAAATAAATATTTTTTCTTTCTTTTATTTATGGTCCAAGCACCATGGCCAATGAAAAAGCATATGACAAATAATAATTAGTTACAAAATCATGTACTTATATGTAGATTTAAGCCTTTATTGTTATAACTTATTTTGTAACTGTTTGTTGTTCCGTAATACATAAATAATACGTCCGATACAATAGAATTTGAAATTGGAATCGAAATTTTGACGGACATAAAGGCGGCGGAGGCAAAGAAAATATTCACTACGCGAAATACGGCGATAAGTCGATCGAATCTTTGACACTTCTATATCTTTATTTGCAATTCTAAGGCCTACAGATCACTGTATCAAAGTTGGAAAACTTTCAAATTGTGATTTATTGTCTATGTACGCACAGTTTTATCGGGAAAACTTTTTATTGCTAACATTTTGTTATGAGCATGAAACTGATATGATATTTTGTTTCTAATTTATGTGCGGTTTTGTACAGAGCGAGTTTCATAGCACCAGACGTTTCACAGCAATTTTTGTTTAGAAATCTGTGCAACTTTCTGAGGGAATATTTGAAATAAGCTTGCGTCCTCTTTATTACATGCTCCAAAACGTATACGTCAACGTTATCAAAAGATATAAGTAGGTAATATAGAAACAAATATATAGATAACATGATTAATCAACATACGAGTAGCATTATGAAATGATCTTTTCAGATTGACCCGGGTCTTAGATGTTTATTTATATATGTATTTGTTATAAAATATAGTATCGTTGAGTAAGTACCCCAAGACACAAGTCTCGAACTTACTTTGGGGCTAACTCAATCTGTGTGATTTGTTCGTATATATTGATTTATTAATTTATTATCGTCCTTTAGTCGTATTCCTCATGACTGAGGGTCGTGGTCATTATATGGAATGAAACACACACAACGACTATCTTGGCAATGTTAATGGAGTGGTTTGCCTTCTCCATTTCACACACTAGCTGATCAACCAACCAGAGTGCAGGTTTCCTCACGATGTTTTCCTTCACCGGAAGCAACTGGTCGGTAAAAACATACATGAGTCAGATTGCTAAACAAACTCATATAAGACGGGCAGGATTTGAACCTGGGACTGTAGCAGCCACAGGCGGAAGCCCTTCCACTCGGCCTCCATCGCGTCCATCCACCACCGTATCCATGCACTCAAAAAATTAAATCAAATATCACAATTCAGCTTTTTAGTCTCTCTGTGCCAATCGGCTATGATAGATTCAGAGGCTGCGTTATGACGATAAGCGCAAAGCGATGGGATGAAATGAGAAGGGCAATACTATTATATCACCAGTTTCCAGTCTGCGTGTTTGGTGACCCGGATAGTAAGAATCATGGATATTTTTATCCTGCTACAAAGCGAATTGTAAGGTTATGACTATTGTTAAGCTTGGACTATGAAAGCTGCGCAGACTACCATTTCTTTTATGGTAAAAAAGTGTGTTTGTGTAGGTGAAGAAACCTGAACTCTAGCTATATCAGCTAGTGTATGAAGGAGAAGATGATTGTCGAAATAGCTAAGTCCATTATGCATTAACATTGCCAAGAAAGTCATAGTGTGTGTTACATTCACAATGACACTGACAAGAGCATAGCTCATAATCCGTCAACGACCAAGAGATCGCATGAGGTAAGTAGTGCGCCTATTGTTAATCAATTGTTATGTTATATGCAGTCATTATTATATTATTTATTATTTTTTTAACATGTTTTATTATATTTTTTTTTTTTTACCTTATATATATTTTTTTTGACTGTACACAATCTAGTATATGTATAAAGTTAATAAATAGCCCCTCTGGCATGTTAGGCGACCAAAACTGTTTCATTAGTTTCTTTCGGCATTTCGTCTCAGCAGTGGTCGTTCCGAAATGCTAGTAGTTTGTAGCTTTGATACATAATATATTATGATTAAATAATTAGTTATCGACGTGAAAAAGAGCCTTCTTTGAAGGCCAAGTTTCAATAAAAAAATTTGACTTAATAATAAATAAATAATAAAATAATAAATCGTATATTTGTTCTAGTCCACAATACAATTACAAATATTATTATAGCTAACACTTACTAAAATTAACTTATCAATTAGGTAACTAAAATTGGTAAATAATAGCAAAAATTGAGTGATTGTGGAGAACTGGTGCCCATGCTAGATATCCAAGGAACCTGTATTACGGGTCACCAGGACTCACCAAACAGATCATGAATAATTCTGTGAAGTAAAAATACAAACAAAACAAGCTAATTATTAAAAATAAAAAACACGACTGACTAGTTTTTACTCAAAAAGTACATACAAACATATAAGTTATATACATTTTTGAAATCGCCTTTTAAAGCCCTTCAATTTGATACCCTACTCGATAAGATTGATCAAATTTTATTTTTTTGGTCTGCTATTTATCGCATATATAATCCGCCATTTTGTTTTTATGGTGACGTCATATAGCCTATGTCACTCGGGGGAATGCAAGGAATCTAAAAATACCTCTCACATCAAAATCTGTTAAGCCGTTTAGGACTTATGGTGGAATAAAGAAACTTACATACATACATACATACATGAACCCTGAAAACATAACACTCCTTTTTTGGTCAGTCGTGTAATAACAAACTAATCAATAAATTCAAAAGGACTAAAAAAATATGTAAAATAATAATAATATAACTATTATAAAAATGTATATATGTAAGCAGAGTATGTATATATTGTGTAACAAGAGGTGCGGTCTAGGTCGCAGTGAATAATTTAGGTCACAATAATTACAATAAAACAAGTAGGTATTTCAAATAAAACTAAGAACTTAAAAATATTTAAAACTATAAAAATGCGCTGTCAGGCGCCTTCGTAATCTACAGTGTAGATATATCTCTTTTCTGCTATAATTTTGGCGGGACATTCTGAATCTCCAGTCTTGTGATCACTTGGCTTTTTAAAACATAAACAAGTTGCACATTTTGGCGACTCTGCCTTCTTAGCGCAGTCTTTAACCGCATGACCCACTTGACCACAGTGTCCGCACGTGTTGTTTTCGGCTCTGCATGTCTTGGCTGCATGACCATACTGCTGACACTTGAAGCACCTAGTTACTAGGGTAAAATCCCTGACTGGGCATGATGACCAATTCACAAACAACCTGTCTTGTGATATAATAGCCTTACGAATTTGTGCTGTGACCTCAATAATGTAATTACAGGAATGCGAGTCTTTCTTCCCAGATTTATGACTCAGTCTTATTGAAGATAAAAATGTCTCGAGCGTCATATCTTGTAGTTTGTCAGCTAAATTAAGTTAAGTTAAACTTTGACTTTGACTTCATTGAAGTATTAAATAGGGATAATAACTAGAAAAATATCACTAATGTAAAATATTAAAGAAAATGATTTATTCAATGTTTAACGAAAGATTTATAAAGCAGAGGTGAATGGAAGAGTTGGTCAGGGTCGACCTCGGAGAACGCACTGCGACCAGATTGCGGACCTCCTTGAAAAGGGAGATATTAGGAGCACCCATAACCGGAGAGCATATATGAAGAGAGTGATGAGTGTAGAGGAAGCGAGAGAGATCTGTAAGGATCGTAGCAAGTGGAAATCGCTAGTCTCTGCCTACTCACGGGAAAAAGGCGTGTAAAAATATTTTATTTTTTTATTTTTTTTTATTTATCAAATAAAAGTACATACTTAACTTAAGTCGTAAATAATAACATATAAAAACCCTGAGGTTTGTCTTTATGTTACTAGTGTAAGTTTACATCTATCCTATAAAATAACTTAATACTATATCAATACCTACTTAGGAACTAGATGAGTCTAAATTATTTAGAAAATAATTCTTTAATGTGATTTTGATATTTTTTGGATGTATTGTATTGCGCAACTCGGGAGGTAGTTTGTCTAGGCCTGTGGGTGGGATGATAACTATGGGTGGATTCCACAAGAAATCCTAAAATAGCAATCGTAAGCTTAACAAATATAAAAAAGCAACATAACAAATCCACTTTGCGAGAAAGAGACGGACATCTTTTACAATCGGAACACGTCCGTAGTGAATGTCAAACGAACAACTGACGGCAGAATTTCATTTTGCCTCACAATCGACCATCTGTGACTCGCGGACATAGATTTGTAATATTGTAGAAGACATGTCACGTAATATTTTTAGACATTAAAAGATTTCCATGAAAAGTTATTTTTCTACGTATCTCTATCTTTGATCTTTTCTTTTCATTCTCTGTCAAACGCTCTCAAGTCGTCCGCCCATCTTGTATTTGGTCAATAAACGTTACTAACGGCTTTATTATCTAGGAGTATACTTACTAATAATATAGGAGTATTTTTGGTGTAAAACAACTATGGTTTCGGCTTGGCAGTAAAATCGACTCGAATACCGTGACGGTAAATAGCATAGCGCTGACGCTATCGTGGTACGATCCTCAGATATTTTACATCTGCTGTGCGTCCCGTTACGCCTAACTTTTTAAATGTAGATACTAGCTTTTGCTCGTGGCTTCGCCCGCGTGAATTTTCAACGAGAACAGTGGTTTTTCCCGGGATGAAAGTCCCTATGTCCTTCTTAACTATGTGTGGGCGAAATTTCAGGAAGATTGGTTCAGAAAACAAACCGCGAAGAGGTAACAAACAAACAAATGAGTAAACACATAAACTCACTTTTGCATTTATAATTATTAGTTAGCATTGTATACCTATGATACTTTTGTAAAAAGTACGTGCAAATATTTATAAGTATTGAGTAGATACTTTTTGCCTATCATTGGCGGTTTGACAGTTGATGAGTGTTAAAAGTTTCAGATAATAGGTGTTGCAATTTGTCGCCCCCTAACTATGACTTTTCTCTAACTTTTAGTATTAATATAATGTTAGTATATGTACGTATAAATAATTGACCGAGCGAGCAAAGCGAGCGAAGGTCTCTAAATCGAGTTGGGGCGAAACACATTGTTTGTATGTATGTATTTATGTATGTATGTATGTATGTATGTATGTATGTATGTATGTATGTATGTATGTATGTATGTATGTATGTATGTATGTATGTATGTTTGTACCGCGATAACTGCCGAACCGATGGTCCAATTTTGATGAAATTTGGTAGGCATGTAGGAAATATCAATAGAATTTTCAAGTTCGTTGGGCATCAAAATCGGTTCAGTAGTTTTTGAAATATTAATAAAAATGTCCGCGATTATGTAGCAAACGAAACCATAGCGTGTTCTAACTTTGGATAACGCCATCTAGATTTTATTTAGGGAACTGAATTATGTTAGAAAAGTCGAAATCAGAGTATATCAATAAAAACGCGAGTAATAATCGCGAGGTCTAAGTTCGCGGCGAACTACTAGTTTTAATATAATGTTAGTATATGTACGTATAAATAATCATATTTATGGTTACATTTCAACTTAATGTAATGTAATGTGCAAATTTAATGTAATCTATGCAAATAAATGATTCTATTCTATTGCCGTTCTATACATCACTAACTCTATGTTCAAAAAGAAGTGAGTTTTCGAATACACAATAGGAATTTTCGAATTAACACCCCGTCCGATATAAGTAACAAGGAATATGTGATATTGAACCAAGATTAGATTACACTGGGTGTTATGCCATTCCGATGTCGAATGGAATTAGGTCTGGGCTACACGGAGCAAGTATTGAAATACTGTATTACATACAACCTGACTCTCTTCAAAACCAGAGTGTATAGGCTGCTTCTGGGCTCGCTACACCGTAGGCAAGATTGTGGTCAAAAGCAAACCCATCTTGTTTAAAAAAAAAATACTTGCAGACTTTTTTATGTCCAGGAGTAGAATAGGTAGATAATATTCATAAATTATAGTTGATATATTAAAATAAAGGTTAAACCTCACGTAAGAATGTTCTTATTTTACACTCAAGATTTTTTTTTTTGCAATCACGCTTCGAGATTTGTCAATCACATTGGAAAATTCGATGATATCATCAATCGGTCATTTATTACAAAGACATCGATATACCTAATAATAATACGATTAAACTTACTTACTACATAATATGATTATATACGATTTGTTCAAACCCACATGAACTCTTTGCTCAACCCTAAGGTTTGACTGTCAGACAAAGCTTTTAACATGTAAATAGTTGATCGAAGTTCAGTCAATTACATTACATTTTATATAAGAAAGGGAAAACAATATTAGTCAATGTAGATACTTTTGCACGTGGCTCAGAAGCGAAGTATAAATCTAAACAATACCTACTGTACCCGTGTGTTTCAGGCATTATACAGGAACTACGTTACCCAGTTAAATGGATTTTTTTGCCGATATTCTTCGCGATTTCTATTAAAAATTGTTCGAATGTGTTTCTAATCCAATTACACGTCAGATCGTTTGGATAGATTGTCTATTTTGTGTTTATTTATATATGACTCTTGTCAAATTAAGAAACATGAGCAGAGTTTCAGAGTAAAAGTATCAATTTAAAAATCACTTAGGTACATTATACCGATTAAAAGCAAATTTTTTTTTTTAACCAAATGCTTGTGGGGCTTTTATCTTGACAGATATGCCAGCCCCATCGTACCCTATAAAAGCCAGTCATTACTGAGACGTTAATAAAATTTCGTATATTTTTTTTGCTAAAAGCAAAATAAATACCTATATAGTATAGAATCAGAAAGGCTAATTGTATGGAAACGGTTTAAAGTTTTCACGTTTACCACCAAAGTGATTATATGTATAAGTACCTAAGTATTTTTAATTTGTTGAGGTTTCTTTGCAAAAGCCTTCTTTTTCATAATTTTATCGCCTCTCTCTCTCTCTCTCTCTCTCAGCCGAAAGACGTCCACTGCTGGTTTTATCGCCTAGTACACATAAATTTAAAATCGTCCCACCATCTTTTTCGTGGTACAACAATAATTTAAAAGATTGCTTGGATACCTGCAAATAACATTAAAGAATGGGGCACTTTATGTAACCGAATTCAAGGAATATAATGATTATGATTCTGGTACATGATTATGGAAATTACGCAGGGAGAAAAATCGCCCTAATTTGTACCTTTCTATTCCTTGAAGCGCATCCATTTTCAAGCGCACCAAATGAAGCACATCAAAACTTTTGTCCGAAGCGCACCTTTCTTTTGTTATAGATTTCGTTAGCTCTATTGAATAATAGTTTTGGTGCGCTTTATTTGGTGCGTTTCAAAACAAATGCGCTTAGAGACAAATCTTAGAAAACTCAAGATAAATTCTGAGAGATTTTAAATTAGGTTTACATGTGAAAATTTCCTGAGGAGTGTATTAAATAAGGTGGAATATGTGACGTCCCGAAACACAGAATAGTAAATGTAGTGCACCTGCCCAGAATAACTTGGCGGAATGGGTTTTGATATAAGATTGCTGGATTTTCACAAGTCTTGTGACAAATTTTATAGCAGTCGTGATGGTAGCTTAGTATGGCATGGCCTGTATTGTCCGCTAAGTATTATGAATTTTTATTTACCAAAGAAATAACAAAGGCTTCGCCCGCGTGAATTTTCCACGGGTACTGTGGTTTTTCCCGGGATGAAACTCCCTATGTTCTTCTTAACTATGTTAAACTAAATTTAATGTTAAAAACAGAGAAGGTCCGGCAAATAACCTTGAGTTGGTACATAGTTTAGTTTGGTACCTAATCTACTAGCCTACTAACATTATAAATGCGAAGTTAGTATGTAAGTAAGTAAATTTGAGTAAGTACATAGGTAGTTTAGTTTGGTAATCTACTAGCCTACTAACATTATAAATGCGAAGTAAGTATGTAAGTAAGTAAGGATTTTGATCTTAAATTCATAATCTATTTTTGATGTAAATACGTAGATCTATTTGCCCGGCTTCGCAGTAAAATCGACTTGAAAACGCTGCGGAAAATGGTGTGATTATCGTGTCATCGATGCTCAGATGTAAACACATTCAAATTCAATTCAATGGTATATATATTGAGTTTCGAATTTATTCCTTTACTACTAGAGTAATTGTTTAACCCAAATGCTATTGTTTTCTGCGTGAGCAGAAAAATCATAAACAAGATAAAAACAAATGACAAGATAGATGTATTAGTGATTGGCACAGCCGATACTCGCACATAAATATATCATAATCAATAGATTCATTTAATTGTGGAGTTCATTTGTTACATGTAAATAGTTTAAAGTAATGTATAAAGTTCATAACACAAAATAAAATGCAAACAGGCCTCAAATATTTTATTTATCTTCTATTTTATCATAATCGAAATTAAATACTTAAAAAAACAGCATGATTTACTATCGAATTTAACTGTCAAAAGATGCACCACGCGATGTACCGACGTGTCACGATTTGCGAATTATAGGCTTGATCTATACTAAGAAGCGATTCAATAATCTAGGGGTATATACTTACATTTGAATTTTACACATCGACATTGACATTGACAGCGTTGTACCATCTGACAGATGTCTGTAGTTACTCGTAAGTGCTGACATCTGGTAGAATATCTAATAGCCATAGAAATCGCACCTCTCATTATCGTCCGGGGGTTAAAACGATGATTGCAACACTGAATATTCAAGTAAGCTCGAAAATCGTAAACAAAGCAATGAAATTCGGCAAAACAAGAAAGTGGCAAATTATGCGGCAAATAAACAAATGCAGGGCAACCTGAATCACAGATATGATAATTTACATCATTTGACAAAAGGAGGTTTTACAGTAATGAAATGAGCGATTATAATCGCTCATTTCCGCCGCTTCCGCATTTTTGCCGCTTCCGCTAAAACGTTAATTTACGTTTTAGGAAGCGGCACGAACAGGACGTGACTCAAAGATAAATTAAAAAAGTTTTGTAGAAGAAAAATAAATACAAATACATGCCACATAAATTCGAAATGAAGTTCCTAGAATATTTCTTCTTCTTTTATTGCCTCTCCAATAATGGAGGTTGGCCGTCAGTTTCGCAAACTCTTCTCTGTTCGCCGCTATGCCACAGGGCGGGCGCTTCATAGAAACGGCGCGTCAAATATGCCTACTACTACTACAAATGAAACTGTATATCCGTGAACACGTCAGTAACACGTCGATGTGTGCGTTTTCATAGTCGAACGTCCCACAGTTACACAAGAACGGGGGAGAAGTGCGGAAGGAGCGGGGGGTACCATATTGCGGGAGGGGCAGGGAGTTTCCTTTCTGTACGTAGTACTAATATTAATTCTGTGGCTATGCGAAACAGCTCCTCAACCCTGGTGACTCCGGTCCACACGCGTATGTTCCTCAGCCATGATTTTTTGCGTCTTCCAGCACGTCTCTTGCCTTCTACCTATACTTCTTCTTGCTGTCTAGAATATTATGGAACTTAATTATCAAGTAAAATAAAGAAGCCGACTTACGTGTTTCCTAAGTGGACGAAAACCACTGATGTTGTCGGTGAGTAGAAATTTTAAGTTCACACCCCCTAATAATCTTTTATTGTCCTTATTACGTCATACAGTCTAGACTGCAGTTATGACTGGGGAATTTGTATCACCCAGGAACAAGATCAATGCAAAAGCATTGATGATGTCAACCTCTTTGACGACCTCTCTGGCCCAACGGTCACGACACCGTAGGTCCCGGGTTCCATCCCCGGTGGGGTAAAAATGGAAAATTATCCTTTTCAGATAGACCCGGGTCTTGGATGTTTGGATATTTATATATTTATATTTGTTATAAAATAGAGTATCGTTGAGTTAGTATCCCATAACACAAGTCTCGAACTGACTTTGGGGCTAACTCAATCTGTGTGATTTGTCCGTATAAAAAAACCTCTTACACACATCATGCTTTGTCAATGTCGTCGTAGTCCTCACAAAGACCCACCCAGTCGACCCGCTAAGACGCCCGTTCCGCGCATCTCGGTCTCAGCCTACCATCATTAAATAAAAGCTAGCATTTCGTATAAATTTTCGCAAGTCCCCGAGCAAAATAATCGTATTCGCGCTTCATTTGGCCGCTTCCTTTGCGTAATTTGCTATCTCCGTAATCATCACGTAAATATTCAGCAAGGTGGAGGTGACCTGACGTCCTGCGTGAGCTGCAAATGTGATAAACGGCAATGCGGCGCGATAACATGCCGTGCTATAAGAAGACGCGACGCGCCGTCAAGATAACAAGCGAAAGTTTGGATGTGAGTTTGTGAATTTGTGAGGATGTTTATTACTCAATCACGCAAAATCTACTGGACAGACTTTGATGAAATTTGGTACACGGGTATACCACGGGAATAGCTCATAGAGTTTTTTTTATCTCGAAATTCCTACGGGAGCAAAGCCCCGGAGCGCGGCTAGTACGTCCATACATTTGACATTTGGCAATGCGGCGCGAAGCGATGCCGTATAATTTCCATATGAAATACTTGTCAACATATGTCTTAGATTGCCGCTAGAGGGCGCCCTTCAACTATACACTGTTTATTTCGGTCCGCTTAGTTTTATTATTTAAAAATAGAAATCCTTGATATTGCACTTTAAAAGTTGATTTAATTGAAAGTTATACAAGTGAAGTTTGTTGTTTTCCTGGAAGAAGAACGTTCCTGTTTCGTCCTGGTCGGCTGCATCCCTAAAATTGGTGCCCTTCTGCTACGGGATTGTGTCGTATATATTCAGTGTTCCTGCTATCTATTTTTCCCCTCTGTGCCCCTATGAAGTGTATTGTGTGACTAATTAGTGCAATTACTAAAGTTCTGGGATAATTTATCCCTTCGCATATTTCTTTGTTTATGATCGATTTTGCAACATCATTTAATTCAAACTTTTTTCGTCACAACGCCATCTATTGCCCTTGCTCCACACTAATTACCTCCCCTGCGTGTGCGCTTAATTCTCTTCATCTTGCGCTTTTGTGTGCTAACTGGATCCGAATTAGTTGTGCCTCACCCCAAGAGATGTCGCTGCCACAAAAAACAGACAACAACACGTCGGTTTGTGGTGCTTGCAGAGATCAGATAACATCTGATACATACTATTACTTAAAATGTCGCTCCTGCAATGTCGTTTATCACTGCGACTGCCTGAACATAAAAAAGGAGTGTTTCTCAGCACTTACCGAAGACTTCATTTCTTGCTGGAGATGTCCTCCTGTTCCAATATTACAAGACGTGCTGGGTCTAATTTGAATACTCCTGTACGCAGCACACAGGTACCACTTAACAACACTTCAATGGACATCATGGATGTGTCCTTCGCCAACCGGGACTCCCCTGCCAGGAGCAGCCTGAGGCCAGAAAATACAGTTGACCTCGGCTCATTCTCTCGTGAACTGTTCGACAAGCTGCAAGTTTGGCAAATTGAAATGAAGAAAGATGTGGATGGAATTCGTGCGGAATTAAAAGCGTCCTTGTCAGAGATTAGGAGTGAAATTATACATCTCAGGGCTGAGCAAAGTAAAATTAATACTAATGTGTCCTCACTAACTCAGGATGTAACTACTCTCAAGACCTCCGTAGAGTTCTGTTGTGCTGAGCATGAGGACCTCAAGAAACGCTTAGCTGATGTCTCTAACTGCAGCAGTGACGTCAGCCCCATTATTACCAGCCTAGAGCAAAAGGTCGATTCGCTCGAGCTGCAGGCACGTCAGTGCAACTTGGAGATCTGCAATGTGCCTGAAAGACGTAATGAAATGTTACCTGCAATCATCGATGCCATGAGTTCTGCGCTGAAGATTCCAATACCCCCTACCAGCATCGTGTCTGTGCATAGAGTCCCCACGCTCAGGGAGATAGCAAAAGGCCTAAAAATATAATAGTCAAATTTACCACTCGCATTTTACGAAATAACGTTCTTAGTGCCTACAGGAGGGCAAAGGGCCTGAAGTCAGATCAGGTAGGAGTGCCTGGCTCCCCAGTAAAAATATACTTAAACGAACACCTTACGTTAAAAAAGAAGCACTTATTTCTGTCAGTGTCGCGAAGCCGCCAAGAAGAACAACTTTAGGTATGTTTGGGTCAAGAACTCCTCTATCCTTGTACGTGAACGAGATGATTCCCCAGCTTTTGTCATCAGGTCGGAAAAAGACCTGGAAAAGATCGTTTCCGCTGATAGGTGATGGAGCCCTCCTGTCAGTACTCAGGAGTGCACTACATATTCCTATTTGTTTTGAATGTTTTATGGTAACTGTTTACTTGTTTGTGTTTGGTACTTTTTTACATAAGCTTCATCGCTCAATTATATTATGTATAGTTAATAGTATTCTGATTCGGATATATTGTCTCTTTATTTTGAATTGTGTTTTAATAACTGTTTTTTGTTGTTTTGTCTGTACTTTTCTGCGTATACCTAACCTCTCAACCGTACTACACAATATTCCTAAATCACTTTTTAAAATGTCATTGGAGTCTTACCTATTTTGTATGTGCATCTATATCGCGTACATAACATACATAACTTGTCATTGGTTGTGCATTTTTAGCAATAACAAACTTTTCCTACTTAATTCCTATAACACTTTGTTTACAAACACACTTGACACAATACGTCACTGTCAACACGAACATAGATTACTCATCTTTGTTTATGGATAGTAAGCTGTCTATTTATTACCAAAATTGCGGCGGCATTAGAACGAAACTCCAGACACTTTATATGAATATTCTTTCTTCTACCTACGATGTTATTGTACTTACCGAGACTTGGTTAACACCTGAAATCCATAATAATGAGTTCATAGATGAGAGATATGTTGTTTTCAGGCGGGACCGGGATAGAAAAGCGACAAATAAGGATGACGGCGGAGGGGTTTTGGTGGCGATTTTGAGGGGTTTATGTCCTGCTGAACTAGATTTATCTCATATACCCTGTGATGTTGTACAGCCCTCCTGCATAGAGCAGGTTTTTGTAGAAATTCCCGGCAGTGAGCCGAACACAAGGCATATTATTAGCGCTGCTTATATACCACCATGGGCGAGAGTTGGAGCCTACGAAGGCCATTTCGACTACCTTCTTGAAACCTTTACCAGTGTTAGCAATATAGACAAAATTTTCATAATTGGAGATTACAACTTACCTGAGCTGGTCTGGACTCACTCCAATCACACTACACCGGAAGGCGGCCTCACTCATGATAGTACTTCCTCTGGTGGGATTCAATTGAATAGATGCATGTCGGCCCTTGAATGTGCTCAGTACAACCACCTGCTCAACGCAAATGGTCGAATTTTGGATTTGGTAGTAAGTAATGTGCGTTGTCTGATTCAGGCTCAGCCTAACTCATTGGTTGGACCCAATACGAACCACCCTCCTTTTGTAACTTATGTAGCTGCGTCAGTGCCTGAACGTGCCTTGTTGAAAAATCCTAGCCCGAAATATAACTTCTATAAAGCTGACTATGATGCAATAAATAGGGAAATTTCTAATATCAGTTGGGATGGCGAACTAAGCGGTCTTACCATAGCTGAATCCGTAGACTTTTTTTACAATCGTGTTAATGGTATTATAAAGAAGTACACTCCTTTGTCCTACCCTAAGTCAAATAAGTTCCCAATTTGGTTTACACCCTCGCTTATTAAATTATTTAAAAAGAAACAGAGGGCCTGGGTCAAGTGGAAGAAATACCTAAATGACTCTGACTACGAACATTTTTCTTATTATAGAAGCATTTTCAAGGACAGATGTGAAAAACGCTACTGTGAATATATGCGATGCGTCGAAAACAATATAACTACCGATATAAAGCACTTTTGGTCCTACATGGCTAACCGTAAAGGTAAGTCTAATATACCTTCAACTATGAAATATAAAGATAATACATCGGCTAAGCCAGAGGTAATTTGTAACTTGTTTTCTGACTATTTTAAATCCGTCTTTGAGCCGCCATCCCTGGCCTAGATAATTGGCAACCGCCATCTGATGCCGGATTAAATAACAATAATGTATTACTATCCAATTTATTTCTGAGCCAGGAGAAAATACTTCATGAGCTCAATAATATTAATACATCTAAAGGTGCGGGACCGGATGGTATCCCGCCGTACTTCTTAAAACATACAGCTTGCAGCCTAAGTAGGCCTCTTTACATCATCTACAATAGATGTCTAGCTGAGGGCTTCTTTTCCTGACTTATGGAAATGTGCCTATATCACACCCGTGCACAAAAAAGGCGACAAAAAGAATGTTGAGCAGTATCGCCCCATCTCCATTCTTTCAGCGTTAGCAAAACTCTTTGAACGTCTTGTTCATAACGAAATATACCCGGTCCTACACAGCATTATAATTAAAGAACAGCATGGTTTTGTAAAATCTCGCTCCACCACATCAAACCTGGTTGTATTCACCAGTGATCTATTTACAAATCTTGATAATCGAGTACAAGTTGACGTTGTTTACACCGATTATGAGAAGGCATTTGATAAGGTGGACCATGAAATATTGCTAAATAAACTTGCGTATAATGGCATCCGTGGTGATTTGCTTCGCTGGTTTCAGTCATATATAAAAAATAGAACCCAGACTGTTGTTGTTAATGGCTTTCAGTCTGATGTTGTGCGCGTCACTTCTGGCGTTCCTCAGGGTTCCATACTGGGACCCCTTCTTTTTGTTCTATTCATTAATGATATTAAATCTTGCTTTGAAAATTCGAAATTTCTAATGTATGCGGATGATCTGAAGGTTTATAAAGCTATTAAATCTGTAAATGACAGTAAAGCTCTTCAACACGACCTAGACAGGCTCTCAGATTATTGTACAGTGAATAAGCTCCATCTTAGCCTACCCAAATGCCACTTTATCCGATTCACCAAAAATATTAGACAATTTACTTATGACTATAGTCTATGTAACGCCCCACTTACTAAAGTAACATCTGTAACAGACCTGGGAATCGTTCTTGATGATAAACTTACTCTAGTTGCCCACGTCCAGAATATCACCAATAAAGCATTTAAATTATTTGGATTTGTCCTCAGATCTTCCGCTGATTTTAAAAAACACTCCACATACCTTTACTTATATAAAACCTTAGTTAGACCACAGCTTGAGTATGCTGTCCCAGTATGGAATCCTTTTTATAACAAATATGTTCTTGCTATTGAGAAAGTCCAACGTAAATTTTTGCGAACCATGCACTACAAATGTCATCGTCGTTATCTATCGTACCAGCACCTTCTTGATAAATATGATTTACTTACTCTGGACTCTAGACGTAAATTTCTGGAAGCTATATTTCTTTTCAAAATAATGCACAACCAAATAGACTCCACTGAACTTGTTGACAAAATCTCTTACATTGTTCCCAGATCTAGCGCCAAGCGCAAAATACGCCCTCAACCGCTATTTGCAACAAATATTTGCCATACTAATTCGGGCCGGCGTTCTCCAATGCGTCGTATGGTTGAGACTCAAAACAAAATGTTTGAAAGTATTGATATATTTGCCTGTTCAGTTTATAAGTATAAGAGACTTCTTCGTCAGTTATTGTCTGATCATAATGACTCGCACTCCTTTTCATAACTTATATATACATATATATATATATATTTTCTTTTCTCTTCTTCCTGTGATTTGTTTGTATAACTTCTTCTACTTATATTAGTTTACCATCCTATTTTGTATAATTTATAACACATGTATAACATTATTCTCTTATTTGTTCTAAGCAAAATAAACTTCTTTATTTTTTATTTAACTTTCCACCCACTAGCAGCAACTTGTTATCACTATGTATTTAAACAAGCTGTGAATAGCGTGGTTGGTTACAAAATTACTATTACTTTAGATTTAAGTCCTTTTTTTTTTCAAACTTTTTATTTTGTAACTGTTTGTTGTTCCTTAATAAATAAATAAATAAATAAACATAGGCCACAAGTACACGTGACATTCACGCATAGCGTGGCGACACGCGCAGCGTTGTCGCATTTGCAGCTCACGCAGGACGTTGGGTGACAGAGAATCTTTTTAGTGAGTCAAGTCGTGACTTCCCAACTTGATCAGGGATACGATTTTATGAGGGGTATGCTGATTTGGTGCAGGCGTATTGGTTACGTTTAAGTGACAATGTATTTTAGATATAGTCTGAATAGTATTTATAGTGCTCATGAAATATTTGTCATGATGTTCATGATAATCAGTATTTAAAAACATTTACGCTGACTGATTAGTATATCAACGCAGAGACGAAACCGCTGAACGTAGAAACCTGAAACTTTGCCGAGAGGTTTTCTATATAGCGTTAGTAAGCTCTAATAAAGGAATTATATATAACTAGCTTTTGCCCGCGGCTTCGCCCGCGTGAATTTCCCACGGGAACAGTGCTTTTTCCCGGGATAAAAAGTAGCCTATGTGCTATTCCAGGTCATTATCTACCTCTGTACCAAATTTCATCGAAATCCGTCCAGTAGATTTTGCGTGATTGAGTAACAAACATCCTCACAAACTCACAAACTCACAAACTCACAAATTCACAAACTCACAAATTCACAAACTCACAAACTCACATCCAAACTTTCGCATTTATAATATTAGTATGGATTAACCCCCAAGGGGTGAAATCAGTGAAAATCGACGAGAGCGACGCCGAAAGCAAATGCAAGTAAATAGCAATTGTTATTGTGGTACCTAATTTTGCCATTTTCTTCTCCATTCTTCATACTAGCTTAGCTAGAAATCCCTTTTTGGGATAAGTCCGCCATTGTACGCCTCTCTTTTTGTTTGACTATATTTTGTATTTTTCTTGTGTGTATGTGCAATAAAGAATTTACAAACAAACTAGCTGATATAACATGAACTAGAGAATATACATTCTCACGATGTTTTCCTTCACCAAAATCCAGTGAAAACTATTTTAAATGAGTGAGGTCCTCCCCCTCTTCCTCCTTTAGCCGTATTCTTCATGACTGAGGGTCATGGTCAATTTGTGGTCAATATATGGAATGAAACACACATCGACTATCTTGGCAGTATACAATTCAAACCAACAACTAGAACCAACAACTAGACCATCACCGCTTTATTCTTATTATACTTTAAATACATTCTAAGGTCTCTCTTACACCTTATAAAATTAATTAATCACTACTTAATAAATCAATGATTCATTATAATGAATCGCTATCAATGAGAGCAGGCCTTCAGATTTTTCCCTCGTCAACCCATTCTGCCCAATTTAATTGTGCTAATAAGAAAATGAGATTTTGGTTTGGGGGTCGCTAGTGTGAGGAAAATTGTGAATTTATCGAAGTAATAAATTTATAGGCTGGTTCTGGGTAAGCTCGTTACATCGTAGACCTCATCTCTCGGGCAAGATTGTAGTCAAGAGCAAACCCATATTTAATATTTAAAAAAAAGTAGAATTTTGAAATATGTAACAGTCTTGGTGTTGCGATGACCGTTTTTCTTCAAGTTGGCCGCATGCCTATTTGCCTACATCCTTCCTACTATTATAAATGCGACAGTTTGGGTGTAACTTTATGACTTTGTGAGTTTGGAAGGACGTTTGTTACTCAATCACGCAAAATCTCCTAGACGGATTTCGATGAAATTTGGTATACGTTTAGAAAAATACCGGGAATAGCACATAGGGTTCTTTTTATCCCGAAATTCCCACGGGAGCGAAGCCCCGGGGCGCGGCTAGTAGTAGTACACGAAATAACGTATGTTTGGTACGGTTTATAGGTTTCATATCATGCAACTTTATGTAGGTATGTAAAATTGAATAACTCTTGGAGATATTTATTTTAAAGCAACAGGTACGTACACAAAAAATATACAGCGAATACAAAAAAAAATAACAAAAAGATCAACAGTATAAAACTCGAAACACATTATTCAAATCATCTTAACATAAACAAATAATATTGATCTCAAGATTCGTTTAAAAGAAGGTAATGCGGGAGCTTAAAAAATCAGGAATAATTTAAAAACAAACTTTTGGGGGTTCCCCCAATATTTAATTTCACGTCGGGTCTCGATCTTCACATTTTCGACTTAGCTTAATAATTTTACGAATTTTATAAAAGCAGTTATAGATTTGCATAGAGAACGGGATATTTGGAGCGATGCCACTAGATGGCAGTAGATGTCAAATCAAATCAGATGCTTTATTAGGCGACTTGAGTAAAATCTAAATAAATGTAAATATAAAAAAAAACAGCTTTTCCGTACTATTTTGTAATACCTAATCGTCCAAAATGTATGTAACAGCTGTTTTTTTTTTTAAATGTCAGTCGGATCCACACAAAAAGTTGCTCATATTCATGAGTATTTTCAACAGTAGAAATTACACCAAAGATTTTAAATTCACCCTGTATATTACGCAATCAAGAAAACATAACTCGTTGCGAATAGCATGTGAAATCGAAACCAAAGTCGAAATATCTAAATTTAAAAAAACTATCGATGTTCGTTAGTTGCGTCCCAACACTAGCCCACAATAATATCGCTGAATCAGTACCATCTCGTTATAAGTTTCCCAGATCAATAATGTTCGTTAGGAAAACGTAACTTCGTACAAATATTTGAAGACGCAACAGTAGGTTCGATTCCCGATTAATAAATCTAACTGCACTAAAACTATGTTGAAAATATGAACAGTTTATTGAAAAATTGTGGTTTCATTTAATCTGAATTGTTGAATTTTCGTTATAGTTTAATGAAAAAATTACTTGTTTTAATGAACAAGGTTTGGATCGTTAAATTACTTAAATAAATTGAGCAATATTTTTAAAGGTCAGAAAGAAGGGCATAGCAAAATATTGTACGTATTATTTGTATAGTGCCGAGGGCATTGTCCGATTTCACTGTATTTGTTGAGGTTACCCACCCTGATTCCTAATTCTCAAATATTCTTTGGGTATCAGAATAACCTTTTCGCTGAAAGATAATTTTATTTTTACATAGGTATTTGAGGTCAAAGGATCATTCTAGGTCAGGTAATAATGCAAAATAGCCTTTTGACCACTTGACTACAGTCCCACACCAGCCTTCATTTTTTTCATTGTTATGTTGCTCTGGGATACCTCACACTTACATCTAGCAAGGCGATAAAAATGGTGAAAAGAATAAACTCACAAGAAAGAGTCATTTTGCTTACATGGGGACACTTTGCGAGGTAAGCTAACATTCTACGAAAGGGTCATTATACAAAAATGCCATTTTAAAAAAGGACATTTTGCGACCAGGGGATATCGTGATAGGTACCTATAGCATCGTTAAGAAGTTACATATACATAATATACTTTGGGGAAAAATAAATCATATGGTTCTGCAGATTGATACCGAACTACAAACTCTATGGATAAATCTCACAGATTTAGTTAACCCCAAAGTAAGATCGAGAGTTGTGATGGGATACTATATTTTATAACCAATACATACTCGTATATAGATAAACATCCAAGACCCAGGTCAATCTGAAAAAGATCATTTTCCATCTTGACGACCGGAGATCGCCCCCTAATACTATACATATAATAGTTAGTCTATACAGCATCTTATAGTAACATTATAATTTTGTCCATCCAACATTCCGATTCTTTCGTATTATTATAGCGATCGTCTAATGTTTTCCATGACAATACGCATTGTTATCTCATACTAGGTCCATTTTTGGATAATAGCCAAGACTGTCTACAAAAGGTGACTTTATTTTCATCGATAAATCTGATTCATGGAGCATTATGTATGTAAGGTGGATACTTTAGATTGCCAAGGTGAAATAATGAATTTTATAATATAGGTATAGGCTATTTTTAGCATCAAGTGATAGACACAACCTACGCAAAATCATTGTAAAGTCGGTCGACATATGTATGGTGACATCATAGAGATAAATTATGTACTAATAGTAGTTGTATTTCGATGTATGACATTTATTTATTTTATTTTAAACACACTAGCATAAGGTGATGCGTGTGTATTTAGTCGCATTTCCTCATGACTTAGGGTCGTGTGGTCATTATATGGAATGAAACACACACAACGACTCTCGTAGCAATTTTAATGGAGTGGTTTGCCATTGCCTTCTCCATTTCACACACTAGCTGATAATCATCAATCAGAGTGCAGTTTCCTTACGATGTTTTCCTTCACCGGAAGCAAGTGGTGTTCGATGAAAACTAACATGAGTCAGATTGGTATACAAACTCATGTAGCCCGGGCAGGATTCGAACCTGGGATTTTGCCCTACCACCCGGCCACCACCGCTTCATCGAGATTTTGTCTAATTTCTTCTTAAAGCTGTTGACTGTCAACAGCTGTTCTGTCTGTTCTGTTTTGTCTGAAAGTTTCTGTTCTTAAAGCAAAATTAGGATCCGAATCTGAGACATCACAGACTGACGTCGCGACGTCGGCTGTGAGGACGACGCGCCCCGACCTAATCATTTCATTTACAATCATCTTATAACTACTGAACCGCATAAAATCCCTTTTACGCTAACAGAACAATGAGAACGCGGTATATGTATACATTTTTACTTAGCTAACAAGCTAATTATTAAAAAATAAAAAAAACGCGACTGACAACTCACATAGCCTATGTCACTCGGAGGAATCCAAGGAATCACAAACTGAAATTTCACCCAAACCACCTGGATGACTGGCTGTCAACCACCGTGCGTTTCAAAAGACACTTCTTGCCACATACGACCAAACTGTGGAATCAGCTTCCTGCGGCGGTGTTCCCGAACCGATACGTCATTGGAACCTTCAAAAAACGAGCCTACGTCTTTTTAAAAGGCTGGCAACACTCCTGCGATACCCCTGGTGTTGTGGTTGTCCATGGGCAGCGGTGATTACTTACCATCAGGTGACCCGCTTGCTCGTTTGCCGCCCTATGTTATAAAAAAAAAAAAAAAACTAAAAATACCTCTCACATCAAAATCTGTTAAGCCAATCAGTTCTTATGGCGGAATAAAGAAACTTACATACAAACATACATGAACCCCTGAAAACATATTACTCCTTTTTTGGTCAGTCGTGTAAAAATACTGGCAATCTCTACAGTTAAAATAATATATACAAACCATTTCCTTTTTAAAATCGGTCGAAAATGTATCAAGTTAGTTAAGCTACCTTTTCATACGCGGGATTTCCCCTAATCCCTCATTTGAACAAGGGCGTAAAACCTTAAAATTTATCAAAAGACGATTAAACACGAGCCTGAAAGGGCTTAATGATAACATACAAATCGTGTGAAGGGTTTATAGGTTTAGGGACTTTTGAGAAATAACATTAATATGAATCGTAAACATTTTTCTATGAGCTAAAAGGACTTTCGCACGTCCGTAGGAGTCCGTGTTGCTCCATGACGTTTTGATTTATTCCGATCCAATACCACGAACGAATACCACTGATAGTAAGTACTCTCATATAGAAATAAAATAGGTGACGCATGCCTAATGCGTTTCAATAGAAATTGGATATGGTGAAGATTTTCGATGTGCAGGATTAAAATGCGATAGCTCAGTTGGAAGAGCAAGGTCGTATAAAGACCTGGGGCCCTATTTTTGAAAGTATGACATACCGCTGAAAACGAATAGGCTATTATGTCGCACTCGTCCTACTATGTCACTAAAAACATAAAAGCCGTATTTTTGAAATCACTCGTCTAGCAATGTTGCCAGTGATATGAAAATAATGCAAGAAATAATTTCTGCTCCATTCTACGCAACGAAAACCGAATCGGTAACGAATCGTGAAAAAAATGTTCGTAAATTTTCAATCAAAGAGAACGTAAGCGTTAAACGGAACGCAAAATTGAAAATTCTAATAGATTCGACTTTGACGTAGACTAGATTTTGACGTAAAAAACGTTCGACCACCAAATCATACGAAAACGAGTGGTCTAGACCACTCGTTGCGAATTATTCGACATAGAAAATTCAAAAATACAGAATAATGGATATCGAATGAAAAATCATTCGGCTCACGCTTTTGGTGAGTCACACTTTCAAAAATAGGGCCCCTGGTCGCGGGTTCAAGTCCTGCTCGCAGGACGCTGAGATGCTTGAAAATTCGAAACAAAATTAATAACCACTGATATTACTTTGAATTTTTAACTATTTTCTATTTCGAACCAATACCACTCTTTAAATTATTTAATTTTATGTCCAAACGAATACCAAAACTTGAATTTTGTACAGTCAGCTCAGTCATAAAATCGCTTATTTTGATCTAACAGATTTTTTTTTTGCAAATAAAAATTTTTGAATATACCAGCTTTGCCCGCAAACTCGAGAACTAATGTCAAAATTTTTTTTTTAGATTTCATGAAGTATTTAAGTAGTTATTAATAGGTATTTTTAACTAAAAAAAATCATCAGCGTCGTTATCCACAAGAATGGTGCTGATATATATTTTTTTGGGTGTAAATCTAAGATGTCATAAGTCATGTAGTAGTTATTATACAAATATTCAGGGAACTATTAAATACTAGCTTTTCGCTAGCGTTAATTTCCCACGGAAACAGTGCTTTTTCCCGCGATGAAGAGTGTCCTATGTCCTTCTCAGTACGTCAAATTATGTGTATGCGAAATTTCAGGAAGATTGGTTCAGTATATAAAGCTGAAGAGGTAACATATAAACAAATGACTGCGGTGACTGCTTACCATCAGGCAACCCGCATGCTCGTTTGCCTACTATTCTATAAAAAAATAAAAAAAAATAAAAAACAAACAAACTCACTTTCGCATTTATAACACTAGTGGTTCGCCGCGAACTTAGACCTCGCGATTATTATTTTAAAAATATGCGTAGATCTCAAAAACGGCTGAACCGATTTTGTTTCGCAACGAACTTAAAAAATCTATGGATAGTTGCTACACGTATTCTTAATATCATCGTAATTAATTCAACGGTTCGAGAGTTATCGCGGAACAAACATACATATATACAAACAATGTGTTTTCGCCCCAACTTAAATTATAGAATATTAGTTAGCATAGGATTATGATTATTGTATCTCTTTAATTTGGACCATTACTTTAGAAATATTGACTTCAAATTTCTTATTTTTTATGTCTTTGATCTGGAAATATTTTCGACAAATTTGTACATCCATTATACGTGACGTGACTATTTTCACAAGAGGACAATACTTGTTTGTCGTCACAAGACGTATTAGGATTATGTTTGTCGCGCAAATTCCGCTGATTTCGACCAAAACCAGAATTGGATGGTTATTGTTGCAAAAATTGATATAAAGCATCTTTGGCTATTGAAAAAGTATGTCTTACGCGTATTTTTTTATCTGTACCTAATGAGTTTTATATGGAAGTAATACCTATTACTAGTAGGTAGTAGGATTCATACATTCATTTCATTTTTTTGGCCTGTGGTGTGGCCCTAGAATAGCACCAACCCATCTCTTCCCGTGGGTGTCGTAAGAGGCGACTAAGGGATAAAAAACACCGGAGGATGGGCAGCAGCATCTTTCCGCGTACTATGCCATCACACTGCGATCGCCAACCCGCCTGCCAAGCGTGGCGATTACGGCAAAACCCCCCACGGATAAAATCCTTGGGGGAGGCCTTTGTCCAGCAGTGGACGTCTTTAGGCTGAGAGAGAGTAGGATTCATTAATTCAATGATTTTATTTGAATAATAATATTAAAATGAAGTAGAGATTACTCAAAGCCCAAAAAGAGCTCTTAAATTTAATCTGTGATACACACACACTTGGTAGCCAATATCACTCTACAGTCCACCAACTATCTCCACACATAAAATCACATCAATCAAGTGAAAGGACAGACAAACAAACACATTTTCACAACTATAATAAAACTGAAACAATTCGTAAGAAAAAACGAATTTTTAGGAATTTTTTCTGTCTATCTGTATATTTCAACGCGCAACACATAAAAACTACTGGACGAAATTTGATGCGGATACCACATTTGTATTGTTGAAGGTTTAACCTAAAATCTTTCTCTCTCTCTCTCTCTCTCTCAGCCGAAAGACGTCCACTACTGGACAAAGGATTTCCATAACGACCGGTCCTGCGCTGCCCGCATCCATGCGCATCCTGCGACCTTCTCCAGGTCGTCGGTCCACCGAGTGGGAGGCCTGCCAACACTACGTTTTCCGGTTCGTGGTCGCCACTCGAGAATTTTTCTGCCCCGACGGCTATCTGTTCTACGACCTATGTGCCCCGCCCACTGCCACTTAAGTTTCGCGATTCTGCGGGCTATGTCGGTTACTTTAGTTCTCCTACGGATCTCCTCATTTCTGATTCGATCACGCAGGGAAACTCCGAGCATAGCGCGCTCCATCGCCCTTTGGGTGACCTCGAGCCTTCTTATGAGGCCCATAGTAAGCGACCACGTCTCTGTTCCGTATGTGGCAAAATCTTACGTAGAATCTACCTAAAATCTTACGTAGATACTTAGATACGCCGCTTAGAACCGGAGATATTAATAATACTAAAAAATAATAATACTAAAAGTAAAATACGCGCGGACGCGTACGGATTTTAATTGAACCAATATTGTCTTAGTATTCAGAATTGTTCAAACCGCAAATCTCTAGGGACTAAACCCCAATCGATGGAAAATGGCTGAAAGACAGAAAAGCCTATAATTTGCGGCGGAGGGTTAGCCAATTACGACCCTCTCAATTGTATTCTGCTACGAGGTAGGTTATTGAAATTGAATTAGTTACTGTTTGAACAATGTAGGGTTTAGATTAGTGCGAAGAATATCTGTATTATGAAAAGAAACATCTACTATTTTTAGGCAATTTTTAATGGAGAAATATTAGGTAAATAAATTCTTATTTTGAATTGGCTTTCATTCATTCATTCAATCTATTTATTTTCATTACATGTAGGTTTACATATAAGCATTGTTCTAATAGGTATTACCACTAAATAGGTACTACATTTTACCATTTGCGGAAGTACGCCAAAATTGCGATTTATTCCACATTTGCCGAAAGGTTTAGCTCTACATTTCAAACTTTTCGCTTTCGGAAACGTATAAAATGTACCCCTTTCTGCTCCATTGAAGTTTTATAAAAGTATATTTAATTCACCTAGGTGAATTAGCCCAGTGTGTGCATATTACGAAGGTACTTGAACATTCATATTTAAGTTGTCCATACTGGAAACTATTATTAAAAACAAGCAATGTGCAAATATCCTCTAAATCTATCTATTTTATGTATATTGATGGTAATAATACCTTCTTTTCCTTCTTTTGCAGCTTAATTAATCCACTGCAAGACATAAGCCTCCTCTAATGCACGCCAAGCTTCACGGTCTTGTGCAATCCTTTCAATAATTGTCCTCCAACTTCGGCGACGTCGTCACCCCAACGGGCAGCTGGTTTGCCTTTTCGATAATAAAAAACTAAAAAATCCAATAACGTAAAAACGTAAGTCACAGCTTGTCTACATGTTAACCCTACAAACGGTGTCCCATCTCCCAAAAACACCCAAAAACGATGATTGATCGCCACCACGCCTCCCATATCGAGGGTTGAACGGTTCACTCCGTTTGACGTCTTTATAATATGTATTTACCGTGACATAGTACTATATTATCTGTTACTTGGAGGAATATGTCTTAAACTAATATTAAAGTTTTTTTTAAAGAAAAACAAGCTTTTTTCGTCAACATCGATCTCTCTTATTTCCTCATGACTGAGGGTAGTGGTCATTATATGGAATGAAACACACAACGACTCTCTTGGATGTTTTTAATGGAGTGGTTTATCATTACCTTCTCCATTTCACACACTACACTAGCTGATAATCATCAACCAGAGTGCAGGTTTCCTCACGATGTTTTCCTTCGCCGGAAGCAAGTGGTGGTTGTTGAAAACAATCATAAGTACATGAGTCAGATTGGTATACAAACTCATGTAACACGGGCAGGATTCGAACCTGGGACAGGCGGGCGCCCTACCACTCGGCCACCACCACCGTGGCATTAAATGCGTAACAAAAATTTATGTAATTTAACCGTTTAGGAGCATCGATATAATATGTACTAACGCAATAGTTGTATTTCATGTTGAGGAGTTCCCTCAATGTAAGCCCATCTTGGTTGCACCTTCAGGTTATGCTTATCATAATAATGTAATTATATTAACGGTGTGCTCACATGCCCGCAGTGTGCGAGGGTTTTCTATAATAAGATTGGCTACATAAGCCACATGCGAGCTCACGAGAGAGCCTAGAAGTGTTCGCCATGACTGAAATCGGTCGGAAACACATCATTATCATAATAATTTATTGTCAACGAAACTGAAGCCACATGTTAATTTTCGACTCTATAGGGCATGTAGGTCTTTAACTTGCAAAATTACAGACAGACACCGGGACAGGTAAACCAAAATAAAAGCTGTTAATATATATAATTATGTCAACTACCTAAGGTCCTAAGCTCCGTTGCATACAAACAAATTCTAAGGAAAAATTTCATTAGACTGTGTTAGTAAATCTTAAATCTATATATATGTAACTCAAAGGTGACTAGTCAGTCAGCCAGTCGGCTGATACGCACAGCCCAAACCACTGGACGGATCGGGCTGAAATTTGGCATGCAGGTAGATATTATGACGTAGGCATCCGCTAAGAAAAGATTAACGCGAGCGAAGCCGCTGGCGAAAGCTAGTACTATATAAACTCGCTAGAGTTTATATTAAGTATAGTATTTGGTCTTAGTGAGCCAAGGATTTTCAGAGTTCTAACCACCTTATGTCGGCGGTGATAAAATAATGCGTGCCTTATTTCTCTTTCATTATTTCAATTATGTGTGAATACTCGAAAATAATATTATAATCAAGGTTTTAAAATATAAAATACAGAAACATTTCGCCCCACAGGTTGAAAACACACGCTTACATATTTCCCAAAATTGAGTTACCTCCTCGCATTGGTAACACAATTCTTGCGTACATTTTATGAATTTATCGTTTTTTTCGTGAAATTGAATTCCAATGCTATTTTGTTTGAAAAATGTTGAGTTATGAGCTTATCGTTACATTATTTTAATAGCTTTTGCTCTAAGCTTAATCCGCGTGAATTTCGTTTTTTGTTTATAACCTGATATGGTTGTAATTTTGCGCACATTCTCTCCAAAAAAAAAGTTTTTACGTTCACCACCGGTTTCGTATCTGCGTTGGTATACCAATTGTGCGAAGTGGAGAAGAAAAAGAAGCAAAGCGGACCCTGGGCTCCGCGTACGCTGAGGATGCAACCGGGAAAATGCTTAGTTAAGATCATCATCATCTCGGGTCAAAATGGCATAAATTAGCATTTTTTTTACCAGTATTTAGATGAGATAGAGGCCTAGGTAGGTAAGGTAAAAGTAGCAGAATGTAAAAGAAACCGAGGCACATCCTGCGTTCACGAGTTGACGCACATAACCAATCTATTCTAACCGCACCTATAGTTGCCGTCACGTAAAAAGGCCGCTGCGGTTAAGCTGCGCCGTGGACGATATATCGGTCTATGCGGTGAGCGGGCCACCTCACCCTACCATCGGCCTTTTCACGTGATGGGAAGTATACATTGTTGTAGATTCAATACCTACTAAGTTTCTTCTACTATCTTGTAGATGATAGATTCTCCTCTACTCGAAATAATTCATTCTTGATTAGAGCGAGTTCATTCAGACGAAGAACAACATGGTGGTGGTTCGCAGAGACTTCAGAGACATTTAAAATCGGTGGTAGGTGAATACATACATATAATCATGCCTCTTTTCCCGTGGGGTAGGCAGAGACTAGCGATTTCCACTTGCTACGATCCTTACAGATCTCTCTTGCTTTCTCTACACTAAGTGAATGTAAACTTTAGCAATTTATTTTAGAGTTTATTTTTTTTAAATTAGGTTTTTAAAACTATGAATAAGAATTATTCACAAATCTTTTATTATTAGTTGCGCCTCGAGGATTAACCACCTATTTAAAAAAAATCCTCGAAACAGGTAATTTTACCTTGAAAACCACTTGATTATTAGAAATGGTTCTTAGTTTTCCCTACTAACGGGACGATTAGCGAACGGGACGATGAGCGAACGGGACAAACACTTATGGTTTTGAGACCGGGACATTTTGCCATTTTGGTTGTTTATCTATATATGTATTTGTCATAAAATATAGTATCGTTGAGTTAGTATCCCATAACACAAATCCCGAACTTACTTTGGGGCTAACTCAAACTGTGTGATTTGTCCGTGTATATTTATTTATTTATTTGCGAAAGAGACCTTACGATCAGAATCGAATTTACCTCGTTAAAAAAGCACGTTGCCACAACAATTCAGTCGTCAACGTCACTCTAAAGTATATACTTGATCCTTCTATGACACTTAACTTTACTATTATGTATGTGAAAAATGTATATATCTCGGCACTCCGAGTAATGACGTCATTATACCCAGCTGGGTTCGGGATGAGGGAGGCTGGATCAACTTTTTGTCGATTCAAAACGACCGCATAGAGAAATTTATTTTGTGACCAGTTACGGCCGGCAGCTTCTTTAGCTTAATTTTGGGATAAAAAGTATGATATAAGTACTCTACCTGTTTTCCAAATTAAGTTAAATTTTGTTTAAATGTTGCTTGAAAAGAAGTTACAAACTTATCCCTTATAGCCTTTATTGCGATAGCCACTTTACGATAGTGTCACATCAGAAGACTTGAAATAAGTCTGATACTTAACTAATGTGGGATATGGGGCAAAGAAAGGCGAAACAAAATAACTTTAAAAGATTTATTTAGCGAACGCGACAGAGTAGCGGTTGTTCTTTATCGTCAACGTAAGTTAATATGGCTACCGTGACTCAACCTATCTCCTTCACTCATCCTCTCTCGCTCACATCCGTTCATAAACAAACATGCATCATCTCATAGTCATCTATCGTTCAAAAACCATTCATTCCTACAATCGGCCGTCCTGCATTTTGTCTGTCCTCAGGCATAAACATAATTACAATTTTTCCTGAACGTTACGTTATACAATACAAAGATTAAAACCTTAACATTCCGTTTCTCTCACATACCGCTGAAAAAAAAACAAAACAAGTTATTAGGCAACAAAAACAAAAGTTTACCTTCTGTGGCTAGGCTATTCTACTGGCCACTTTTTCATATTGTCAGCAGAAGTCGAAGTCTTAAATGGCCCATCTCCTTCTCTTGATAATTTCTCTACATCATAGCGATCATTTCTCTTGATCTTTACCACTTTGTAAGGGCCTAAAAACTTGGGCTTGATCTTTAATCCACCGCCAAATTGTGTACGTTTGATAGCTACTAGCTCACCAATCTTGTACTGGGTAGCTTTGTTCCTATTCTTGTTGAAATTCTTCTTATTTTCCTCTTGTAATTTAAGTATCTGTTCCTTTGCCCTCTTACGTAATTCTTCTCTACTTTCTATGAAGAAACTTCTTTCTTCCTGTTGAAGTAATTCATAAAGTTCTTCATCCATTCCTGTTTTCATTTTCACACCTGTGAGTAACTCAAACGGGGTCGTGTTGATACTCCTGTGGAAAGTACTGTTGATAGCTTGTTGTACTTTACTGACATGCTTGTACCACAGAGCAGGCTTCTCAATGCATAGTTTCGTTAGGACAGATATAATTGTTCTGTGAACTCGTTCCACTTGTCCATTGCCTCGAGGAACACCAGTTGTAATTTTCACATGTTCTATGCCTTCATCTCTACAGAAATCTGTGAACTCGTTGCTCGTAAAAGCCGTTCCACGGTCTGTAATAAAGCGTACAGGATTACCAAATGTTTGTTGATAAATTCGTAGTTTATTTAATGTTTCTCCCGCTGCAACACTCTTCGTTGGAAATAGCCAAACAAATTTCGTAAATCCATCTATAACGGTAAGTATATAATTGTACCGTTTCTTAGTTTCACTCATCGGGCCAATATGATCCAAGTGAACAGTATGTAGGGGACTATCTTTGTGAATCGGGTGTAATAATCCCTCCTTACGTTTTTTCCCCATAGCCAGAAGGCAAGGGATACAACTTGAAATGTAGTCTTGAACTTTGCTCTCTACATCCCTGATGCAGTAATCCTTACTAATAAGCTCAAGTGTTTTCTTCAAAGCAAAATGCCCATTTGAGTGAGCTTTCTCTATAATTGCAAGTTCCATACTTTTGGGTACAACCAAAAGCTTGTCTGCTCCTTTGTAGAGTAACCCATTTTGCAAGTAGTAATCTTCATACGGTTTTTCATTCAAAATCGTCGAGATCGCTTGCAGTCCTTCATCATGTGTTTGAGCTCTTTTCAAACTGTCATGTATACTGGTCATCACTGCTATATATGGGTTGCGGCTCAAAGCGTCAACATGCTTCATCCTACTGCCTGAACGATGTTCAACTACAAAGTCAAATTCTTGAAGTAATAGAGCCCACCTCGCTACTCGTGTACTTAAGTCTTTTTTCCTAAGTGTCATCTCGAATGCTTGACAATCAGTAACTATCCTGAATGGAATTCCGTATAGATAGTGCCGGAACTTCTTAACTGCTTCAATTACAGCCAAAGCTTCTAATTCATAGCTACTATATTTCTTCTCATACTCATTAGTCTTCCGACTCATATAGTAGACAGGATGTAGGTTACCATATTCATCTTTTTGCATAAGAATAGCTGCGCAAGCTAGGCTTGATGCATCTGTATGTAATTCAGTAGGTGCCTTTCTACTGAAAATTCTTAAAACTGGACTACTGGTCAACTTCTGTTTTAAAATCTGAAATGATTCCCTTTCTCGTTCACCAAATTCAAATTTGCAATCTTTCTTCAATAAATCAGTTAAGGGACTGGCAATTAATGCAAAATTATTGATGTACTTTCTGAAATATGACGCCAGACCAACAAAACTGTGCACCTGCTTAATAGTCTGAGGTTCTGGAAATTTTGCAATAGCCTCCGTCTTCTCCAAAGAAGGTCGTACTTCTCCATTTTCAATAATATGTCCAAGAAAGGTTATCCTTGGTGAAATCAAGCTTGCCTTTTTCCAATTTATCTGCAATCCATAATCCTTTGCAACACTGAGTACCTCTCTTAAATTAGCCAGTGCTTCGTGTTCGTTCTTAGCTGGAATGACAATATCGTCGATAAATATTATGACTTTGCCTACTGATATTAATTCTCTAAACACAGAGGACACAAATCGCATAAAATAGTTGGGACATATAGACAGACCAAAGGGCGCTCTTAAAAATTCAAATTGTCCATGATGGGTGACAAATGCAGTATACTTTACTGATTCTTCAGAAATAGGTAAGTGAAAAAATCCATTTTTTAAGTCGATAACACTGAATATCTTTGCTTCAGACAATTTGTCTATACAATCGTCAATAATTGGTAAAGGGAATTCATCTTTTAAAATTTTCTGATTTAACTTTCTATAATCAATGCAAATTCTTACTGAACCATCTCTTTTTCGGACAAGAACCAAAGGGCTAGAAAATTCTGAATGACTTACTCTCACTATTCCCTTGTCTAACCATTCTGCAATTTGTGACTCAACTTCCTGTTGCTCCTTTAAAGAAATCCTCCTGGGCCGCTGTGATATTGGGCTGTCATCCTTCAATATGATTTTCATCTTAATGGGAGACTCCTTGATCTGCTGTGGTTCGTAGTTCTTCACTAGACACTGCAATTCGTTCCTTACCTCGGGTATTTTGATGTGATCTGTGGAAGGAAGATCAGAACACACGTCATCACACATCATACAGCTTAGCCAGTCGTCCTCTTTCGCACTAAACCACACAGAGTTACCACGCATACACATTGTTACATTCTTCAGAAAATCACTACCTAAAATTATATCATAAGGCATATACTCGTTTTTCATTACATAAAAGAACGTTTTTATAAGTTTTACTGTCTATTTCGATGTCCGCACAGAAAGAGCCACTGGTATACGTAGAAAACTGTCCGAATCCACAAAACGCGAAGATTCACCGCATTGTCCAACACAACACCAATCTTGCTGCAGAGACCTTCCTTTATCAGATTGATGTCGCTCCCAGAATCAACGAGGGAATCCGTGATGTTCTCATATATTTTCACTTTTTTCAATGGTTTCTGCCGCTCCAAACTATTGTTTACACCGGCGTATACGTCACAGTGACATCGACGTTTTTGACATTGACACTGACACTCGGGAACAGGTCCGCCATCTTGCGCTGGCGCAAAGTTGCCAATCGCATGACATACCGGGTGAACTTGTTCATAGTGAAGTTCGCACGAACCCCCGTCGTTGCCGCCGTCGTCGGTGGCGCCATCGTCCATCGTATTGAAGAAACTGTGCTTCGGGTTCGATTCTTCCGGTGTCTTCGTGCGATTCCGTATATGTTCGTACTTGGAATTTGATGAGGATGATGCAATCACGCGCTTACTTGGACATTCTGCCGAAATATGACCGAACTCGTTACAATTGAAGCATTTTCTTCCTTTAGCGCGATTTGGGCAGTCTTCTGATTTATGGCTAGTATCTCCACAACCAAAACATCTCATCTTAGACGAACTGCCGCCGCCTGCACTCACTGCTTGATGATTTTGTTTACTGCGCGCCGCCGTACCGCTTGCATGCTTCATTTTTCTTTGACTGCATCATAAATCTTAAACTTTTCCTTGAGATCAGCGTATGTTGTTACACCGTAAAGCATAATTTTGTTTGTTTCCACGTCCTGAATCCCGTCAATGATGTATTTGATCGCCACATAATCAGGCATTTTTCCTCGTCTTCCTAGCTCTTTCATCGTCAGCATGTAATCAAGGCAGGATTCGCTCGGCTTCTTTTTTCGTGAACTCATCATCTCATGTACTGTCTTGACATCAATGGTATCGGGAAATTCCTTGATAATATTCGTCTTTAGCTCGTCCCACGACTTGTACGCGCGTTCGGCACGCAACCAAAGTTGTGCAGTGCCCTTGAGTGAGCGCCTCGCCATGAGGAGCTGCTGCGTAGGTGTCCATCCATAGATTTCGGCGTTGTCTTCAACATCCTGTACCCATCTTGCGACGGGATACGTCTTGTCCTGGCCTGTGAATTCAGGGATGAGGCCATCCATGAAATAAAGCATCGTATGTTTACCGCCGCTACTGCATTCGCTGAATTCGTCGTCTGGATCGTCTTGCCGGCTGCGTCGTCTTGATTCCTTCGGCATCCTGCGCTCAGCGTCGTAAACTCGTAAATCGTCGTCGTCGTTAATTCCGTTGCAGCGTGGGATACCGACTTGAACTTCACGGTGCCGGGATATATCCGTAATAATCGTCGTAATCCGCCTTTTTTTTATCCAATCCCGGACGAGCCCCCAAAAAATGTGGGATATGGGGCAAAGAAAGGCGAAACAAAATAACTTTTAAAGATTTATTTAGCGAACGCGACAGAGTAGCGGTTGTTCTTTTCGTCAACGTACGTAATCTTAATCTGGCTACCGTCACTCAACCTATCTCCTTCACTCATCCTCTCTCGCTCACATCCGTTCATAAACAAACATGCATCATCTCATAGTCATCTATCGTTCAAAAACCATTCATTCCTACACTAATATAAGTACTTTTGAAAATATAATCACAATGTACTAGTTTTTACCCGCGGCTTCGCGCGCGTGAATTTCCTACTGAAACAGTGTATTTTCCCGGTATGAAATGTACCATATGTCCTTCTCAGCACTTTGAATTATGTGTATGCGAAATTTCAGGAAGATTTGTTCAATAGATAAAGCGTGAAGAGGTAATAAACAAACAAATAAATAAACAAACTCACTTTCGCATTTATAATATTAGTAAGGATAGAAAGATTAGTCCGATTTGGAACTCCCTGCCTGCGTCTGTGTTCCCGAGCACGTATATACAACTTGACTCTCTTCAAAACCAGAGTGAATAGGCTGATTCTGGGTAAGCTCGCTACACCGTAGACCTTCATCCTGTCCTCGAGCAAGATTGTGGTCAAGAGCAAACCCATCTTTAATTAAAAAAAAACCGCTTAGGATACTAACAACCCAGCACGCAACTCTAGGTAGCGGTAATAGCGCTGCATTTACGATGAATTTCGGTAGATTGCTAAATCTGCTGACCGTACACTGTACCTAATAACTGTTTAACTGTCAAAAGACGCAGGCCCTCATCTGTCATATTCCGCGGTAAAATATACTGTCAAAATAATGTGCAGTACAAATTGGCCGGTGTGTTGATTTACAGGCAAACCTGACCCTAATATTATCCTTTGCGTGATTTATTAAGCTTTGAGTAACATGGGTTGGGCCATGTCTCATTGACGCCATATTGGATATATTTGAAGTTTATTAGTCCCAACTAATGAAGAAAAATTGGGCAAAGTTTATGTTTATCTTGTATGTATTATATAATTATAAATTATTAAACAACTGCTACTTTCTTAAGTCGTATTTCCTCATGATATGGCAATTTCAATGGAGTGGTTTGCCATTGCCTTCTCCATTTCACACTAGCTGATAATCATCATCCAGGGTGCAGTTTCCTCACGATGGTTTTCTTCACCGGATCGATGAAAATTAACAAAGGTACATACATGACACAGATTGGTATACAAACTCATGTAGCACGGGCAGGATTCGAACCTGAGATCTTTGCAGCCAATTGCCATGTCAATTGTCATGCCAATTCATGTGTCTTCAATTGATATAAATCTGTATTTATTTCATTGCTTTTATACGGAAGAAGCAATTTTTGTCGATTAGGGTTCTTAGTTAAGTCGATGAACGAAAAATGGTGTTTGTAAATTTTAAATTAAATGTACCCAGTGTGGGAACTTAGTACGGGTAGCGACATAAATCTCTATTACCATCAATGGTACAAGTTCATGGTACTACTGACACTGACGGTGCTTTTTCTATAGATATTATTACTAAGGTACCATCTGTGGTATCATATTCAAAATTTGTATTTTCAGTGCCAAAATTCATGTATCGCAGACTCCTTTAGTGCGCGATTCCCGCTACATCGGCCTCCAGTGTAAGGTGGCAAAGTTGTTTCCACTTACGTACGTGACACGTGTAGTAAACAGTACTACATGGTAAAGGGGCAGTTCCGTTCCTATCCTTGAAGCTGCGTCATAATCGCATAGCTCTACCGCCTGGGTGGATCATGAGTAGGCAACGCGAAAATGTTTTATCGTATTTCTCAACATATAGACAAAATTATATATGTTGTTGTTTTATATGGCTGTGAAGCCTGGACTTTAAAAGAAGACCTCCGAAAGAAGCTAGAAGCATTTGAGATGTGGTGCTATCGCAGAATGCTACGCATAAGCTGGACGGACCACATTACTAATATTGAGGTTCTCAGACGCATGAGCAAAAAGGTGGAGCTTGTTCGACCATTAAAATAAGAAAAGTCACGTACCTTGGTCATATATTGAGAAACACGCAATACCATCTCCTTCAAACTATCATGATGGGAAAGATTGCTGGAAAGCGTAGGGTGGGAGGACGGAAGATGTCTTGGCTCAGGAACATCAGAGAGTGGACGGGAATCAAAACAGTGGAACAACTGTTCAGACTGGCTTTGAACAAGGCTAAATTTAAGGAGCTGACTGCCAACATTCAGTGATGAATAGGCACATAAAGAAGAAGAAGAAGACAAAATTATAAAATAATACCGTTCAAACTTTAGTTGATACAAGTTTTGATATTGTATTTAATGTATTGTTTATTGTATTTGTATATAATTTTAATACCTACATAATTAGTTAAAGTTACTTTTGGCAATTTAATAAATTATGTATTAAGATTTGGCACTGCCTCGCCTACGATGATGCACCTAATATACCTAAATTAAATATTTAGAACGTGCCTAGTCCATCTTGTTTTCTTTCATCTTTAAAAGCGACTCGCTGACATAGACGTTTTACGTTAAAACTAACGGCCGTGTCACTCAGCCTCACCTTTCTACAGTGAAAACTTTACCATTCCTATTTGATACCATTTGATACTTCTTGACCGTGGATCCGATCGGAATAGAATATGTTTCAGAATATAACTGATTTCCTAGGGTAACAGTGTCAGGACCCTTTCAGCCGCTCATGTAACTGTATTTTGTAACCGGTTACAAAAGAAGAAAATTTGCTCTTTTCTCGTATCTAGTTACAAACTAAAATATTTCCGGCCAGTAACTACGTTTTGTAACCGCTGCGAGGTTTTAAAAAAAATAAGTTTTTTTCTTTTCTAATGTATGACGGAACCGTACCTTAAGGTTAGAGAAGGTATACCTCGTTTAGGGTAAATGGGGAACGAGTAATTTGTGAAACTCCGGTGTCAAGGTTATGTTTCTAGGACTACACTACGTGTCGAAACTTTGTTTCAGTTCTGTGGGCCTTGTTTTAGAGAAATTTGAGACATATATTTTGTTTTTATGTTTGTTTTAGCATTTGTTTTATACTAGCATGGGTCCGGGATTTTGTACCTGTGGGAATTTCGTTAAATCCTCTCTTAGTCCTCCCCTTAGATACATCCTAAGGAACCTACATTTTTTATTTAGGAAACAAACTGTTATATAGGAAAACAAAACGATATATTAAACTTAAATAGTATGTACACAAACCAATCAAGTTTCCTCTGATAAATAATAATTTTTTTTCGGACAGACATTAAAAACAAAATCTAATGAAGTGACGACGTGCGTAAAGAAATATAGTAACATGTCAAAATTCAGCTTCCTACGCCCCTGTAGTTTTGGCTGTGCGTTGCCTGTCAGTCACTCAGTAACGAAAGAATTGATATTGATTCATTATTTAAAACAAACATAATTTACAAATTAAATTTACACTATCAAAGATTAATTCAGTCGTTCTACAAAATAACCCTCATTCGGGTATAGCTGATGAGATGGAACCCAAAAATTCACTTAGGGTATTTCCATATAAAGACACAATTTCCTTATTGAACGCTTCGTTTATCCCTTACTTTACGTCCTGAAGAAAATTGAGACGGATTGAATGAAATGATTGAAATTCAAGACCAATTGGTTTGTTCCCTTTGATTTTGATCATTGAATCCAAATTCATTGACGATTATAATACAGTTAATTTCGTGGAATCAAAAGGAAACATTTCAGTTAGTTTAAAGCTAAAATTAAGATTTTAATTAATTTAGTTTTACGAAATTAGAAGGTCTTTTAAAACAAATCATAGGTTTTTCTCGCTTAATCCTTAAAAAAAACGTTTTCTGTGCTTTTTATGTTGAATTTATTTTTGCCCACAGTTTCAAGATGATGAATTTAAGTTGTTACTTGTAACCAAACAGTAGATACTTACAGACCATTTTGGTTACAAGTCACAATATGAGTTACAGATTTTGATAAAATATAAGTCAAATTTGATAGGCGCGTTATTTTGTCACTGTCTAATATAGGACCCTCTAAAATTACATTTTTTTAATAACAGGGCGGCAAACGAGCAAGCGGGTCACCTGATGGTAAGCGATCACCGCCTGTGTTGCCAGATGACTGTCTAGGTTTCCCCCCAAGATTTCAACGAAATTTCCCCAAATTTCCCCAAAATGTATGAAGATGATTAAAATTTTCCTCCAAAACCCTTTTTTCCTTTCCCCAAAATGATACTACCTATTTGTATGATACGAAGATTTATAAATCGCCCCATCGGTTATCAAAAAACCCAAATTTGGGGGATCTGGCAACACTGCTGAAACCACAAGAATACTCTTGTGATACCCCTGGTGTTGCAGTTGTCCATCAGTATTGACGGCCTTTCAAGAAGACGTAGACTACTTTTTTTAAGGTTCCAATGTCGTATCGGTTCGGAAACACCGGCGCAGGAAGCTGATTCCACAGTTTGGTCATACCTGGCAAGAAGTGTCTACACTAAAGCACAGATAATATAATACACTAAAGACAACGCAAAATCTAAAAATTAATCTTATGTATCATGGGAGATAAGTCATCTTTTGTTAAAACCACCGATTTTAAATCCTCATCTCATAGTACCTTATGAAGTACCTATTCTGCAATTATTTTTTATCCTCATAGGTAGGTAGATAGAATAAAATTATCTAAGATTAGATAAAATCATATAATGTAAAATGGCTGCCTTAAAAATTCACGTTCCGTGACACACACTGAGGACACTTTGCACAAAATCTACTATAGTCCTGAAATATTTTCCTGGATTAAAGTTTTCTGTGTGTGCATTTTCTATTACAACAAATTCTTGAATACCCAAGCTTACAAGCTGAGTTTTAAATTAATTACTGTTATTAATTACAATTTCTAATAGCTAAAAAGGTCTGCCGCAGAAATTCTAACTAATATTATAAATGCGAAAGTGAGTTTGTTTGTTTATTTATTTATTTGTTTGTTTGTTTGTTGCCTCTTCAAGCTTTATCTACTGAACCAATCTTTCTGAAATTTCGCATATAGTTCGAAGTACTGTAAAAGACATAGGGTACCTTTCATCCCGAGAAAAAGCACTATTCCTGTGGGATTTTCACGCGGGCGAAGCTGCGGGCAAAAGCTTGTTAACTAATAAAGCATTCTACGCATAGAGTTTCGAAGTAGTATCCCAAGAAGAGAGCAATTCTAATTTCAAATTAAATTAAAAATAAATTCACGCCACAATATAAACCAACACCTGATGCAATTCTCTATCTCATTCTGTTCTATTTATAAACTGGTGGGATGAAAAGGACGACTTATTTCACTAGCGCACGATAAATTTGCTGTCATGGCGGCCATTGCAAAATAACGGATATTTTCGCAGCGAGATAGGCTAAGCTTCAAGATTAAGATAAACGAGATTTTAAAATAAAATTGGTCTTTAGATGCTGTAGCTTAGCATGAATTTACAAATCGTATCTATATTATGACATACATTGAAGAATAACGAAAAGAACCTTTATTTAGGTAATAGACAAATAAAAAAAACAAACTCACTTTCATATTTAAAATATTACTAGCTGCGGGATAATTAACCGAAATTATCGGGGTAAAAAAGTACCCTATGTGCTATTCCCGGTATTTTTCTACCCGTATACCAAATTTCATCGAAATCCGTCCAGTAGATTTTGCGTGATTGAGTAACAAACATCCTCACAAACTCACAAAGTCACAAACTTACATCCAAACTTTCGCATTTATAAGATTAGTAGGATTTCTATCTCATCCGAAAGACGTCCACTGCTGGACAAAGGCCTCCCCCATGGATTTCCACAACGACCGGTCCTGCGCTGCCCGCATCCATGCGCATCCCGCGACCTCCACCAGGTCGTCGGTCCACCGAGTGGGAGGCCTGCCAACACTACGTTTTCCGGTTCGTGGTCGCCACTCGAGAACTTTTCTGCCCCAACGGCTATCTGTTCTACGAGCTATTTGCCCCGCCCGCTGCCACTTAAATTTGGCGATTCTGCGGGCTATGTCGGTTACTTTAGTTCTCCTACGGATCTCCTCATTTCTGATTCGATCTTCTTCTCTTATCTTCTCTCTGCCGAAAGACGTCCACTGCTGGACAAAGGCCTCCCCCAAGGATTTCCACAACGACCGGTCCTGCGCTGCCCGCATCCATGCGCATCCCGCGACCTTCACCAGGTCGTCGATTCTGATTCGAATGAGGTTCTGATTCGATCACAGCAGGCATCGATAAAATATTAACAAGTTATAGATGGCTATTCACGTACATTGAATCTGTACCTCACCAAATTTGTATTATACTTAGATGGCGCCACTGAGAAGTACATTATCTCGGTTTTCATGAAAATTCCGTGTGTCGCTGCAGTCGTAGTTCGAATACCATGCGAGTTAGTTTATATTGAGAGGCAATAGATGGCACCCATCTCTACAACTACAGTAGGTACCTACCTATGGCAATAGATGGCACCACTATCTCTATAACTACAGTAGGTCTACCTATACGAATAATAATCGAAGCACAGATTACTTAAATTTAACTAAGTACTTTGTGATCGAAGTCTACACACACGCAACGACTATAAAATTATTTATTTATATGTAGGTAGGTACAAGATCACATTTAGCCTGGGCTGAATCCTTTGATAGAGCGATATACCTAGTTCTATTGCGATTTCTAAATGAAAAAAGAAAAGAGTGGCGTGTTTTATCCTTATCAGAAATTGCCTCACAGATTGCATACTCTTCTTACCCCCGGTCGCTCAGTGGCAAAACTGGCAAATCTACGCTAGGTACTTTGTATAGTCTGACATTAGGGCTCATGCAGCGTGCCGGCGATATCGCGCGACTTCGGTTGCTCCGACTCGCGGCGACTCGATTGACAGTATATAACTAAACTAGCGGCCCGCTCCCGGCTTCGCTCGGGTTGTCAATATATTTGTTTTTAGGGTTCCGTACCTCAAAGGCAAAAAACGGAACCCTTATAAGATCACTTTGTTGTCCGTCTGTCTGTCAAACTTTTTTTCTCAGGAACGCTTAAAAGTATCAAATTGAATACTCGGATCCACGGTCACTTTGAGCAAAAAAATAATCAAAATTATACGTCAACGCGATCAGAAGTTATTGCATATTTTGTGATTTCAGACAGCAATAAAAACCTATGGGGTTCCCGTTGACCTATAAGTATGAAATTTGTCAAAAAGCAAAGTTTAACAGTACTTATACAGGAATAAATCTGAAAGTTGTAAATATGTTGAAGGAAGTTAAAAAAAGTTTTACAAACTTATTTTTGCGCTCGATGCAGTATGAATCCTAGGGAGCGAACTGCAAAGTTAAGTTTGTTTTGCGTGAACCCTAGGTGCGCGAGTTTGAATCGCACTTGGCCGGTTTTTAGGGTTCCGTACCTCAAAAGTAAAAAAACGGAACCCTTATAAGATCACTTTTTTGCCCGTCTGTCCGTCTGTCTGTCAAAGGTAGGTACCTAAACTCCATTTATTCTTACCAGTCCTATCATGTAAACAATCTTACCATATCGTTTTATGATTTTACAACAATATAAATTAAAATAGACTTTTTAGGAAATTACTTTCGTGGTTAATAAATGTTTTACATTAGAATGTTTAGGTTTATAAATAAATAAATATAAATAAATATATACGGACAAATCACACAGATTGAGTTAGCCCCAAAGTAAGTTCGAGACTTGGTTTGAACAAATATTTGATTTATTTTCAACAAAATTTAACAAAAAGTACTGTGAAGATTGTTTACATGATAGGACTGGTAAGAATAAATGGAGTTTACCTATACTGCGCCTTGAGTCTTCGCTAGGTGGTTTCGCGGCGCGTTGTCGATTGTCGTTCTTTAGATAACTCGTAGTATTTCGGAAACTATTGATCCAAATTACATGCAGTAAAAGGCCAATATTAAATATATTAAGTACTTGTGACGACAGACTTGTTTTATTTGATAAAGATTAATAAATTGTGGTTAATATCACCAGTTAAAAAACACCTAACGATTTTAATTATTTTTAAAACATAAAAGTAGTTACTGTGGCTGAAATATAAAAGCTAGATATATGCTATCGCGGACTTTTTTGTAGACCTATTATAGATACATAATTCTTCCATATATGATTTTGATACATCTCTTAGGGATTGGACAGCGTTTTCGATGAAAGCTGCCGGGCGGCTAATTTTTTCCGACTATATTATTATCGTCATATTTCAACTAATATACACAAAACCTAAATAAATTATACACTAAAACCTTCCTCATGAATCACCCTATTTATTAGTGAAAACCGCATGAAAATCCGTTTAGTAGTTTTTGAGTTTATTAATTTATATTGTTGTAAAATCAAAAAATGACATGGTAAGATTGTTTACATAATAGGACATTTATGAATAAACGGACTTTACTTGTTCGTTGCTGGCTCTCATAGTACGCATACCTACGCAAGTTTCGAGTTCACAGTAGGTACCTTGTTAATAATAAAAATATTACGTAACTGAGAGTTACGTAAAGTTGGACTTCGATTAATATTTTTATCATTTATCATTATCATCCAATTTGATGGGTGAAAACAGTTTATAATAAAACTATTTATTATTTTAGAATAATAAGTATACCATGTTCTTTTCAGTACTCCTAACTATGTGTTTACGAAATTTTATGTAGATTGGTCCAGTTACGAAATTTTATGTAGATTGGTCCATAAAGCGTGAAGAGGTAATAAACAATATCATTTCCACATTTATACTGTTAGTTAGGATGACGTCTTCTACCTAATCTGAGAAGAGACAATTTTTTTCCAATGACGAATACCGAATCATATATTCTTGACGAAAATTAAAATAATATGTTACTAGCTTTTGCCCGTGTCTTCGCCCGCGTGAATTTCCCTACATGAACAGTGCATGTCCCGGGATGAAAGGAAAAATAAAATTTATACCATGTGGTAGGTAATTTAATGCAGATTAATTTTGTCATTGACAGTTTTCATCTAGATCCAACAGTTTTTGTTCAAAACGGAGAAAACCGTGCAATGACAAGGGGTGAAGGGGGAAATTGGTCTGACACCGGGCAAAATCGTGCTCAGCAGGGTCGAATTAGTATATAAATATCCGGTGTCAAACTGTTACATTCCATGCCGTTCAAAGTCGTAATTTTCGAAAATTCTTTTAGTCTATATAACGCGTGGCCTTGAGCGAGTGATGGACGCCTGGCAGTGGTTGCTTGGCAACCAACGGAGCCGTACCTCGCCCGTCGCCCCGCTTTCCCCGCCGTCAATAACTTATTAAATGTTGAGATTTTGAATGAAATCAGCGGGATTTTTAATTTGTTGAATATAAAAGCCGAGTTCGACACACGACATGAGTAGGTTGAGTTTGTAGGTCTACTAACTTTTGTTATACGAGTATAATAAGTACAGATAATCATTTTTCAAATAAAATTTTATTTGAATCACTAACTGTTACCCGCGGCTTCGCCCGCGTGAGTTTCACTTAGATGAAAAATCTTTTTGTATTCCAAACTGTAGTAACCTAAACTACAGTAAGTACTCAAAATTTCAGCCATTTGGTTATCCCGTGTCCCGTGGGAATATATTAGGTATTCGTAGTACAATCGCGGTGTAAAAATGAATCAAAAGTGATATTTCATTCAATAAACGATCTTCGTCTGCTCGTTATCTACAATTTTCAGTGTAGGTACCACTACTCCCACCCCGAGTCCCTATTTGTCCTATCCCGTATGCTGTCTATTTACACGTCAGCAGAGAATGCTCATCAGGTTGAACGACTTTTGCTAAGGCGCCATTTCCATATATGTAATAGTATAGCTGGTCTCTTGGAATTCTTCATCAGATGATCCTGATCTTAGATTTTTAAACGTCAACAGAAAATGCTCGTCAGATTGATAAACTTTTGCAAAGGTACCATTTCCATATTTCTTATAGTTTAGCTGTTCTGTTAAGGTTCTTCATCAGGTGTTCCAGTTTTCAAAATCAGTTATAGCCTATATGTTGCCCAGGCTTAATAGCTATACAACAAAAAAATGTTTCATTCAAATCCGTCCAGTAGTTTTTGCGTGAAACGCGTACATACATACAGACAGATTTTTGCTTTCTATTATTCTTTTTAAGTGTCCCTCTATTCATTTCAGTCAAAAATACTAAATGTACAGACAAAATATTTTTACTGTTTTATTATATGTATGTATAGATTATTCGAATAAAAATTTTATTCGTGAAAATTATCCGCGGATTATTGATTTGTAGAAATAACAAACATAAATGAAGAAGAAGATGATGGTGAAGAGTCCACCAATTAACTAGGTACCTACTTAGGCAACATTTTTTTTTTCTTTAATTTTTTAAACATATGTTGATTTATTTTGATTTTCATTTTTAAATAGGTGTTTCAAGTTTGTAGTAACATTTGACATTGCATGAAATGAAATATAGATAAGAATTGCGCCATCTATTGAATGTATGTGGTACTACTCTTTGTGGTAACACGAAGTTTGCTTTGATGATTATAATTTTTACGACAAATTGACAAGATTGATACTGGTAGCGACATCTAGTTAGTCAAGAAAAATAGTTATGTAAGGTACACTTTGATGTATGAAGAATATGCATCTATACTTTAGTAATATTTTATCGATGCAGCAGGGAAACTCCGAGCATAGCGCGCTCCATCGCCCTTTGGGTGACCTAGGTGGGTAGTAGGATTTATTTAACCTTTATTGCACAAAATACAATGTACACTACGTGGATTTATGCAAAAACATTATCTAATAGTTAGTATTGGTAGTACAGTTATTAGTTTAGATTAGGATTAGGATTTACCTATGGTTGGTCTATAGGTTATATCTTTAACACCACTTTGCGCCATTTTATTAAAGTGTACCAAATATTACTTTTTGGATAGAGATAACGTAGCGATCAATATTTTCCATACAAAATTTGACAAAAAAAATTAAAAAAGTAGAATTTTTTGCACAAAAAATATTGTTCAGTGCTTTGTGACGAATACCTACATTCAACATACATCCATGTCATGTCATTCAAAAGTTCAGATGTCAGAAACACGAAGAATTTATTTTCCGAAATAAAATCACTGTATGAATACATAAATCGTCTGTCGCACATATTCGGATTTAAATAAGGTATACTGTAATCCCGTACACGTGTATACTATGTGTATATAGATATACAACACTTTGTGTGAACGCATTAGTATATTTGGAAGAGTCATTTTTCACAGCGATATTGGCTTCGCTTTGGGTAACTGGGGTAATACTGACCCTCTATCCCAAAGGGTTTGGTGCCAGTGCGGGCGATTGATTGAAAAGGCTTATTCGCAAAACGTCCCCTAGTCGTAAAACGTCTTTTTCTCATAATGTCGCAGAACGTCTCTGTCGCAGAATGTCTCTTTCGCAGAATGTCTCTAAAGGCTCGTAATATAGATACTACTGCTCTATTTTATGTGTATATTAGCTTAGGCTATGGAAGTTATTCCCGAGGGAATATCGGGAAATCCTCTACTAGTACTCCCCTACCCTCCCTAAGAAACCTACATGCTTCAGCTTCCTACGTCCAGTAGTTTTGGTGTGCATTGCCGGTCAGTATAACAGAAAATTTTTATAACTGTTGGTTAACTTTAAAATTATGTGAGCTGCGCATGCATTCCTTATCAGTTATAAAGACTAGCTTTTGCCCGCGGCTTCGCCCGCGTGATTTTCCGTGGGAATAGTGCTTATTCCCGCGATGAAAGGTCTATGTCCTTCTCCGTACTTCTAACTATGTGTATGCAAAATTTCAGGAAGATTGATTCAGTAGATAAAGCGTGAAGAATTAACAAACAAATAAACATATGTACTCACTTTCGCATTTATAATATTAGTTAGGATTTGTGATATGCTGTGCATTCCTTATCAGTTATCAGAAACATTAGAGATATTATGTTTCAATTATTTCTTCATAATTTCACTTTTCACTACTCTAACACTGGGACCCTACGCTGATCCGAACATCCCGCGGCTTCTTTTATCAAATAACCAACATCAATATTTATTTCAATCTATTTGGAAAAAGGTCCGCATGCAGATCGCATGATTCCGACCGAAAATGTTGGAAATTATTTCGTAAAACTACTTTTATCGATACCTGTATCGGTAATGGGATATACCAACTCTTTTCGGTTTCAGCAAAAGGGTTATTTCGGTTGGTTTTATGGAAGTAGGTTATTGTTTTTCGTAACCAGTTGATATATATTTCTCTCTTTAGCTCTTTAGTCGTATTTCCTCATGACTGAGGGTCGCGGTCATTATATGGAATGAAACACACACAACGACTCTCTTGGCAATGTTAATGGAGTGGTTTGTCATTGCCTTCTCCATTTCACACACTAGCTGATAATCATCAACTAAAGTGCAGGTTTCCTCACGATGTTTTCCTTCACCGGAAGCAAGTGGTGGTCGATGAAAACTAACATGAGTCAGATTGGTATGCCAACTCATGTAGCCCGGGCAGGATTCGAACCTGGGATTTTGCATCCACAGGCGGGTGGCCTACCACTCGGCCAGCACCACCGCTTCACTCGGCCACCACCGCTTCCGATATATATTTACGCAACGCACATACTAATTTTACATCTGGAACGTATGCGCACTGACAGATGGCAAAAGTGCGATGATAATCTAATTTTGAATGAGCGATTTTTCTGAGCAGCTATATTAAGAAAAAAATCAGTACCAAAAAGTCTCAACAGATAGGCGTTTTATGAAAGCCAATGAGGTCGTAATAATGGCTGAACCTATATGGTGCGCTTTTTCTTGTCAACCAAGAGGCAGAAAAAATCACATAACAGTTTGACAGTTGCACAAATCACAATATTGATACTTTTAGTTTTTTTTACTAAGTTTATACCTGCACCTGAGCATCCTTGAAGAGTGTGGCTGCTAACAAAGGTGGCAAATTTAGGAACAGATTGGTATACATATATTTAGGTATATCCATCCACAAATTATAGAGCAATCAATTGATCAAACTTTGAATATGTAGGAGATGGTTACAGAGGAAGAGAGAGATCAAAGAAGAGATGGATATGGACTGTTTGAAGGCTCTTTATGAGAAGTGTTAGAAGTGGATGTTAGTATGTCAGGAAAACAGAGACTTTTTTATAATATAGGGCGGCAAACGAGTGTAGGTAAGCAGTTCACCTGATGGTAAGCGAGATCACCGCATGGCCATGGACAATTGCAACACCAGGATAAGTGTGCTGCCGGCTTTTCAAGAAGATGTAGGCTCGTCTTTTGAAGATTCCAATGTCGCAGTCTTTTGGAAAGATAAAACATATTGGCCGACCCCTGATGATTGGATATGGTAAGGAATATAATGAATTTATCAAACTTTCATCGTATTTAGATCAGTCAGTTCCAAAGCGAATGTTTTTGCGTCAATGAGAGATTATTCGAGACGCAAATTAAAAAAAAAAAATAGTTCCCGATGAGATTAAGTAATGGCGAGAGAAAAAGTTCCATACAAAAAGCAAAAATTCATGGGATTGGTTTTTTTTTTAATGAAACTTAGTAAAAAAAAACATCTAAAAAATTATCAATATTGTGATTTGTACAACTGTCAAACTATTAGGTGATTTTGTTTTCTGCTCTCTGGTTGGACAGGAAAAAGCGCACCATATAGGTTCAGCTATTTTACGACTTTCGGCTTTCATAAAATGCCATCTGTTGAGACTTTTTTATAATGATGATTTTTTGTTCTTAATTTAGCTGTCAGAAAATCGCTCACTGAAAATTGGAACCAAATATGTCAGTATGTTAATTTTTTTAGCCTATCTCGTCCCACTGCTGGGCAAAAGGTCTCCCCCATTCCTTTCCCAACCTGTCTATCCTTTTCACTCTAATATAATTTTCCCTAAAATTCTACTAAATAGTGCTACGGGGAGGGCCTCAATTACCGCTCCCGTTTTGGGTGTGCGGTGTGACTAGATACTGTCGCACTAGGACGACAGTAGGTGACTAACACTGGGTGGAAATAAAAGCACTATTGAATTCACTATGAAAACCCCAGGGTGAGGGCAGGGTCACTAGCCAGGCACTAGGTACTTTTCACTATTTCTGGATCCCGGAGAGCACTGAATTGAAACTGAGCGGTGTATGAAACCGCGCTTTCTTTTTATACATTTTTTAATTAATGAGCGGTCCCTGCCTACCCCTCTAGCTTTCAAATTTATTTTCTCTTAACCCTTAGATCTAGGTACATGTGGCAGCTTAAACCAAAGTGTATTTTACTCTAGGCTACATTCTAGGACTAGTTGTGTCATGCGGCGATGCTCAGGGGAGGCTCAAAGCGAGCGCGGAGTAAATGACTATAAATATGAATTTTCCCCCCACCCTTTCTTAATAAAACCACGCCTGTCATTCGACGCGGCGTCAGAGCGCCCGTGTTCATCGCTACGCTAACATCGTGTGCAGTTGCTGTCTACAATGAGTGAAAACAGACCTTTTCAGGTCTCTACCTATCTGTTTCTAGTGTTTCTATGATTAGTTTGCCTAAATATATGAACTAAAATAAAACAACAGAAGGAAATACTCTTTAATACTTAACAACTAGTACATATTTAACCTATATTAGCCTAGTTCGCTAGTCTAAGGATGAAAAAGGGTATCTTTATTTACATTCAATCAACTTATTACATAAAAATATCCTATGTAATGAACGGGTTTATTTATATTTACATTTAAAGATTTTACTTATTGAACCGTAGAAAATCAGCAAAGATATACAAAGACAAATCCGTTCAGTATGCCGTCTAAGTGCCGTCGTGAACATTTCTCCCGCCGTCGCCGCCCGGCGATACCTCTGGGATCACGTGACGATCTTCTTGGTTGGACGTTGTAACACCCGGCCGCCTCCTAACCCTGGACGTCGACGACTCGCACTTCCCCGTCGGCTCCTGGAGTAGACTACGCACGATCCTCCCCTTCGGCCATGTGTTTCTCGGTAGGTTGGCGTCGCAGATGACCACGAAGTCCTCCTGACCTCAGGTGGAGTTGGACGGGGTTGAATGGTTCCCGCCGGTGCTGCAGTATGGGCAGGTCTACTCGCGCACCCATCTTCTCCAGAATATGTCAGCTAGGGCTTGGGCTCTTCCTCCATTGTTGTCTGGCGTTGACTGTCTTCCACCCCAAAGTACCCCGGAGGAGGAACATGACTATTGGGACCCACAAGGATATGGTTAGGAGTAAGAGCTTCAGGTTCATCAGGAGAGACTGAGACATGGGTTAAGGGTCTCGAGTTCACGGTGTTTTCTACTTCTGCAAGTAGAGTGGCGAGTGTCTCATCTGACGGGTACTTCTCGTGTAGCGTATGTCTTGAGAGCTTCTTTCACCGCGCGCACCATCCTTTCCCATGCCTCCCCCCATGAATGAGAGAAGCAGGGGGAATGTATCGCCAATGTCGTATCTGGTGCGTGACGACCTCATGCTGTAGACCTTCTAATGCGGCTTCTGCTAACTCCTTTTCTGCACCTCTTGAAGCATGTGGCGTTGTCGCTCCACATCTCTTTCGGACATCCTCTTCTTGCTATGAACCTCCGGAGTGCTGCCGCTATCGCAGAATCCGTGCTGAGCGAGTGCGTGAGGCAATCTCGATATGAATGGCTCGCGACGTCATGCAGGGTGGAACAACGCTCCATATCGCTTCTTCTTTGTGACGTCCAACGGTGACTTCCATGGGCCCAAAAATAGTCCAGGGCCAGTAAAGGTGAACGGACGATGCGTGATAAGCTAGTCGTGCAGGTGGCAAATCTCCCGTCACTGGATGTAATGGCTTCGTTCTTCTTGATCCTGCAGAAGATGCAAGATTTGATGACACTGCGAAGCTTCTGGGCCTGATTCGGATTATCCAGACTCGTTGCCGCAGCTCGTTCACTACCAGCTCAACTCCGCCGTGATGGAGTTTCTCGTGCACATGTTGAACGTATAACTTGGTGTAAGCGATGCTTCCCGTCTAATACTGGAGGGTTGATTTGGTCTTCACTTAACTGCGTCGTGAACCAATCTTGGTGGTTTGTGAGGCTTGGCTGGATTGATCACTGGAAAGTGAGGAAGATACCATGTTCTACCTTGTTTTGAAGATGCAGGTGCCGGTTCAGCATACCCCTGACTTGAGTAGGTTCTGCATACGATCTTTATATTTCTCCCTTGAGGTTCTCATCACGTAAGTCCAGCTTTTCTCCAATAAATGAAACCGTTTTTCAGCCTGTGGATAGTTGTTCGGAATGACGAAATCTTTATCCTTCCCACAGCATGCCAGTCTCTCCTTATCTCCCCTCCGGGTAGGCGACGACTCTTTTCTTCTAGAATGTCGAGGGCTTTTCTCTCCAGAAGGATCTTCTCTTGGCTTCTGTAGCTTCTATACCAAGTGACTCCTAGCGCCTGAAATGTTCTTTGATAAAGCTTCTTCCATATCTTCATCCCTTTTCATCTGCTTCCACAGAAGGCGATAGTGTCAGTAAAGTAAGAGCTCTTGACACCCATGCAGTACCCATCCTAATTGGAGTGTAGGACGCGACAGGTTGATTTTCTTCCCTACACGTAGCCTCCTTGTCACTATCAGAGTGCCAATTATCTTGACCAATAAGTATCTTTGGTTGTGTCCGCTCTCTCATACACGATTTCTTCTAAGCTATGTCTGTAAGGTAGCGCAGTCTTCAATGTCTTCTCTTCTTATTGTGTCAGACGCGAAATTCAGACTGTGATCCACCGTACGAACCGCTTCGACTTCATGTATTTTATTTATTTTTTTATTTATTTATATTTGGGAAACAAACAGTTATATAGAAAAACAAAACAATATTAAACTTAAATAGTACACAAACCAATCAAGTTTCCTCTAATAAATAATACAAATTTCTCGAACAGACATTAAAAAACAAAATCCTAATGAAGTAACGACGTACGTAATGAAATTTAGTAGGGTATAACAATAGATTCTTTATTCCATTACTTTGCACACTGACAGACCTAATTTCTCTTTTATATAAACCAATAGATAATGCAAAATATGTCTAGACTATTGTAATATGTATTGAAATTATGGCATGCGCGATATATAAAAGTGTTATGATAGAAATGTAATTCGTTTTCTGTACTGGAACAAAAAATAATTTCTTTGTCCTAGCATTCATACGATGGCATTCTGAGACTTATGTTACTTAAAAAGATAAGGTGAATCTAAATAATTATGTAAAATCTTATACAGAAAAAGTTTGGTTCCTTTTTTCCATGCGGCGATCAGACAGTGAAGGTGAGTGGATTTAATTTATTTTGAGGGCAATGATGTTCATAGAATTCTAAATGTTTCACAAATTTCCGTTGTATTTTTATCAATCATATCGATGTATTTCTTGTGATTGTGGGTTCCAAACTGTGGACGCGTATTCTAATACGGGACGAACAAAAGAAATTAAATAAAAGTACACGAGTGGAATTAAACTTAAAATCTTTTTCCTGTCCTGGAGAACGAATCCCAACATTCTATAAGCCTTGAGACGTAATTATATTTTTATATGTGAATTCGAAAGATAGATCTTTTGTCCTAAGTACACACCCAAATCCCGTATCTCGGTAACTCGTTTCATTGGCGTATTATTAAAATGATAAGGATGTGTAATGTACTTCTTTAACATATTTCCCTTTTGATCTTGAAGCTAGGCATCTTGCTGTTTTTCGTGTCTCACTTCTGTGCTTATTCCCTGCAACCACATTGTCTTCTTTGGCCCATCTGCTCCTATAAACTTCAGCAATGGATGCATCTATCAATGTGACGGTGCTTCCTTCAAGTCCAGCAAGGCGAATGTCTCGACGCTTGTGAGAGTGGGCCAGTCAACACTACGGGAGCGAACAATCTTCAAATATGCCCGTCGATAACTCGGTTGATCAGTAGCCATGGATGACTTCCCTCGCTGACGTCACAGCTTCTGGCGATTTGCTGCCTTCTTCTGATAGTGTAGTAGTTTGTGATGCCTCATTTTTACACGACAACCATCTTGTCCACATACTGGAGCTTTGCAGACGAATCTCTTGTGTTTGCTTCTTATACACCGAAAACATGACGTTATTCTTCTTACATATCAACCACCTTTTCTATTTCGGTTGCTTAGCTTTGCTTGAACTTCTCCACAATCTGTTAGGTAATGTTGTTTCTCCTACAGGCGGGGCACTTTTCTGAAACTTCTTTCTTCAGTGTGAAAGGCTTAGTTCTTTTCTCCATTTCTTCTATCTTGAAAGTTTCTATCTTCCTTCACTTACTATTTTCAGGCAATGCGTATGCCTCCGCACTTGTCCGCTTCTTCATTGAGAAAAGTTAGGACAGCTTCTTTATATCTGGAATATCTTCTGTCTTTATCGCCACATAATCATACCACTTGTTTCTCAGTATCGGCGTTAGTTTCTCAATCACTATCCGGACTAACTCTGGATTTATACAAATAGTAAGAGAGACTTCTTTTAAAGGCTTCTATTGTTCTACTATGTTATCTATTGCGCCTGCAAAGACGCACAACTCTCTTTGGACTGTCACTTCATCTTATACAGATGCTTCAGTTTCTCTATTTCCGCATGTATGAGTGACTCCGGTCGAACGAATCTTCTTTCTAATGCTTCTATAATCTTCTTTGGGTCAGATTGAGCTGAATAAGAGGCGCCCAACGGCTTCTTTAGCTGTGCCTTTCAAACTTCTTCTTATTCTTGACACGTTTTCACTCGCTGAGAAAAACTTATGTGAGTCTTCATAGGCCGCCTTAAACCCAAGCCACTCGCTGCTATTGCCGTTGAAGAATGGTAACTCTTGCAAATACTTTGGAGGGTCTCTGCTTCCTTTTTGCTGCCTGGACCAGAGCTGTTATTTATTTAAAATTTAAAAAACACTACTGTACTGTCCATTTATTCACACTGATTCACTACTTTTTTATCCGGCTTCGATAGGACCACTTTGTACGGAGGGCCTAATTACCGCTCCCGTTTTGGGTGTGCGGGTGTGACTAAATACTGTCGCACTAGGACTATAGTAGGTGACCTTAACACTACAAGGTGGAAATAAAAGCACTCATTGAATTCACTATGAAAACCCCAGGGGTGAGGGCAGGGTCACTAGCCAGGCACTAGGTACTTTTCACTATTTCTGGATCCCGGAGAGCACTGAATTGAAACTGAAGCGGGTGTATGAAACCGCGCTTTTTACCTACATTTTTAATTAATGAGCTGGCCAGCGGTCCCTGCCTACCCCTCTAGCTTTCAAATTATTTTCTCTTAACCCTTAGATCTAGGTACATGTGGCAGCTTAAACCAAAGTGTATTTTACTCTGGGCTACATTCTAGGACTAGTTGTGTCATGCGTGGCGATGCTCAGGGAGTGCTCAAAGCGAGCCTTGGAGTAAATGACTATAAATCCATGAATTTTCCCCCCACCCCTTCTTAACTAAAAACACACGCCTGCCATTCGACGCGGCGTCAGAGCCTGCCCGTGTTCATCGCTACGCTAACATCGTGTGCCAAGTTGCTGTCTACAATGAGTGAAAACAGACCTTTCAGGTCTCTACCTATCTGTTTCTAGTGTGTTTCTATGATTAGTTTGCCTAAATATATGAACTAAAATAAAACAACAGAAGGAAATACTCTCTTAATACTTAACAACTAGTACATATTTAACCTATATTAGCCTAGTTCGCTAGTCTAAGGATGAAAAAAAGGGTATCTTTATTTACATTCAATCAACTTATTACATAAAAATATCCTATGTACTGAACGGCTATATTTACATTTAAAGATTTTACTTATTTTGAACCGTAGAAAAATCAGCAAAGATATACAAAGACAAATCCGTTCAGTATGCCGTCTATGTGCCGTCGTGAACAAATAGTTAAATGTCACCCAAGAATTTCCTAGACTCAGATACATCAATCGTCCCAATCTATATAAAAGAAAAGTTCCCTTTTCCTTAATATCGTAAACATTACTAATTGCCGATATAATGTGCGTACAGTGACTACAACAACAAATAAATCGGTTAGGCTCCACTGCGCAAGATATACAGTCATTTGTCAATATGTTTGCTGGTTCAAATCTGGCTGCCAGCCAAAAACGAAGGGTGTAATGATATTATCCTTGATGTATTTATAGACTTGTACTAATATTGGTCGGGAAGGATTCATAAAATTTGTAGCAGATTTTAGCTTTTCTTCTTATTAAAGAGCTTTTTTAACTAGCCTGTAGGTTTTGTGACCTACTGCTGGGCAAAGGCCTCCCCTTTTTCTTCCACTCTGAAACTCGAAAAAGAGCAAAACTATCTTTTCTAAAAATTTATATAGTTTAAGTGGCAGTGGGTATATAGCTTGACTAGCTGGCGGCCCGGCTTCGCTCGCGTTAATCCTTTCTTAGCGGATGCCTACGTCACAACATCTACCTGCATGCCAAATTTCAGCCCGATCCATCCAGTGGTTTCGGCTGTGCGTTGATAGATCACTATGTCAGTCAAACACCTTAATTCTTGAAGTGGTCGCCATGACCGAAATCGGTCGGACACAATCATCATTTCATTTCACCTTTCAGTTATATGTATTATATAGATTTTTTGTTTTTACTGAATTTTTTTCAACAAATAAATTCAAAATTTATCTTAGAATTAAATTAATAAAAGTAACAATTGCATATCTTTCAGTGACTCCATATTAAATGTAAATTTATATCTGTAACTTTATCTAAGTAAGTTACTTATTCGATAGCGCACTTACCCACTTAGAGAGTATATTGCAACTTAAAAAAAAATCCCCAAATTCGGTCTAATATTTAATAACAATGCTATATTTTATTGCGTGCACTTAAAGTTAAACTGTCAACCCGTTCTTGGTGTTATTATTCCGTACCTGCGTTTTGAAACGGGACCAATACCTTCTAAAAAGTATCAACGTTATTCAATTTATAAATTGAAAGCGGATAACTTAGTTATTTTGGACAAAACTCCTATTATCCTGTTAAGTAAGGTGTTGTTTTGTTGTCGGAAAAAGAATTTGTAAAGCTATCGCATAGAAACGTATGAAAATGACTTGAACAAAATAGGGATCTATGTCCATCACTGGGGTGTTAGATGGACAATGATTTGAGAAAGTAATACGATAACAATAAAGATAATTTAAGCAGTCAAGATCCTACTTTTTATAATGTACATTTGGTCCTAAATTACTTTCGATAAGCGGTGGTGGCCGAGTGGTAGGGCGCGCGCCTGTAGATACAAAATCCCTGGTTCGGAATCCTGCCCGGCTCCATGGAGTTTGTATACACAATCTGACTCATGTTAGTTTTCATCGACCACCACTTGCTTCCGGTGAAGAAAAATATTGTGAGGAAACCTGCACTCTGGTTGATGATTATCAGCTAGTGTGTGAAATGGAGAAGGCAATGGCAAACCACTCCATTAAAATTGCAAAGAGAGTCGTTGTGTGTGTTTCATTCCATATAATGACCACGACCCTCAGTCATGAGGAAATACGACAAAAGAGAGAGAGAAGTTAATAATAAAGAGGGAAGCTAATAAAAAAATACTTCTTGCCTTATTTATTTCAAGAGGTTTCAAGAGTAACCGATAATAAAAGAATATAGTTATCATTGGTCCGAATCTCAAATAGAATAATAACGTTTTTTATCTGTTTATGTAATCCATACTAATATTATAAATGCGAAGAGATTTGGATGTGAGTTTGTGAGTTTGTGAGTTTGTGAATTTGTGAGTTTGTGAGGATGTTTGTTACTCAATCACGCAAAATCTACTGGACGGATTTCGATGAAATTTGGTACAGAGGTAGATAATGACCTTGAATAGCTTACATAGGCTACTTTTTATCCCGGGAAAAAGCACTGTTCCTGTAGAGGAAATTTAAGTGCGAAGCCGCGGGCAAAAGCTAGTTACTAATAATAAATGAGAAAAATCAGTTTAATGTTTTTTACATTTCTACTACAATACCATATATTACACAAAATTAATCCTACTAATATTATAAATGCGAAAGTTTGGTTGTGAGTTTGTGAGGATGTTTGTTACTCAATCACGCAAAATCTACTGGACAGATTTTTGATGATCATTTGGTACACGGGTAAGAAAAGTACGGAAAAGCACATAGAGGTACTTTATTTTCCCAGCGAGATTTCCACAGGAGCGAAGCCCCAGGGCGCCAGCTAGTTACAAATAAATACGATAATTCGGAGGAAATCACTAAAAATCATGCAAAAGAAAGCAATCTTTTTCTAGTCAAAATAAAAAAGTAACCCTAAATATTTTTAATATTTTTCTGGCAGGGAGAGTGGCGCAGAACAGGAAGGAGTGGAGTTTCTTGCTTATCGGAGGCCAAGATCCTCTTGGGATCCTCTTTTGATTCGTGGCGATCAATCAGTAAGTAAATATTTTACCAACTCGTTAAAAAAAACACATTTCTAACCGTATTTCAAAGTTAAAGTCAATTGTTTTTTTTTAAATGGAAAGGCTTAAAAATAACACTTTTAAATCATCATATTTTTGTTTTTAGTTAGTTGACGTCATAAAAATACTTTAAAGCCAAGGTTACCACCGCCTCCAAACTACGCAAAATGGAGAGGAATAGCGGCGCCAACAAACTCCACTGCTGCATTTTCTCCACATAGCTCGCTAAATTCTTTTGTAAAAGTACGGAATATATATTACACATGACTACGTATCTTGTCGTTTTAATTTATCTCCTAAGTTAATATACCGGCATAAATTCAAATTGAAACTTTTGTTGCAGAGTCTCTGCCAAAAGGCAATTTATTTCGACAAACTTTGAGGACATTTTGTACATAATCTTCTTTGTGATACATTTACATGTAGATACATTGTATATAATGACTGTTTATAATTGTTAATTAAATTTAGCTAAAAGTAAGGAATTATGTTTTTGTAACGAAGTGGTGGCCGAGACAGGGAAGTCGACCAGGGTATCTAAAATGGTCAATGGGAAGTGAATCATATTCCGATCTGTCAAATCTGTCCCTGTAGTGGCGTTCAGCCTCCTTACCGACTTGACTACTGGACGGACTCTATGACCTCTGACGGACAAGGAGAAAAAGAGATTATCGACCGACAGACAGCAAGACACAAAGCAGGACTGGACCAGAAGCTGACGAAACATTATTACTTTAAATGGCATTTTAATTGAATCTTGAAACCGACGCGACCGTTCAGTCCCATAACTAAAACTGAATCTAATCAGTAATAATGTTTATGCGTTTTGTTTTAATTTTTTTGGATCTTTTGATTCGTTAAGGTTTTTGTTTTAATTTTTTTGGCCTTTTGATTCGTTAATGTGGCCATTTAGGCCTCCAGTCAGGTAAACCACCAGCCCGCTGAGGACAATGTCTGAGTAACGGTAAAAGTGATGGATGTGACTGGCACAGGAGACTAGTTTTTGCGGCTGCCTATCTGATTCCGCTCTCAAAATGATATTAATATTCCTATATTTGCCTAACTAAACGGTGTTACAATCTGGCCATTAGCAACAAAAACAATTACAAAACAAACATAGGCCACGATCTGTATCAAAAAACCGATATGAACTAACTCGAGACAAATATGAACGACGAGATAGCCTCGGTGCTTCGCATTCAATTGTAATTGTGAGGTGTGGCCTGACTGTAAGCGAATCGGGATTCGGTTTTGAGAAATAATTTCTAAAGGCACAAATTTTTCGTTTGAGTTGCAAAAGATTCTAATTGTTGCATTTTCGATTTTTTCACCAGCTCATTAAAACAGATCCTAGAGTTAGGGCTAAAGGGACATGGCGTCGCTGGTATACTCTTATGTTGGAGGCCAAGACTCACTTTGGGTTACTGAGCCCGGATAGTAAATAAGTAAGTTAGAGGCTACGGTTATGCCCAGTCAGGGTACAAGGCAACTAAGAGGCTTTTTCTTATTCTTGATTTCGATACTACTTCATCTCAGTTATTATGAGCTAGGCTAATCTTCCAATCGAAAAAGGCTTTTTGTGTAATAACTTTTTTTAGACTATTTGGAATGATCTAATGATGAGCGCTTTACAACATTATTAGATCTACTAATAGAATAGAAAGACATTATACATTGTGTCATTTCCGATAGTCCGATAGTCCGTATCCTCCCTACTTGTCAACCTTGCAATACACAGCAGAGAAGAAGGTTTTGTCCTACTTTATAACGAAACATACATAACTCAGATTTCTGAGGATATACAAGAGTACTTAAACATAACCATGCTATTCTTTTAATTACTGTTTATCCCGAAGGTTGACTGGTAGAGAATAGTCTTTTATACCAAATGTATTTTTCTGATCTAATAAAGTTATAAATAAATAAATAATAACCTTGACAACTCGTTGGCAGTGTGACCCCACCACGACTCTCATAAGCAAAGTTCCACACTCCAGTAACAGAGATAAGCATGCAAAATTGAGCGCATTTGGTTGATAACATGGCAAATTAAGCGTAAGCAAAGGCCCTTACGCCGAAATAGGCTATTGGAGTTGTCGAGGCTTCGGTGTATGGTAATGATGTTATGCAAGTGATACTGTGTATGTATAGGAGACTAGCTATGGTGGGAATTAAGGCATAGCTAGCTGGATACATACCTACATACATACATTTTATCACGCCTTTATTCCGTGAGGTAGGACTCGCGAGATCCTTACAAATCTATACCTCTATAGTGATTTGATAATAGCTAGATGGTCTACAATATTTCTATCTATCGATTTTTCGAAAAAAAAAACAAAGTTTTTTCGATAAATTCCCACATTCATGGTAAGTGTAATCCGAATTTAAACTTGAAATCTTATTATTTCAACATTGTTACTCCAAAAATCAAGTGAATTCAATAAGGTGACTAACTATGTTTATATATCTATGGTGGGAATTCTAGTATAGCTAGATGGCCTACTAGATGTAAATAAATCGAAGAAAAAATATTCAAACTTTTCTATAAATTCACATTTTCATGGTAAATGAAATTTGAATTTGAACTTGAAAATTGCTAAAAATGTTTTTCCAAACACGATGAATTCAATATATTTCATAAATTTTACTAAAGAATTTTATTTATTACACGACTGACCAAAAAAGGGAGTGTTATGTTTTTCAGGGTTCCTTATGTATGTGTAACGGCTTAATAGATTTTGGTGTGAGAGGTATTTATAGATTTTACTTGCATTCTTTCGAGTGACATAGGCTATATGACATCAACACTAAAAACAAAAATGCCGGGTTATACGTGTATATGCGATAGCAATAGCCAGACCAAAAAAATAAAATTTGAAGTCAATCTTATCGAGTGGGGTTATTAAATTGAAGAGCTTTAAAAGGCGATTTCTGAAAATGAATAATTTAATGACTGATGATTTTTATATAACTTATATATTTGTATGTACTTTTTTGAGTAAAAACTTGTCAGTCGTGTTTTTTTTTATTTTTAATAATTAGCTTGATTTGAAATTTTAATATCGGTGAGAGCCAAAATCGCATATCAAAAGTCGGCAGCAATGCATCAATGATGACCTTTTTAGGGTTACTAGTGTCCATGCCAGACTGCGCAGTGATTGCTTACCATCAGGACTACTCTACCATTTTTAAGTTTTCTTTTCATGTATTTGTTGTTTACAATAAATTAATTCATAAGGAAACCAAACAAATTATTAGCCTCATGACTAACGTTCAAAATAAAACAAAATAGAGTATAATTCCGCACATCGCTTAGGGACAAGTCAAAAAATTGGGCTACCCAAGAACAATTGAGAGATCGCCGATTCCGTAGTCAGGGTGAAATTTATAACCTGTCCCATTTTTTACAGCAAACGAAGCTCGCACGGCTTACTCGTCCTTGCCCCCTCATAACTCCAGCTTGAACTGACGAAATCTTTTTTTAAATACAATCTTTTTCATAAAATCCGGGTGTGTGAGGAAATGGGGAGGTCGCCGGAAGGGTTGGGACGACCCGGCGTTATTACATTCCTGAGAGAGAGAGAGAGAGAGAGAGAGAGAGAGAGAGAGAGAGAGAGAGAGAGTCAAACGGAGGTGGTAAGAGATCTATTATTAAAGCAATAGAAACATTTGGTTTGGTTGGTATTGGAGTAATACTTAAGTAACTAGTTAGTAAGTAGTTTCTATAGACCTAAATATCTTAAATACTAGTAGATAGTTGACTTTTTATTTATATTCTTAGGGCTGAATCTATACAGTTATTGTTTTTTTTTCCTTTTCATAGATAACAATGAGAATACTACCAGCTAATGACAACTGGCTGTATTACATAAGAACATAAAGAAATCCTGGACAAAACAGGATAAAAAATATTAAATTATATAAATACCCTCTGGGCATAAACAGGCTCTCATCGTACGCCCAAAACCAGAGCATGGAAACAAAATTTGGGACGAGCTCAGGATTTTCTCTGAAACAAAACTGTATAGAGGTAGAAATCGAACCAAATTTTTTTGAAGGTTAGTCGAGACGCTTCTTCTCTAATGCCATTGGAAGTAGAACCAATGTTACGTTACAATTTGTTACGTTGTTTTTACGTTACGTTTGTTGTAATGTTAATGTTATTACGGTATATTCACCTAAAATTGAAAGAAACTTTGTAATTTAGCAAATATCTTAAAATTTTCTGTTGAATATCTAAACGATTTCAATGAACAGAGTTCAGATTGCAAAAGTTTCCATCAATAGAACACAGCTCATTCAAATACGAGTGCCATTCACAAATAAATATGAATGGTATTTAGTTGGCTACTCGTACAGTAATTTTGATTTCCTAATCTTTTTCAATGGATTAAACTAATCATTTATTTATTGCCATCGGGATAAAGTGTGCCACCCTTTATGTGATTTTCAGGTAATTCTGCATAAATGAGTAAAACTTCTCACAAACGAGGATCCCGGCGACTCGGCCCGACCCTCACTCGACCCGCGGGCCGAGTCGCCGGATTATTTAATTTAATTTTTTTTCTTCCGGCGACTGGGACTACTCACAAATTTAAAAATAATTCTATTGTTCAAGCCAAGTACAGTCGGGCGAAAAAATGACTAAAGCAATAGAGGAAAAACAACAATTTTATTTAGAGAATATTTCAGTTTTATAAAGTACCTACAAAAATAAGAAAATCTTCTCGAGAGTTTAGTGTTCAGAGCTCATACATTTGTTCAGAATTTTTTGAATAATGTTTCTGGAGTTAAACAAAAAACCTGAAATATGACGTAAAGTTGCTGATTCTTAGTCTAAATTAAAAAACCTTTAATATCAAATTTAACATTTGATTAGCATTTGAGTAGTCTTCAATCAATCTTGTTGTGTTTGATATTAAAGCTGGGTGCAAACCTATGGTTTTCTGATGCGGAATTCAGATGATGATAGTACGTTGATTTATTTTTAAATTAAGTATGTTTATGACGATATTTTAGATTTTGAGACACATAGTTTCTTATTTGTTGTAGCAAGATTTTTGCGTTTTATTTTAAACAACATGAACAATAATCAAAGGGAAAGATTTTTATGCCTTTTTATACCTATATCATCTATACATATAATAAAACAATAAAAATATTTTGTCTGTACATTTAATATTTTTGACTGAAATGGATAGAGGGAGACCTAAAAAGAACATAAAGAAAGCAAAAAAATTTTTTGGAATTTCTTGTCTGTCTGCCTGTCAGTCTGTATGTATGTACGCGTTTCACGCAAAAACTACTTGACGGATTTGAATGAAACTTTTTTTGTTGTATAGCTATTAAGCCTGGGTAACATATAGGCTATAATTCATTTTGAAAACTGGAACACCTGATAAAGAACCATAACAGAACAGCTAAACTATAAGTAATATGGAAGTGGTGCCTTAACAAAAATCGTTCAACCTGATGAGCATTTTCTGTTGACGTATAAAAATTGAAGATCTGGAACATCTGATGAAAAGCTCCAAGAGACCAGCTACACTGTAACATATATGGAAATGGCGCCTTAGCAAAAACCGTTCGACCTGATGAGCATTTTCGGCTGACGTATAAAAATTGAAGATCTGGAACATCTGATAAATAACTCCAAGAGACAAGCTACACTATAACATATACCGGAAATGGCAATAAACTTGGTTAATCTGATGAGCATTTTCTGTAGACGTATAAAAATCGAAGATTGGAACACATGAAACAGTTTGGAACACAAAAGAATTTTCATCTAAGCCAAGGTCACGCGGGCGAAGCCGCATGAGCAACAGTTAGTACTTAAATAAATGATATTATTTTTGAATAAATTCCATTTTTTAATTGTTCCCTTAAACATTTTTTCACCTGACTGTACTCTTGTTGGTTTAAACAATAGAATCTAAAAAAAAATTGTGAGTAGTCCCAGTCGCCGGAAGGAAAAAAAATAAATTAAAAAATCCGGCGACTCGTCCCGCGGGTCGAGTGAGCATCGGTCCGAGTCGCCGGGACCCTCTCACAAATGTTTAGTAGCTAGGTACCTAATAGCTATGTCTTACAGCTTTGCTCCCGTGAAAACGAAGTCGGTATCTCTCTCTCTCTCTCAGCCGAAAGACGTCCACTGCTGGACAAAGGCCTCCCAAGGATTTCCACAACGACCGGTCCTGCGCTGCCCGCATCCATGCGCATCCCGCGACCTTCACCAGGTCGTCGGTCCACCGAGTGGGAGGCCTGCCAACACTACGTTTTCCGGTTCGTGGTCGCCACTCGAGAACTGTTCTGCCCCAACGGCTATCTGTTCTACGAGCTATGTGCCCGCCCACTGCCACTTAAGTTTGGCGATTCTGCGGGCTATGTCGGTTACTTTAGTTCTCCTACGGATCTCCTCATTTCTGATTCGATCACGCAGGGAAACTCCGAGCATAGCGCGCTCCATCGCCCTGTGGGTGACCTTGAGCCTCCTTATGAGGCCCATAGTAAGCGACCACGTCTCTGTTCCGTATGTCATTACTGGCAACACACACTGGTCAAAGACCTTAGTCTTGAGACACTGCGGTATTTTGGACGAGAAGATATCGCGAAGCTTCCCGAACGCTGCCCAGCCGAGTTGGATTCGACGATTGACCTCTTTCTCGAAGTTGGACTTACCTAACTGAACTGTTTGTCCCAGGTATACATAATTGTCAACAACTTCGAGTGTAGAGTCTCCAACCTTTAGAGGAGTGGGTGCGACACGGCTGTTAGACATGATTTTCGTCTTGTCCATGTTCATTTTTAGACCCACTTGTTGAGAAGGCTCTACAGAGGCCATCGAGCATTGTGCCTAGGTCTTCCAAAGGTCTCAGCCATGACTACGATATCGTCAGCGAATCGAAGGTGAGTGATGTACTCGCCGTTGATATTGATACCGAGTCCGCCCCAGTCCAGGAGCTTGAAAACATCTTCCAGGGCGGCGGTGAACAGTTCGGAAGATATAACGTCTCCCTGTCTCACCTCGCTGCAACTGGATAGGTTTCGTGCCTGATCCTGGAGACGAACCGACATGGTGGCGTTTTCGTACAAACACTTCAGCGCTTCGATATATCGATAGTCAATTTGGCACCGTTGGAGAGACTGTAGCACAGCCCAGGTCTCGATCGAATCGAAGGCTTTCTCGTAGTCCACAAACATAAGCTTATGAGGCTGATTATACTCCTCAGTCTTCTGTATAATCTGCCGCAGCGTATGTAAGTGGTCTACGGTACTAAAGCCTTTTCGGAAACCGAACCTGCGAGCGAGACGATTCGTAATGACTCTCGAAAACAGTTTGTAGACATGGCTCAGAAGTGAGATAGGCCTATAATTCTTCAATAAGGTTTTGTCGCCTTTTTGAAGAAGTCGGTATACATATACATATTTATGGAGAATACCCTTTTATTTACTTTGGTAGTAAACATGGGATAGTGGCTAGCTTTTGCCCGCGGCTTCGCCCGCGTGAATTTCCCACGGGAACAGTGCTTTTTCGGGATAAAAAGTAGCCTATGTGCTATTCCACGTCATTTTCTACCTCTGTACCAAATTTCATCGAAATCCGTCCAGTAGATTTTGCGTGATTGAGTAACAAACATCCTCACAAACTCACAAATTCACAAACTCACAAACTCACATCCAAACTTTCGCATTTATAATATTAGTATGGATACCTATTATCAGGGATCAATGTTATCCTCGATCCTTGATTTTTTGACAATACCAACAGACCCCCCAAAATCAAAATTCCACTGGAAAAAGTGACGCCAATCTCGAATTTTCGCACTTTCCAGAATAGACCCAAATAAAGGGTGCGTTTAGAGATTTTTACACCTAAGTTTTAATAGGACAAAGTTTTGGAACACAGCCATTTTGACAAAAGTTAATTCATTAGGGCATAAACAGATGGCGAAAGGGAAAAATTGTGAGCGTTATGTTGACCCTTGGAGATACGTTTAAACTTAAAACTATGTAACTTCCTAACTGGGGTAATTTAACTTTTTTTGGGCAAAAAAAGCAATGTCTAGCAATCAAATCATTATAGATAGTAATATGTTAACTTAGATCCTAACTACTTATTTTCTCATGTTTCTTGTTGGTTTAGTAAGGCACATAAACATGTCGAATAAAAAAAAATAATGCATAGGATGAGAAGTTATATATATAGTAGAGGATGAATACGAAACACTACACAATCTAACTAATGATAGATCATACAAACTACAGTTAATTGTAGGTAATATTAATAAAAAAATATACTTTGACTCTAAAAAGTTATGTATGCGTACAGTGCGTACCTACCTCCTCTCTTTAAATTTTATTGATTAGATTAAGTTCTATATTTTTTTTATTTAATTTATTATGGTCTTGACGACTGAACTTTTTTGAAGCTTTTTTTTTTTTCAAAAAATTACCTGGTAGAATTTATAAATAAAATTGATAAAATCAACTTTACACATCTAATGAATAAGCAAACTTGAATACCCAAATAACTTTTGTCAAATTCTCTCCATACCTCGAATAATCTCTCATTTATCTCGTACCTAGCTTCAATATCATCAAAAATCTATCAGCACACCCATTCAACAAAGTTTGATCTAGCCTCCAAAGCCTTGCCTCGAAGTTAAGCTAAACCTTTTGTGTTCACTGTTTGCCTCGACGCAATATCTCTCCGTTTCCATGAGACATAATTTTTCTAAAACGCTGTGTGTGTATTTTCAACCGACTTCCCAAAAAAGGAGGAGGTTATATGTTTCGATGTATGTATGTTTTTTTTTTATGTATGTTCGTTGATTTCTCCGCCAATTGTGGACTGATTTCAAAAATTGTTTTTTTATTCGTAATGGTGTATTCCCAAGTTGGTCCCATTTTAACCACGTCAGAATCTGTTCGGTAATTTTAAAGATACCTAACAAAATATAAAAATACCAACATTGCATTATAGAGCAAAAGCCCGCGACAGCATGCCCTTCCCTATTTTATTAAAACCCAATATTTTCTGTGTATGTCCCCTACATAGAAATAGGGATTAGCGACTATAAAAGTTGGATCATGATTACTAGGGCAGATTATTTGACACAGCAATAACATTTAAAAGTGGTAGCTCAATTCCTCATAGTAAAGTTTTTAAAGATTTTATTACTAATAATATTAGGAATCACGCCATCCATTACCAGGCAATTGGTGCAGATATAAACCACTGCTAGATATTGTAACTTTACTAAATGATAGTATATTTGTTTTATTATAAAAACTGAATTTAATGTTTCTTTGGGAGGCCCCAAGGGGTTCTTTTTATACCTATAAGAAAATCATCCTTGCTATAAAATCATTACCTGCATAAGCAACTAAGATCCAAATTTCATACCTAGTCGATAATATTTTTTACCCGTATATACCACGCAAGAAAAACATTCAGCAATTTGAAAATAAGGAAGGTTTGGTCATCACAGGCTCTCGGTCTATTTATGTGCTAAAAATAATAGACAATTTGACATGTTCTGACATTTTCAAATCAAACTGGCATAAAAAAGTTTCAAATTCTTAATTCTTTATTTTCGGCCAGTGAAAGAAAAGTTTTAGTTTTTATTAAAGAAAATAGGGTGTAGAAGCACTAAAAATGATAAAATAAAACTTTTTTCCAAAAAATGAACCGACTTCATCCATAAAAACTTAAAATCATGAAATAACAATAAAGAAAAATGTATTAGCATTCTACCTACCTACTGAATGAGGTGAAGTCGTTGCCAAGTTAAAATTGATGTGAGTGCTAAATTAACATTAGAATCATGTATAAAAATGCCTAGCTGAGCAATTACATAACATTCTTACTCCTGCACTTTGGCACCGACTTCACCTCATTCAGTAGGTAGTATGCTAATACATTTTTCTTTATTGTTATTTCATGATTTTAGGTGTTATGATGGAAGTCGGTTCATTTTTTTTGGAAAAAGTTTTATCAGCTCTACTCTTTCAATAGGAAGGGAGATATATCTTTTAAAGTTGATCCGTGATTTTGAATGCTTTTTAAAACATCGCTATGTTGTCTATACAGTAACAATTCACTTCAAAGAGGAATTTTTACATTTTGTATATATTTTTTTTGTATCTGTAACATGTACCACCGCTGGGCAAAAGCCTTTTTTGTATAATTACTTTTGCAATATTTTTCATTACTTTGTTATAATCTATATATATATATATAGAAACTCATCAAAAAGGTGACTGACTGACATAGTGATCTATCAACGCACAGCTGAAACCACTGGACGGATCGGGCTGAAATTTGGCATGCAGGTAGATGTTATGGCATACATCAACACACGACCGTATCTTCTCGCTACCAACGCGCACTGACGACGGATCGAACGAGACGCGCACTATTTATGTGCGCGCGCGCAAGCGCTGCCTGCGTTCTCGACTGTCATTGGTCGAATATCAACTCTTATTATTTTTAAGTATTTCAATTTGTATATAAGAAATGTATATTGTAGATAAATTATCCATTAGCTCATTGATCTTTCATTATACATAGCTCCCACATAGTGGTGACCCTCCAAAAATAAATACTTACGAAGAATCAATACAAACTTCATCATGTCCGACGATGAACAGTATGTGGTGGAGCTGAAAAACATAAACTGTCAAGAAGTCGTATGTTCCTGTAGGATCATCAATCCAGTTCCAGACCTCGCCGCCGTGTCCGTGCAGTCCAGGCTACTACCCTTCTGGCGCAAATATCCCAGGGCTTGGTTCATCCAATTTGAAGCTGTTGTGGAACCCCCTGAAGACATCTGATGACCGAGAAATATAACTACGCACTGCAAAAGTTACAACCAGCGGATCTGGAGCAAAGTCACAGATATTCCTGTAACACAACCCACCTACAAAGGACAAGTACAATGCACACCCTAAAAACCGCCTGCTATCCGTCTACGAACAATCCCGAGATCAAGAACTTCCAGAAACTCGTCGAAAGTGGACTCGAGCTCGGTGACCAAAAACCCACGCAGCTGCTACATGCCCAGGATGAGAGAATTAGGTGGCAAAATGATCACCGGAACAAGGATTGAAGGTCGAATGGATGAAACAAAATGCCCGCACAAGTACGAGTCGTCCACCATCCGTCAACACTGAATCATCACTGGACACACTGGCTGCCATGAGCTGACAAAATGCTGGATTAATTCGCAATCTGGCAAACATAGCTTCGCCAACAATGACCGAAACCACCACATCGGACGCACACGTCCGTACAGCCATGCGCGAGCACGACGCCAACTGTCTCATCAATGCAATTCGAAGTGCTATCAAAACAACTAGAAAAATTAACTATGGAGATATCCGGAGCTGCGCGAAGGAAGGAGACAGCAATATCGCCGTAACTTTCACCACTGAAGAGGAAGGTCAAGGTCCGAAGACATCGTGAGAACATAATAAAGAAACCCGGTGATGCAACATGGGAATGCAGATATCACTTCCGGTTTTGGAGATAAGGCGCGTCGATGCGAGTCACCATGCGCGCGAAAAATAAAGAAGTCGGAAAACTAATATCTACACACCGACTGTGGCGGACGTCGGTGTACCATATTACAAGCAACCGCCTTTGTGTTTTACGACCGAGACTCTCAAATACGTTTCCTCGTTGACACGGGCAAGCCGAAATATCCGTACTGGCTACGTCCAAAATAAGAAGAAACCCTGCAACGAACGAGTACACCAATCTATACGAAGCGGCGAACAACACTCCTATATCTACCTACGTGAACGAAAACTATGCAACTGAATCTGGGGCTTCGTCGTGCGTTTCGCTGGAATTTCATAGTCGCCAACGTGAACTCTTCTATCATCGGAGCAGACTTTCTACGTCACTACAAGTTACTTGTCGATTTGCACTCAAAAAAATTAATCGACACACTATCACCAAGCTACACGTCGATGCCTTGCAAGTCAGAACTATACCAGAAACAGTTCATATGATAAGCAGCGATCAACCCCGGTACTACGATATACTGAAGAAGTTTCCAGACTTATTGGAGACCTACCGTCATTGGAAGACTCCGCCGAAACATGACATCGTTCATCATATAGAAACTACAGGCTATCCCTTGTACAGCCGTGCCAGACCAGAAGCTACCTCTGGAAAAATTCAAAGCGGCCAAAAAGAAGAATTTGAATCAATGGTCGGAGAAGAGGGACTCTGCAAGCCATCTTCCAAGCCCATGGGCATGAGCCCACTGCATATTGTGAATAAAAAGGATGGCGGACTACGAATATGCGGCGACTACAGGCGATTGAATTCTGTTACCTTACCTGACAGATATCCCATTCCTCGGATTCAAGACTTCTCTTATCAACTACACAACATGAGAGTATTCAGCAAGCTGGATTTACAAAAAGCCTTTTTTTCTGTACCCATTTCGAAAGAAGACGCACCGAAGACAGCGGTCATAACACCATTTGGTTTATACGAATTCAACTGTATGACCATGGGACTGAGAAATTCGAGCCAAACTTTTCAACGTTTTATGCATGAAGTACTCCGTGGCCAAGACAACTGCTTTTGCTTCGTTGATGATCTTTTAATTTTTACACAAGATGAAGAACGTCCCAAGATTGTCTTACAACAAGTTCTGGAACGACTGGATAAATTCGGCATGTCACTGAATATCAAGAAATGTGAATTTGGCAAAAAGAAGATAAATTACCTCGGCTTATGAAGTATCTGAACAAGGAATAAGGCCGACTGAAGAAAGAATAAAAGCCATTATTGAATATCCGCAACCAAAGACAATTATGGAGTTACGAAGATTTCTTGGAATTTTAAATTTTTACCGAAGCTGTCTACCCCACCAAGCCGAGATGCAAACAGAGCTAAATAAATATTTACATAACACGAAGAAAAATGATAAATCGCCGATCGTATGGACTCCTGCAGCCAAGCAAGCTTTCAAAAATTGCCGCCAAAGCATTTTGGAAGCCACAACGCTGACTCATCCGATCCATGGAGCGCAGCTGAGCATCATGTCTGACGCATCTAATCACAGTCTGGGTGCCGTACTGCAACAAAAATGTGAAGACAAGTGGATTCCCCTGGCTTTCTTTTCTCGAACAATGAGCGAAACACAACGTCGATACAGCACATATGACAGAGAGTTGCTGGCTATGTACGCAGCAACGAAACACTTCCGACCTTACATTGAAGGATGTGAAGTAACGATATTTACTGATCACAAGCCTCTTGTTTACGCACTGAGCAAACCGCCTAGCAACAGCGACACACCGCGCCGCGAACGACAGCTGCACTACATCAGCCAATTTTGCACGCGCATACAATACCTAAAGGGAGAAAATAATGTCGTTGCCGATTCATTGTCCCGATTAGAAGAGATCGACTGCCCATCATCATTAGACTACGAAGAGATAGCCAACGATCAACAAAACGATGACGAACTCAAACAATTAAGAAAACAGCCAAACTTGAAATTCATCGATATACAGATGCACGGAGTAAGACGACCAATCACATGCGAGATCTCAACAAACACCGCCCGCCCCTACTTGCCGACCGATCATCGTTTTGCAGCCTATAAAGCACAACACGATCTCTGTCACCCGGGCGTGCGAGCTACAAGAAAACAAATAACGGAAAAATTCTTCTGGCCATCTATGAACAAGGACATAAGCGAATGGGCCAGATCCTGCATCGGATGTCAAAGAGCGAAGACAAGTCGTCACACTATCACTCCACTCAGCAAATTTCAACCATCTGGGCGTTTTGAACACATGAACATGGACATCGTGGGGCCAATGCAGTTATCAAACAACTGCCGATATTGCATCACTATGATCGACCGATGTACCAAATGGGTGGAAGCCGTTCCGGTACGAGATATCACCGCTGACGTCGTCGCAAAAACACTATATGACACTTGGATATCAAGATTCGGATGCCCACTTCGCATAACGACAGACCAAGGAAGACAATTTGAATCGTCACTATTCAAATCACTACTAAGAAAATTTGGAATTGCAAGAATACGCACTACTGCTTATCATCCACAATCAAATGGGCTAATTGAGAGATGGCATCGCACTTTCAAAGCTGCATTGATGGCAAGAGGCGCAACTACACAATGGACGGACGAGCTACCCACAGTATTACTCGGCTTGCGCACCGCACTCAGAGAAAATAATATTTCACCCGCTATGATGACCTACGGTTCGACACTCCGCCTACCGTCTGACTTCGTGCAGCCAACAAATACCGACATGGAAGATGCGGGAGTACGTTCGTCGTCTCACTTCAACAATGGCATCACTGCGACCACCACAAATGCAAGCAACCACACTATAGAAAAACCATTTATGCACAAGGACCTATCTATATGTACACACGTATTTCTCCGGAACGACACCGTCCGCGCGCCGCTGGTACCTCCCTACGATGCTCCGTATGAAGTACTTGAACGACACGAGAAATTCTTCAAGATAAAACTGCCACTGAGAACAATCACCGCGTCGCTCGACAGAATTGAAGCCAGCCTACATTCTCAAAGAAAATGAAGACGTTCCTGCCAATGTTAGTCACTTCCACTAACACGAACACTACAGCCGAGAAAAACACATCGACATCCGGACAACTACATCACACGATCTGGCAGAGTGGTCAAAGAAAAACTATACCGCTTCGCTTGAGGGGAGATATATGGCATACATCAACACACGACCGTATCTTCTCGCTACCAACGCTGCACTGACGACGGATCGAACGAGACGCGCACTATTTATGTGCGCGCGCGCAAGCGCTACGCCTGCGTTCTCTCTGACTGTCATTGGTCGAATATCAACTCTTTATTATTTTTAAGGATTTCAATTTGTATATAAGAAATGTATATTGTAAATAAATTATCCATAAGCTCATTGATCTTTCATTATACATCTCGCTCCCACAATGTTATGACGTAGTCATCCGCGCTAAGAAAGGATTGATGATATAATTACACCCGTCATTAACATTTGCGTTTTATAATATGCACTACCTTCTCTCCGGGGATTGGTTCGTTTTCAGTTTTTAGTTGATTCGAAAGTACCACGTAATAGGTGAAAAATCCTAACCCTAACGGCTAATATTATAAATGCGAAAGTGAGTTTATTTGCATTTGGATTACTTACCTCTTCTTACGCTTTATCTACTGGACCAATCTTCCTGAAATTTCGAACACACATTGTTAGAAGTACTGAGAAGGGACATAGAGGTACCTTTCATCCCTTAGAAAAAGTTAACTGTTCCCGTAGAGGAAATTCACGCGAGCGAAACCCGCGGGCAAAGAAGGGAGTGAGTATAAAATAAATTAAAAAATTTATAAAACGTGTCCGTTCAGTATCTTGTCCCAGTGACCTACACAGTGTGTAGGTCACTGGGAAAAGCAAAAGAGACGACACGTGTGTAGTGCACACACGTGTCGTCTCTTTTGCTCGCGACATCAATCACCAACCCCGCAATATTGCTTAGTAATAAATCACATCACAGACACAATTTTATCTGTCAGTTTTTGGAAAATAGGGAACCGAACGACACACTTACATCGATAACTTTTTTAAATATCTTAACAAAGTGAAAAACATAAAAAATCCTAGCTAATATTATAAATGCGTAAATGACTTCTTTTGTTTGTTAATTTGTTTGTTATTATTTTTTCACGCTTTATCTACTAAAATAATCTACCTGAAATTTCGCATACACATAGTTAGAAGTAGGTACTGTGAAGGTAGGACATAGGGTAGGTACTTTCATTCGAGGTAGTCCACTTAGAGCACTAATCCGAACAGCACAAACGCGAACAGCACAAGGCCTAGTCCACGAACAGCATAATTTAATATTTTGGCATGTGCTGTTCGTGGATTCTAATTTTTATTTTATTTTCGTCCACGAACAGCACATATCCATACTCCATACTAATATTATAAATGCGAAAGTTTGGATGTGAGTTTGTGAGTTTGTGAATTTGTGAGTTTGTGAGGATGTTTGTTACTCAATCACGCAAAATCTACTGGACGGATTTCGATGAAATTTGGTACAGAGGTAGATAATGACCTGGAATAGCACATAGGCTACTTTTTATCCCGGGAAAAAGCACTGTTCCCGTGGGAAATTCACGCGGGCGAAGCCGCGGGCAAAAGCTAGTAATTTAATATTTTGGCATGTGCTGTTCGTGGATTCTAATTTTTATTTTATTTTCGTCCACGAACAGCACATATAACTAATATACTTATATATATATATATATTGATTTGTAAATACTTTTGGAACCTACTGCTATCTGCTAATGTGTTCCTTATACCTGTATAGGGAACACATTAGCAGACAGCACTAGGTTCTAACAGTATTTACAAATCAATATACATAATATTAGTATAATAGTTGTATGTGCTGTTGGTGGACCAAAATAAAATAAAAATTAGAATCCACGAACAGCACATGCCAAAATATTAAATTGGGGTCGGTACCCATTGGTCCCCTGAAATTCGCACCCTGTGCCCATTCGCACCCTCAAATTTTTGAGGTTTCCACTCGTCCCCTGATCTATTATTATTTTTAAATAATGTATATGTTCCATTCTCTTTATATTTCTCTTATAGCCTGTGGTTTTGCTACAGTCGCGTACTACAAGTATAAATCGTCGTTACAGTAATTTTTATATTTATATATAACTAGCTTTTGCCCGCGGCTTCGCCCGCGTGAACTTCCCACGGGAACAGTGCATTTTCCCGGGATGAAAGGTACCCTATGTCCTTCTCAGTACTTCTAACTACGTGGATGATTTCAGGAAGATTGGTTCAGTAGATAAAGCATGTAGAGGTAACAAACAAACAAACAAATAAACAAACAAACTCACTTTCACATTTATAATATTAGTAAGGATAAAAAAAAAATCGCGTTGACGTATAACTTTGATTATTTTTTTCCTGAAAGAGAACGTGGATACCTTTAAAAGCGTTCCTGAGAAAAAAAATAGTTTGACAGACAGATGGACATTAAAGTGATCTTATAAGGGTTCCGTTTTTGCCTTTTGAGGTACGGAAATCTAAAAACAACGGTTTCTTTTTTTTTCTACTAACAAATGCGGTGGTGGCCTGTGGCTGCAAAGGTCCCAGGTTCGGATTCAGCCAGTGCTACATGAGTTTGTATACCAATCTGACCCATGAATGTTAGTTTTCATCTACCACCTCTTGCTTCCGGTGAAGGAAAACTGCACTCTGGTGGATGATTGTCAGCTAGTGTGTGAAATGAATTCCATATAATGACCACAACCCTCAGTCATGAGGAATACGACTAAAGGAGGAGACTAACAAATACAGGGTAGATGGATGCAAAGCCTATTATTATTTAAAAACGTATACACATAGAAGTACTAAGAAGGACATAGGGTACTTATCAGGGAAAAAGCACTGTTCCCGTGGGAAATTCACGCAGGCGAAGTCACGGGCAAAAACTAGTTGAATATAAACTAAAAAAAATACTATAAACAGAAGCCAAAAACATGATTTTTGAATTTTTCTGAATTTCTGTCTGTTGTTCGCTTTTCATTCAAAAATTACTGGACGGATTTTAATGAAACGTTTTTTGTTGTATAGCTATTAAGCCTGGGCAACATGTAGGCATAATTTATTTTTGAAAATTGGAACATCTGATGAAGAACAATAACAGCAGACTAGAAGACAAATAAGAAACAGAGAACAGCAGAACAGATAAGAAATATAGAAATAGCTCCTTTGCGAAAGTCGTTCAACCTGATGAGCATTTTCTGTAGACGTATAAAAATCAAAACTATAATATAAAACTAGCTGTTGCCCGCAGCTTCTCCCGCGTGAATTTAACTTAGATGAAAAATCTTTTTGTGTTTCAAACTCTAGTTCAGCAGAAAATGTTCATCAGATTGAATGATTTTCACTAAGGCGCCATTTCCATATATCTTATAGCGTAGCTGAACTCTTGTAGTTCTTGATCAGATGTTCCAGATGTTCCAGATCTTCAATTTTTATAAGTCAGCAGAAAATGCTCATCAGGTTGAATGACTTTTGCTAAGGAGCCATTTCCATATATATTATAGTGTAGCTGGTCTCTTGGAGTTCTTCATCAGATGTTCCTGATCTTCGATTTTCATACGTCAATAGAAAATGCTCGTCAGATTGATAAACTTTTGCAAAGGTACCATTTCTATATGTCTTATAGTTTAGCTGTTCTGTTATGGTTCTTCATCAGGTGTTCCAGTTTTCAAAATCAATTATAGCCTATATATTGCCCAGGCTTAATAGCTATACAACAAAAAAGTTTCATTCAAATCCGTCCAGTAGTTTTTGCGTGAAACGCGTACATACATACAGACAGACAGACAGACAAGAAATTCCAAAAAATTTTTTTTTCTTTCTATTATTCTTTATAAGTGTCCCTCTATCCATTTCAGTCAAAAAATACCAAATGTACAGACAAAATATTTTTACTGTTTTATTATATGTATAGAAGATATAACATGAAAATTGTGCCTTGAAATAGGTTATTCAGCCTATTGGCCAAACTCGCATTAGCATCATTAGGTCTTTGGAGAAAATGCAGCAGTGGAGTTTGTTGCGCCGCCTCTTCTCCACTTGCGCTTTGGAGGCGGTGGTAAACTTAGCTGTAAACTTAGCTTTAAGTAATTTTATGACGTCAACTAACTAAAAAACAAGAAAGTGACGATTTATAAGTGCTATTTTTAAGCCAATATGAATAAAAAAAAATTGACTTTGACTTTAGCTACTTCCCGACGGAAAGAGAATCGCCTATTAGCGCAGTAAATAGACGAGAATCAAATTACAAACGGTCCAGTAATTGTGAATTTTGTGAAATGTTGTGTAGGATTATTGTGAGTATTCAAAATAAAAAGGGCACAATTGCCAAGTTTCCGCGTCCGTAGTAATCTTAAAAAAACTAAAAAAAAAAAACTTTCTTCAGATTTAGGCTCATATTTTCGTTTAGATGCATTTTTGCTAGGAAAGTGTTTTACAAAATCTTGTAGATAATTAAATTTCCTATCATTTACATTTTACATTTTGTATCTAGGACTGATAGTTACCGAGATGTGTGCTCATAAAAAAATTAAAAAAATCTTCTTTTTCTGAAATTTGTCAAACTTTTCACTTCAGAACGCTGTAATCTAGTTATGGCATATTTTTAGGAGAATAAGTATTGGAACAAAATTTGTAGGGAATTTAATTACCTACAAAACGCATTTGCATTTTCTTAACCAACCCTGCAGAATGGGGAGTAAAACTCAATATTAAAACTACGGAATATTGGTTTTTTTGTTATAATATTTTATTTTCTGCTAACTGCGCCTCGGGTCTTCGCTCCCGTGGGAATTTCAGGATATAAAGTAACCTATGTACTATTTCTGGTATTTTTCTACTAGTATACCAAATTTAATACAAATCCGTCCATAGTTCATTGAATAAAGACCAAAATAAGGCTAAGGGTAGGGTTTACTTACAAATGGTTCAATAGTTCTGAATTTTTGATATGTTATTTAGGATGGTTAGTAAGTGTTTAAAGTGCAAGAGGCACAATTTCTCCCCCCTTCCACGCCCGCCATATGTTGAAAAAACAAAAAATAATTGCCACTTTATTCAGATTTGCGCTCTCACCTTCGTTTAGATGCATTTTAGCTACATTAGAGTTCTACACAATGTTGTAAAAATAAATTTCCTATAATGTTCATTTTATATTTTGTTTCTAGGACTAATAGTTATGGAGATGTGCACTTTAATAAAAATCGCATTTTTGATCGCATTTGGAAATTTTTTCAAACTTTTTACTTCAGAGCGCTGTGATTCATTTATGGCCTACTCTAGGAAAGTATATATTGGAATAAAATTTGAAGGAAATTTAATTACCTATAAAACACGTCATGTAATTTTTTTTAACCAACCCTACGGAGTAGGGATTAAAAGTAAAAATTAAAATATTACGTTTTTGCTATCATATTTTATTGTCTACTAGCTGCACCCGGGGGCTTTACTCCCATAGGAATATTGGGATAAAAAGTACCTTATGTGCTAGCCCTGATATTTTTCTACTAGCATACCAAATTTTATCGAAATCCGTCCAGTAGATTTTTTAAGATTGAGCAAGAAATATCACATCCAAACTTTTTCATTTTAAAATCGGGTTTCTTTCCCAATCTTTATTGCTGATGAAGCAAATATTATCTAATATCTATACTTGATAATGTCCACAGACACTTTTACAGTGTGCCAATCAGATACCGGTTACTCACCTGCAATGAATCACACTATAAATGGGAAAGTTTGGATGTGATATTTGTTGCTTAATCACACAAAATCTACTAGACGGATTTCGATTAAATTTGGTATACTAGTAGAAAAATATCAGGACTAGCACATAAGGTACATTATATCCCGAAATTTCCATGGGAGCGAGGTTCAGTTAGTAAAAAGTAAAATATTATAGCAAAAAACAATTTCCGTTTTTTTATTATTTAGTTTTACTCTCCACCTTGCAGGGTTGGTTAAGAAATATGCAATTGCGTTTTGCAGGTAATTAAATTCCCTACGATGTTTGTTCTGCTACTTTTTCTCCTAGAATAGGTCATGACTGGATTACATCGTTCTAAATTAAAAAAGATTGACGAATGTTTGAAAAATTAGATTTTTTTAAAGCAAAGGATTTTTTCTCGGAAACTGTCAGTCCTAGAAACAAAATATAAAATGTAAATAACGGCAAATTTAATTTTCTACAACATTGTGTAGAACACTTTTCTAGCAAAAATGCACTTAAAAGAAAATATAAGCGAAAAACCGAACAAAGTGGTGATTTTTTTTTTATTTTTCCGATTTGGCGGCGAGTGCAAAAGCTATTCAATTGTGCCATATTTATTTTAAATACTTACAACTATCCTAAACAATAATATAAAAAAAAATGAGTTACTGGACCGCACGTAATTAACCCCTAGGGAAGGTTCGCTCTATTTACTGCGCTATATTGGTTAGTCGGGGTTCCGTTAATGCCCAGGTCCGATGTTAATAACTGCTAGGCAATTATTAAAATAAAATAAAAATACACAAAATGATATTGACCGATATTAATTAAAATATTGATTGATAGGTAGAAGTGGAATATAGCCGGCTGGTCGACCTATGGACTGATTATTTTTCTTGTTTTCTCGCATACAAATCGACCCTCGAAGGAAAAACTGTTACCCAAGATTTAAAAAATAAATTAGAAAACATCTCAAAAATTTCCGATAAACAAGAACTTAACTTTATTTCTTCCATAGTAAGGGTCATTTAGTCCACGCGAATGAAGGCGCAGGCATCAGCTAGTTTAAATAATATTTTGTAAATTAATTTCGATGCAGTTCTGTTCACAAATGTACTATATCAACATTTTTTTATGTTTTTTTCTATCAAGTGACCAATGAGGCACCTGAGCAGGTGACGAATTTGCAATTTTTATTCCAGGGGACGAGTAGGTACCTTTAAAATAAATAAAAAATGTTTGGTCTCCTGCCGGGGGACGAATGGGTACCTTTATAGGGGCCGAATCTTCAACTTTTTATTCCAGGGGACGAATTTTTAGGGTGCAGTGGGTACCGACTCTTAAATTGTGCTGTTCGCGTTTGTGCTATTCGGATTAGTGCTCTCAGTGGACTACCTTTTTCATTCCGGGAAAAACACTGTTCCCGTGCAATGGGAAATTAACGCGGGAGAAGCCGCGGGCAAAAAGCTAGTAAAAATAAAAGTGACACTGAAGTTTTAAACTACTCCATCATTTATTAAAGCACTTTGTTCCGTTTTCAACGCAAATCTTGTTTACCTTTCAATTTGAATTTCGCGCGCCTTACCGATGCGCTTATCAATCATCACAATTCGCTGTGCTACAGTTCTATTTAGCCAATGGGGCGCCCGGACTTCCGCTGGCGCATGCGCAGATCCTACCGGTGTCTGAGAGAACAGCGCCATAGGCTGGTGGCAGAACCAGTAAACTATTCTGAGTCTGTACGTGAAAGCGAATGCGCGCGCACCAAACATTACATCTTTTTTACTCAATTATCCTAATCAAACTTCAAGTGCTCAACAGTGTTTTTGGAACTTTATAATCGCGTGTGGCTGGCCGGCCAGGTGTCTAAAGGAAGAACTATTCGTGAGGAATCGTGCTAGAAGCCTGCCTACGTGGTAAGTGGTTTGTGCATTGTTTCTATTGTCTAAATCGTCTGTAACGCATATTAACGGCGAATGCTACCAGCATTCGATCCAATGTGGTGATTGACAGTGTACAAGTGCTATTTATCGAGTCAATTTAGCCACATTTTTTGGTGCCGAAACCCGGGAACTTTGGATACCTACCTTCAGTCTGCCGCCAAATACCAATTCGATTTAGTAATTGCTACTTCATTTACCGTATTCCACGCTTATTATACTTACTAGTACAGCTAAAACGAATAAACATAACATTTTGTTTCAATTACTAATCGGAAAACAAGTCTTTGTTCCATTTTGTTTTGTTGAGTACCTTACCTACCGATTATCGATTTAAGATGGCTTCCATCAGTTTCTAGAATATTTGTTGAAAATAAATTCTTTTGTCGTTTTATACTTATTAGCATAAAATTATCTACCGTTTTACCGTTCGCAATAAACAATATTGCAAATCCACCTTCTCATAATTTTATGTTGATAGTTCGTTATAACTCGACTACTTTTTTCCAACCGTTCAACGTTTCCTCTTGATATTTATTTATCGAAAATTTATTTCGTTTCAAATTACGAAATATTTTTTATCGTGACGTTGTATCGTTTATCGTATCATATTTTCAACGAATTTTGGTGCGTTCACATTTTCATTATTACCGTTTTAGGTTAAAAATCATAGTTTTTTGTTTTTACAAAAAAAAAAAAAAACTGATTTTTATTTTTTTTATTTACCGTACATTAACGAATATCGCAAACCGTTTTTAGTGTTCCTAACGCTCATTTAATTCATCCTTATCAATTTAATTTATTTCAATTTAAAACTCAGGTGACCGAGGTGATAATATTACCTGTTGTCGTGTAATACCGCCCCAGTGATTCTCGTCGATTCTTGTGAACGCGGTCTCGCTGAAGACGTTCGCAACTAAACTTTTTTATCGAATCCGAATATTTGTTGCTATCAGGTTTTATTGTTTTGATATTAATTATGTCTTTACTATCAAGGCGTAAATCTAAACCTACTATTAAAAAGGGTATCGAAAATACGTACACTATTAATAATTTGCCCAGTTTGCGACGTAAACGAACTATAGCATATAATCGCTTAACGAAGGCTTTGGAAGTAGGTACCTTAGCCAATACCGATGAATCACAAGTAGGGTTATTTCTTTCATATTGTCATGAAATAAAAACGACTGCTGACAGTTTTCATGACTCCCATTTTATTATTTTGGACCTTCTTAAGGATGATGCCGATGAGGAGGACGATGAACTTCAGGATCGATTTGACGAATTGTATTTTCAAGTGTTGGCAATTCAACGAAAATTTGAACAACGTTCATCTCAACAAGCTGACACTTCGAAACATAATTCATTGACCGGTTCGCACAGTGGAAATATGCGGTTACCAAAAATTTCGTTGCCAACTTTTTCCGGTGCTATCAAGGAATGGCCTGAGTTCATTGCAACTTATAACGCGTTGATACATGATTCTACCTCCTTATGTAATATTGAGAAATTTCACTATCTCGTGTCAGTTTTAAGTGGTGATGCTTTATCGTTCATTAGAACTTTTCCTGTTGCAAGTGAACATTATTTAAGTGCGTACGAGGCTCTCAAGTCCCGTTATGAAGATAAACGCGAATTAGCGTTTACGTGCTGGCGTGATATCTTGGACGTTAGTTTAAAGACTTCGAACGCTCAAGATTTTCGACGCGCCTTAGACACGATCGATGAGAACTTAACAATTTTAAAAACTTTAAAATTACCTACCGATAAATGGGATTTTGTTCTTTGTTATAATGTTCTGGCCAAACTCGATACCAAATTAAGACGCGAGTTTGAGGAAAAACATACCGATATTGAGCTTCCACAGTATAACCATTTAAGGGCATTCTTACACTCTAAAGGTGAAGCATTAATTCGCGACACGCACTTTTCGAATGTTACCAATAAAACCGCTAACGTTTCAAAGGACACACCGGGAACTTCACAGAAGTTCAAGCGACATAACGTCACGCATTCGCTTGTCGCTCCCACCGTCACTACTCATAAAAATGTTGGTGATAAACAACAAGCGAAACCTGCTCACAATTCGAGCACTCCGATTCGTAAATGTGCCTACTGTCGTAATGAACATCACATCTCGGCCTGTAGTGATTTTTTGGCAAAATCAATAGATGAGCGCATGGCTGTAGCCACTGAAAAGAAATGGTGCTACAATTGTCTTAACGCATCCCATTCAGTGCGAGAGTGCACATCAATGTTTTCATGTCGACAATGTAGACGTAAACACCACACTTTGCTACATAAGGAGTCGGCGGCAAGCTCGGCGACCTTAGTGGCTCAGGATTCGTTGACTCAGTCTGATCCAACCGTAACCACAACCGTGTTACTGGCAACAGCTCTAGTCCAGATTCGTGATGCTTCTGGTGAATTTCATACATTTCGCGCGTTATTTGACACCGGCAGTCAAAACAATTTTCTCACGGCTCACGCCGCTCAACGATTAAATCTAAAACCTATAACTGGTAATATCAACGTTTATGGGTTAGGGGGCAGCCCTGCCTCAGTCAGTGGCTTTGTTACATGCGACATTGGCACCAACTGTAACGTAAAGTTTCGTCTGGGAATGCTCGTCATACCGAGCATTTGCGGAGATCAACCGATAGCAAGGCTAAATACGAAAGGATGGGAGGAGGTCAAAACACTACCGCTAGCTGATCCTGGTTTTGACATCCCCGGTCCGATCGACGTCTTGTTAGGTGCCGACGTCTTTGCTGAGTCACTTCTCGAACAACGTCTGAAGGGTAACGCCTCTCAACCGCGAGCTTTCAACTCAGTCTTCGGCTGGCTTCTTCTTGGGAAGTCCAGACTCGCATCGTCCAGTCTACTAGGAGTAGCCCCTTCTACCGTAGACGATAGTTTAAACAAAATTGTTCAACGTTTCTGGGAAATCGATAACGTTCCACAATCTTCCCGATTGACCCCAGAAGAGCAACGCTGTGAAAATAGTTTTCTCAGTAATCACTACCGTGACGAGACAGGTAGATATGTAGTTTGTCTCCCCTTCAAGGACGACGAGGAGCCAGTCTTTGAAGGTTCTCGAGAAGATAGCCTTACGACGCTTTCATGCCATTGAAAGGCGTCTGTATCGCGATCACAATTTAAACCAACAATACGTGGAGTTCATGACTGACTATATCGACAGTGGTCACATGACTCTAGTACCTGCCAAGCAAATGGGTCAAGGCAAGTATTATATACCGCACCATTGTGTGCTACGTCCCGACAGCGCTACAACGAAGCTTCGCGTTGTATTCGACGCCTCGGCTAAAGATGCAACTTCCAAATCGCTAAACGACTCGCTGCTGACGGGACCGAAGCTACAATCAAATATCGTAGAGATCCTTCTTCATTTCCGTGAGCACGCCAATTGTCTTCATGGCAGACGTGCGCCAAATGTACCGTCAAATCAACCTAGCTCCTCAACATCGTGATTATCAACGTATTCTCTGGCGAGCTCACCCAGATGAGCCTCTTCAAGAGTACGTATTAAATACCGTAACGTACGGAGTGTCTTCCGCTCCATTCCTGGCGTGCCGCTCTATTCAGCAACTGGCCAACGATGAGGGTCACAAGTACCCAAAGGCCAAAACCGTTTTAACTTCCGACATATACGTTGATGACGTCATATCCGGAAGCTCATCGCTGAAGGACGCCAGAGAAATCAAAACTCAACTCATCGCTCTTTTCGGTCTTGGCTCGTTTGAGCTCCGAAAATGGATGAGTAACCGACCCGAGCTACTTAGCGATCTTCCCGCGGAGGCGTGTCTTTCAGAAGCAATCACTTTTACCGAAACTGAAGACACAACTATCAAGGTTCTGGGCCTTAAGTGGGAGCCTGCTTCGGATTCGTTCGTCTTTACCGTTAATCCATCTAATCAACCGTGCACCAAGCGAACGATTTTGAGTGAGGTTGCCAGAATTTTCGATCCTCTGGGTTTTCTATCTCCTTTGACAATTCATGCCAAATGTCTTATTCAAAAGCTTTGGATTCTAGGTCTTTCATGGGACGATAAGCCCCCACCGGAAATTATCTCTCTATGGGAAAAGTTCTCCGAACAGCTTCCTCAAGTTAGGAATCTTAAGATTCCACGTAAATACGCTACCGATAGCGCTCAATCATATCAACTGCATGGATTTTGTGACAGCTCCGAAGCAGCATATGGCGCCGTTATATACCTGCGCGTTACCGAGTCTGACGGCTCCGTTCGCGTCTTTCTCGTTTGTGCTAAGGCTCGTGTAGCTCCTTTGAAACGTCAATCGTTACCTCGCCTAGAGCTGTGTGGTGCACTTTTGCTCGCAGACCTTATCAAATTTGTCAAGGACACGCTGCGGATTCCTGTTCATGACACTTATGTGTGGTGTGACTCCACCGTTACCTTGTCCTGGTTGCGAGCTCCTTCTTCTCGCTGGGTGACATTCGTTGCAAACCGCGTAAGTCACATTCAAGATATCGTGCCGACCGAGTGCTGGAGGCACGTACCATCTGTCACAAATCCTGCAGATGTTTGTTCGCGTGGGCAATTGCCTCACGAGTTGCTGAACAATGCCCTATGGTGGGCGGGCCCAGAGTGGTTGTCTCAACCACAGTCTGAGTGGCCAATCGATACATCGAGAAATCGTTCAAACGACGACAATGCGGTGCTCTCTGAGCAGCGTCGCACCACAGTTCTCGTTTCGGATCAAATCGAACGCGTAAACCAAACTTCTATAATTGATCGACTATTCGAAAAATATTCTTCTTTAGATAAAATCTGTCGCATTATCGCTTACGTTCGCAGGTTTTGTAATAACATGCGTAACACTGTTCCGCGATCAGATAATCTTTTCGTAACGGACGCTGAGCGTCATCGTGCGTTACTAATTATCGTGAAACATTTCCAACAACGTTGTTTTCGGATGTCATATCCAAATTACAATCAAAGATACAGTTACCTCGTAGTTTTCGTAAACTAAACCCGTTTTTGGACGAGCAGGGTATACTCAGAGTAGGCGGGCGCCTAGCGCACTCCGATCTTGACTTCGAACAGAAGTATCCCGCATTATTGCCCAAAAAGAGTGTTCTTACATCCGCTGTAATCGAATCTATTCATCGAAACAATTTTCATCCCGGTCTGAACACAACCAACTATCTGATCTTACAACAGTTTTGGATACTTGCGGCAAAGCATGCTGTACGTCATCATCTTTCAAGATGCATAAGATGCTACCGTCTTAAACCGAAACCTTTGCAACCCTTTATGAGCGACCTTCCGGCCTTTCGTGTCAATCAGGCAAAACCTTTCTCTGTCGTAGGTGTCGATCTAGGAGGGCCTTTTCGAATTAAGCTCAGGCTTCATCGTGGTGCTAAAATCGATAAAGCGTACTTGTGTTTATTCGTATGCTTGAGTACAAAAGCAGTGCACCTTGAGGTGGTTTCTACTTTATCGACTGACGGCTTCATCGCGGCATTGCGTCGCTTCGTTTCTCGTCGTGGCCGCTGCAATGTTATTCACTCTGACTGCGGTACGAATTTCGTTGGTGCAAGTTCACAACTAGCATCATGTATCGAACAAGCCTCTCATGCGGAAAAAATAGATTTTAAACGTAACGTACCTTCTGCTCCCCACTTCGGAGGGGTGTGGGAAATCCAAATCAAAGCCGCAAAGAGTCATTTGTACCGTATTGTTGGCGATCAGGTCTTAACGTTTGAAGAGCTTACCACACTCTTCGCTCAGATCGAATCAATTTTAAATTCGCGGCCTTTGTGTCCATTGAGCTCGGATCCTAACGATTTGAACGTTCTTACGCCCGGTCATTTTTTAACGCTAGAACCTCTTACAGCAGTTCCTGATTTCGACTACAAGGACGTAAAAATCAATCGACTGAATCGATGGCAACTTATCCAATCTTTTCAACAACAATTTTGGAAACGCTGGAAAAATGAATATTTACATGGGTTAACTCAGCGAGCAAAATGGACCACGGACTCAACACCGTTAACTGTAAGCTCAATCGTACTTATAAAAGAGGACAATCGGCCTCCTCTTCAATGGGCATTAGGACGAGTTGTTTCTTTGCATCCTGGCCCTGATGGGGTAGTTAGAGTCGCCAACCATTAGAACAGCCAGAGATCACTCGCTTAAGAGACCTTTGGTCAAACTATGTCCTCTACCATCCGTATAATCGTTATAACTTAGCATTTCTTAGCTTTTAAGTTTAGGATAATAACTTAAACATATTTATCGTTAATTACCGTTTCTTATTCTTACTCTGGGAAAATCCTATTGGTATTTTGGTGGGCGGAATGTTCCGTTTTCAACGCAAATCTTGTTTACCTTTCAATTTGAATTTCGCGCGCCTTACCGATGCGCTTATCAATCATCACAATTCGCTGTGCTACAGTTCTATTTAGCCAATGGGGCGCCCGGACTTCCGCTGGCGCATGCGCAGATCCTACCGGTGTCTGAGAGAACAGCGCCATAGGCTGGTGGCAGAACCAGTAAACTATTCTGAGTCTGTACGTGAAAGCGAATGCGCGCGCGCACCAAACATTACATCTTTTTTACTCAATTATCCTAATCAAACTTCAAGTGCTCAACAGTGTTTTTGGAACTTTATAATCGCGTGTGGCTGGCCGGCCAGGTGTCTAAAGGAAGAACTATTCGTGAGGAATCGTGCTAGAAGCCTGCCTACGTGGTAAGTGGTTTGTGCATTGTTTCTATTGTCTAAATCGTCTGTAACGCATATTAACGGCGAATGCTACCAGCATTCGATCCAATGTGGTGATTGACAGTGTACAAGTGCTATTTATCGAGTCAATTTAGCCACACACTTGGAAGCGTATCAAAAGTTTGCAGGTCAAACTATAAAGAAAGCTCGGCGGTGTGTGAAATAAGCACTTTGACGGTAATGTACTTAAGATTCATAATAACCATTCATAAAGCGGACAAATTTCCTAGCACATGCTTATCTATACATATAATAAAACTGTAACTGGTCTGTGTCTGTACATAGAAGATTTTAAAGAAAAAAACTATAAGGGGTCTTCATGGGGCCAATAGAAGCCAAAACCATTTTTTGTTGAATTTTTGTCTGTCTATGTCTTTGTCTGCCTGTCTGTCTTTCTGTCTGTATGTTTGTACGCGCATCACGCAAAAACTATTGGACCAAATTTGATGCGGTTTTCACTGTTGTATTATAGAAGGTCTAACTTAAAATCTGGCGTAAGTTTCATCTTGATACGCCGCTTAGAACCTGACATATGCGCGGACAAAGTCGCGGGCACAGGCAAGTCTAATATAAATTTTAACTTGATCCTCAAGGAGTTTCTGAGATAAAGGATCTTGACAGACGGACAATCCATACGACGTTTCATAGTATCAATGAACTTTTGTACGGAATCCTCAGTATCCGATTTTTAGTAGGAAATAGATACCTAAGAAAAGTCGTCAATGGCCGTAAGACTCTCCTTTAATCTCCTAATAGTGATCAAATTACTTGGAAGAACTTAATAAAAGTTCCAGATAAAACTACGAACCTGATATCATCTTAATGTTGGTACAAGAGACTTTAACCAGTAGACTAATTAAGAAATAGAGACTTGTAGTAAAAACCACGTGACTTGGTTTGAAAACATCCGTAGCAATTTTTTTTTCAGCCTGGTGATGTGTCCCACTGCTGGGCATAGGCCTCCCCTTACTCCTTCCACAATTCTCTTTGAGTGAAGCCCGCTTCCACTCCCACAGATAACTTTCTATGTCATCTCGCCATCTCTTTCGCGGTCTTCTCTGTATCTTTACCGAACTCGCTAGCGTCGCCGTAAATAATGTCTATGAAAAAATGTACAGTGCCTCTAGCGGTCACTTGAAAAACTAATATCACTAGTATAAGTCAACAAAAAAAAAAACCATCGAAAGCTATTCGCTAGCGAGTCGCTCGCTAGCGTGTAACGTTTTGTATTTAGTATGGAAATCGGTTTGGTCAGAAATTAATGACATACATACTAAAATATTATTACGCCTTTTTCCCGCGAACATTAGCGATTTCCATTTGCTATCATCCTTACAGATTTCTCTCGCTTCCTCTATACTCATCACTCCACCATCACTATCTTTCATCTTTTTCTCGAAATTAATGACATTTAGGTACTAAGAATTGAAAGAAGAATGAACAGAAACGAAGTATATTTTTTAAAGCAGAGCAGATGTGTGGAAGAGTTAAAAAGGGTGATATTAGGAGCACCCATAACCGGTTTGTATAAAGAGATGAAGGAAGAGTGTAGAGGAAGTGTGAGAGATCTGCAAGGATCGAAGCAAGTGAAAATCCTTAGTCTTAGCCTGTCCTGCGTCGCTTCAGTGTCTATTTGTTTATGTAGTCATTGACAAAACTACTCTTCAACAAGTTTAAGCTCTGTTAGTTCAAAGACATTTTTGCGCTAACAATCATTTGGTACTTTCTAACTTAGTAGTTTGGTTCTTAAGTTACTTTGGTACAGTCAACTTAAGAAATAAAGCATGTACCTGGAATAATTTACTCTCGATTTAGATAGTATCTAACGCACTGCGATCAGATTGCGGACTTCCTTAAAAAGGGAGATAGAAGCACTCATAACCGGTGATGGTTTGAAGAGAGAGAGAGCGATAAGTGTAGATAATAATAATAGCCCGTGAAGATATTCAAAATCCCCTGAAAAGGGTGAAAAAAAAAATATAAAAACATAATAATAATCTTTTATTTCGACCAACAGGGATCATTCTTTGTTGGTAGCACAGATGTCTTAAAACCTAGTGTTAGTACATACACAAAAACACACATACAGACTTCACACCTGCTCGCTTTTCAGTACGGGTATCATTGAACAACGTCGACTTACCAGTAACCCTGTATCTTCTCGACTTACCAACCCTGTATAAAGTAGGTATATTCATAGCTAAATTTCTGATGTTCATTCGAAAGGCCTTGTAAGGAAGTTATAGTTGCCGTCACGTAAAAATTTCTCTGGCGGTAAGCTGTAGTAGCGCAGTAGGCGATCTAGTTTCGGTACCAGTTACTTAACCGGTTAGTAACCGGTTAGTCCGAAACCAGTTAGTATCGGTCTATGCGGTGAGCGGAAGTCGGGCGGGTCTCATCCGGCGCGCGCGATTGGTTCGTCAGTCGTACCCATTACGGGGTGAAACTAGCGCATGGGTCCCATGCGCTAGTTTCACCTCCTCACCCTACCAGCGGCCTTTTCACGTGATGAGAAGTATAAACTGTTTTTGAAAATAGAAAAAATGCCGGTTTCGAAAACATACTAATTTTTCTGAATTGGAAACTGGTTTCGAAAACACAAAAAATACCGGTTTCGAAAACAGAATTATTTTTCTTAATTGGTAACGAGTTTCGAAAACAGAAAGAATATTATTATTTGGAAACTAGTTTCGGTTAAAGAAATATTATTTGTTATTCGAAACTAGTTTCGACATTTTGGTTTCGAAAGCGGCCGAAGGGAAGTCGACACGTGACGCAAACATCTTCAGAATGCCGTTAGAGCTGGCCCGAAGTCTGCTTCCTAGGGAGAGTCGTGTAGAGACATTCCACTCTCGTAGAGGAAGCAAGAGAGATCTGTAAGGATCCTATCTAGTGAAAATCTATTTTCTCTGCCTGCCTCAAGGGGAAAGAGGCGTGATATTAATGTACGTGTTGTGCTCGCGACGTCCGATCGTTATTTAATATTGTTAATATCTCAGGTTCAAAGCGGCGCAGGGGGCGTCGTGGTAGAATGTTCGCGATCCCATGACGCCCCCAGCAACGGCAGGCGCGGAAACGCCGCAGGGGGTTTTAGTGGGTAGTCTGGGCCGACTAGCGGCCCAGGAGTCCCACACAAAGTGTCACAGAATTAATATTAGTACTATGTACAGAAAGGAAACTCCCTGCCCCTCCCGCAATATGGCACCCCCCCGCTCCTTCCGCACTTCTCCCCCGTTCTTGTGTAACTGTGGGACGTTCGACTATGAAAACGCACACATTGACGTGTTACTGACGTGTTTACGGATATACAGTTTCATTTGTAGTAGTAGTAGGCATATTTGACGCGCCGTTTCTATGAAGCGCCCGCCCTGTGACAGTGTGTAAATACAATTCCCCCTGCGAAATCAAAGAAAAAAAGATTCGAAGCGGCTTATCAAGATGAAACCTATGCCAGATTTTAAGTTAGACCTTTAACAGTAAAACTGCGAAAACAGTCTCAAATTTCTTCCTGTAGTATTTGCGTGATGTGCGTATAAACGAAGAGACAGACATACAGAAAGACAGACAAAAATTTTGAAAAAAATCCTTTTTGCTTCTATTGGCCCTCTATAGACTCTTCATATTTTTTTTCAATCAATCAATCAATCAGTATAGGCTAAAAAAAAAAAAAAAACAATCAATCAAATTTTTTTTTCCTAAATATGTCGTACAAGCCACGCCCCAGGGCTTCGCTCCAGTGGGAATTTCGGGATAAATAGTACCCTATATGTTATTTCCGGTATTTTTCGCTAGTCCTGCGTCGGGAAAAAGGCGTGATAATATGAATGTATGTATGTACGAGTATGTAATACCAAATTCCAGCCGTCCAGTAGGTTTTGCGTGATTGAGTAACAAACATCGCTTCATCATTTAATTCTATTTATTCCGAGCATATTCTCCTTGTCATGGTTGTGTTTTGAATGAGTGTGTATATTTATTTCATCAATGTTTATTTATAATTCATAATGTATATAATGTTTCATATATAAATACAAATCATTGGTCACTTTATTTAATAAATTACAAAATTTATATGTCACATATTACATCAAAGAGGTCAAAGAGAATTAGAACCCGCCCCTTAAAGTTTCCGGTGTAAAGCTGCCCAAAACGCTGGCCGTGTTGCCGCGTTGAATGGCAATAGCAACCCTTTGCACCAGAAAAGAGCAGGAGCAGGAGTCGCTAGATTTGTCCGATGTTTATTTTATTTTTAATTTATTCCCTCCCTAATAATTAATCAGGGGCACGCCAGTGCGCGCCAAGTCGAGCGCGAAGCAAACACTGCCGTACCATCCTTTACTGGAACCATTTCGCCGCATTTTCAGGCCCCTATTTGAGAACCTCTGGATAAGACCAGAACGAAGAAATTTTCGTCATCCAGTAAGCTATAATTACATACTTAAAATCCAAAATTTCAAGTCTGTAGGTCATTAGTTCCGAAGTTAAACGAAAGCAAAGTTTCGCATTTTCGACACTCACTCACTCACTCATGATCATCAAAATAGAACTAGTACTTCCCATAAACTCAGAGAGCTGAAATTTGGTACAGAGTTAGGTTTTAATGGCCACATAAAAGGGAAAACTATAAAAACTAGGAAAATCGAAGATCTGGAGTACCTGGTGACCCTGATTAGAAAACACAAGAGCCCAACCAAACTATTAGAGATCGACATACCGCTTTTACAAAAAAATATTCAACTTGGTGGGCTGCTTCATTTGATGTCAAAAATCGAAGGTCTGAAGTATCTCATGAAGAACCCCTCAGCTGGTCTCAGCTGTACTAAGAAGATTATCATATCTCTATGGCAACGCCCCCTTCTATTGCTACATAGAAAAATCGACTGTCATTGCAAAAGTCCAGCGTAGAGGGACACATCTTCTTATTTAATCTAGCCTATAGCGTCACACTTTTGAGCGAATGTCTCCCCTTCTGCTTAATCATAATAAACGAGTAATTACATTTTTATTAGTTTTATTACTACCATTATAATTACATTTTTATTTTTTAGTGCTTCTTCATCTAAGTATTAGTTTAGTGCTTCTCTATCGGATTCTGTCCTGGGCAATGCACTTTGCTTCCGACCAGGAGAGAACGACTGCCTTTCCGCTGCAACTGTACGCCGCCGCCAGGTTTGCTTGGGTCGACCAACTTTTCTTTTGTCCTGTGGTATCCACTCGAGAGCTTGCCTAGTATATGGGTCTCTTCGAAGCGTGTGGCCGATCTATAGCGTTGCACATTTCTCAGAGCTCACGCTTGGAGATAATCTCTGGCCAGAAAATGCCAAGTATTTGCCATACGCGTTACCTCTATAATATTATAACCGTACATATTCATCGGGATATTGTACCAAGTGGTATTTCGATTGTACTTAAAAGACAAATTTTTCGTTGTTGTCTGTTTTTATTTTGCTTTTTAAGAGTTGCCCGCTTCTTCAAAAATTACCCTAAGTTCAGTATGAAAAATTGAAAATATTATGCCTCCTAATGCTTGATGACGAAAATAAGGTTATCTATCAACTTGCATGAGGCCCTAATTATGTCGAAAATTGGTAATGATTATGGTGGTTTAAATGATATTGTTACATTTAAATTGTCAAAGTGCTGAGGAATGAATAAAAAATACTCATCATATTATTTTTTAATCATTCCTCAGCATCGTATATTTTGACCCTCAATTTAGGGCTAAAACCCTCAATTTCATCAAGTGTCAAATAAAAAAATCCCTACATCAAATTAACAAACGAAATTTTATTTACTTTTGTTTGGGGTAAGCCACAAGTTGGAAACCCTGCTCGTGATAGGCCAAGAATGACAGACATTAACCATTTTTTTTAAATTTATTTGGTCTCTGGTTTTAGAACACTGGCTGTATTATTGCATGGGAAAAATAAAACTTCGATGAAGTTCTTATTTTTCTTGGAATCGAGCTAATTTTCAGTTATTCCCTTTGAGCAACAAGGACTTCCGCGCGCGGCGGAAGGGAGGCGCCATAAATGTCTTTCCCCTCTGGCAAAGCTTAGGTCCAGGTGGACTTGAGCGTTTATAAAAACTGTTTGCATTCGGACTTTTCGCTAGACAGAATCCATCAGTCAGTGTGAATGACACATAGGCCGCAATACAAAAAATTCCGAATTGTTCAATTTTGTGCTGCAAAAAGAGGTCTGGGACATCTATTTTACAGAAAAATGGTGTTACATTTCTCTAGTAAGTAAATTCTTATCATATGATTATAAATTAAACAAAAATTCATACATTTTATTATAATGTCATTGTTGGATTTGTTTACCAACATCAGTCCGGTCGCCTATAGAAACACGGATTTGTCGAGTGATAATTCCGTCCAACATCTAGATTTAGTGATGTTACTTTGCTTACATTGTGTGTTGTACTCCTGTATCGATAAACTGCGATAGGTATAGTTTTAAATTGTTGTATGTTGTAACGTGTATTTTCTTATTTTTTTACAGCTTTCCTAAAAATACCTACTTAGAGATGTGTGTATGGAAAAACTTGTGCAACAACTAGCAAACCTGGGATGCCAAAAAGACAAGTCCCGTTTGTTTAGCTCATTATAAGGCATCTGATTTTCACGAATGGTGTAAGTCAGCTCGAATGAACAAGACAGTGATGTGTCAGAGAAAATTACTAGAAATAGTCAAAGATATATTTTAGATAATTTAAATTTCATAAATATTCCTTTCTTGTCTTTGTGGTACTTGACTAATAAACGTGATAACTTTGCAACTCTGATTTTATTTATTACTAGCTTTCGCCCGCGGCGAAACGGTGGACAGTGCTTTCCTACGGGAACAGTGCTCTTTCCCGGGATGAAAGGTAACTCCTACTCCGTATTTCCAGCTATGTGTATTCGAAAATTCAAGAAAATTGTTTCAGTAGACAAAGTGTCAAAAGGAACAAACAAACAATCTTCAAACTTTCGTATTTATAATATACCTATAGTTAGGATTATGCTAATTCTGCGAAGTGCACACTCTGCGAAGTGCACCAATTGCGAAATCCACCTTTTGTTCGAGTGTACGTTTTGCGAAGTACACATTCTTCGTCCGACCCACAGATAGAACCACTAGTATATAAAAATGCAAATTACTGCTAGAGCCCCGGGTATGTTATTCATAAGAAGGTATCCATATTTCCATACCTCCTTAGCAATAAATATTATAAATGCGAAGTAATACTGTTATACTCACGGCTAAACCACTCCACAGATTTTATTAAAGCTATTGATTATATAGTTGAAGGCCCGAGAAATTCGATAATTTAAAATTCATCGATAATGCAGAATTACATTTTTGCCATTCACTATTGAAAACACAGTCAAAAATATGTTAATGTGTGTTCTGTCCTATATTCGTACACAAAAATCTGACGGGTGGTGACAGATTTGTCAATGTATTGTTTTATTTTTCATATGTGGTGTCGTAATTTGTCGTAATTACAGATTTTCATTATGTATGTGTGTACCGAACAGCGCTTGCGTGAATTTCCCTCCCCCCGCAAAAAATGCCAGAAAGATTTGAATTTAAACATGTCGCTATGGCTTCTCCCTCCGTAAGGAGTCCGTGTTGCTCTATGGTTATTCCTTACAATATTCCATGGAAGTAATAAGTACTTTGTACAACAAAGTACTTACTACTTCCATGCAATATTCTGTGGAATAAATTTCTAGAACATAGACATAGGAAAAAAATCAATTTAACATTTTTTTGCACAGAAATAAAAATATTTTTTTAAAGTTTTTTTGCTAGCTCTATGGTCTAAAATTCTAGTAACCAATCTTCATGGGTATGGTATGGTCATGGAAGCAATAAGTTCTTTGTACAACGGTATGGTTCATCTCATAAATGTTGACTTCAAGAGTATAAAAGCTCAAGCTTCAGCGATCACTGAATACAACCGGCTTAGGCGTAACAACCGCGCCGATCTTACAGAAATTAAACGGTCTAAACCGTCTAAAAGATTAAATAATGAACGCGAATGGACAATACGAAAAACTGTTGCTTACTGTACAAGAATCAAAACCGGAAAAAAAGAAAAGAAAGATTTGTAATAATAAGAAAACTTAACTAAAAAGAAAAAAACTGTGTCAAATAAGAAAATTTAATAAAATAAATCAATATGTCCACGTTTCTACAAAAAGAAGTGAAATCCCATCAAAAACATTCTGTAAAAAACTAGCCAAGTCTCGATGGAGCTGTTTGTTTATCTCTAAAAAGTAATGAAATCTAGACAAAGTCGTTCCAAGTCTCAGGTTCCTCACTGCGATTTCTTTATTATTATATTTAATGTTGTGTGACTTGGCCGTTGAACATTCTTTATACATTAGTGGCTTTATCAAGCCTACAATTGACTGGTTATTGAGTCAACGTTTTCCAAGTGGCAATTTTCCATCATCAATGGGTAGCGGTTCTGGCGACAGATTAGTGCAATGGTGTCATGGAGCACCTGGTTTTGTACCCTTGTGTACCCTTCAACGGCCAAGTCACACAACATTAAATATAATAATAAAGAAATCGCAGTGAGGAACCTGAGACTTGGAACGACTTTGTCTAGATTTCATTACTTTTTAGAGATAAACAAACAGCTCCATCGAGACTTGGCTAGTTTTTTACAGAATGTTTTTGATGGGATAATGTTTACTGCACCCTACATATTTTCACGTATATTTCCTTCCACCCAAAGATTGGCTGGAAAAAATTGCATTTGCGATTAAGCCCGCCTTTGCGCTCATTTATCTATACATATAATAAAACAGTAAAAATATTTTGTCTGTACATTTAGTATTTTTGACTAAAATGGATAGAGGGACTCTTAAAAAGAACAATAGAAAGCAAAAAAAAATTTTTGGAATTTCTTGTCTGTCTGTCTGTCTGTCTGTATGTATGTACGCGTTTCACGCAAAAACTACTGGACGGATTTGAATGAAACTTTTTTTGTTGTATAGCTATTAAGCCTGGGCAACATATAGGCTATAATTGATTTTGAAAACTGCAACACCTGATGAAGAACCATAGCAGAACAGCTAAACTATAAGAAATATGGAAATGGTTCCAATATAGTATGGAAATATGGAAGTCGTTCAACCTGATGAGCATTTGCTGCTGACGTATAAAAATTGAAGATCTAGAACATCTGATGAATAACTCCAAGAGACCAGCTACACTATAACATATATGGAAATGGCGCCTTAGCAAAACTTGACTAATCTGATGAGCATTTTCTGTAGACGTATAAAAATCGAAGATCCGAAACATCTGAAACAGTTTGGAACACAAAAAGACATTTCATCTAATCGAAACTCACGCGGGCGAAGCCGCGAGCAACAACTAGTTTATGTATATATTTTTGTTACTACGTTGTATGTTCTTTTCTGTAAATGGTGCAATAAAGTGTTGATCTAGTATTATCCTCTCAGATTCACAAATTCACATCCAAGATAGCGGTTACAGTTTTATTATATGTATTGTATACGATGTAAAACAAAGGAGACACCAACGGTATTGTGTAGCCATCAATCTCTGGATTGGAATTACGCTCCATTAGGGGACTTTCTTTAAAGCCAACTTTATGGAACCTATGCTTCGTTTAGTTGTGACGAGCTACTAAATCAGTTTACTAAACATAAACCTACTGTTTTTACATAATGCAACTGTAACTTGAAAACTTTAATTGTATACATAAGAGATATTTTAATAAAACAATGTATGAGGTGTATTACTATATGTACGACAAAAACTTCATTGCACAATCGTACAATTATTGACATTGTATTCTATTATATTTATTTACATAACTATTTAATTTCTAATAATCACTTTTATTCCAATTTTATTTTTTAAATTGAACATAACCTGTAATAATAATAACAAAAATATAATATAATTTAATTTAATCAATGTAATATAATATAAGAACACATATTTATATAATATGGGACTTGGTGCCTGAAATAAATGACATTTTATTTATTTTTATTTAATTTTAGAGGGCCAATTAAAAGCTTGAAAACTACTGAATGTAATTTGATGCGATTTTCACGGATTTTTACTGGAGGTCTAACTAATATAATATGTAAATGGTACAATTTTTAAATAAATTAGCCGCTTAGAACCTGACTAAGCGGGCAACAGCTAGTATAGTTGCCTTCACGTAATTTGGCCGCTGGCCGATAAGCTGCGCAGTAGGCGATATAACGGTCTATGCGGTGAGCGGGGTCGGGCGGGTCTCATCCGGCGCGCGCGATTGGTTCGTCAGTCGTACCCATGCGCAAGTTTCACCCCCTCCTCACCCTACCAGCGCCCTTTTCACGTGATGGGATGTATACCTCTTAAATCCAACATAAAAACTTTTCCCAAAATCCAAAATCATTAATACATAATTAAACTGTAACTGGTCTGTGTTTATACATAGGAGATATTTAAGAAAAAAACTATGAGGGGTCTTTATAGGGCCAATAGAAGCCAAACCATATTTTTAAGAATTTTTGTCTGTATGTATGACTTTCTGTCTGTCCATATTATGTTTCTACGCGCATCACACAAAAACTTCTGGACGAAATTTGACGCGGTTTACACAATTGTATTGCTAAAGGTCTTACTTAAAATCTGGCGTAGGTTTCTACTTGATACGCTGCTTAGAACCTGAGATATTAACGATAATAAATTATGCGCAGATGTCAAAGTCAAAGTCAAACTCAAATTTTTTTATTGAAACTTGGCCTTCAAAGAAGGCTCTTTTTCACGTCGATAACTAATTATTTAATCATAATATATTATGTCTCAAAGCTACAAACTACTAGCATTTCGGAACGACCACTGCTAAGAAGAAATGCCGAAAGAAACTCATGAAACAGTCTTGGTCGCCTAGCATGCCAGAGGGGCTTTTCATTAACTTTATACATACACTAGATTGTGTAAAGTCAAAAATAAAATAAAATATAAGAAAAAAATAATAATAATATAATAAAACATGTTATGTTTGTGATCAAGTAACCACAATGAATTGGTTAAGAACAAAAAATAAAAATAAAATTCGAATCAGGATCGAAGCAGGATCCCCTGGCAACACCCGTTCACGAGTTGACGCGAGAAGTCGCGGGAACGGGCTGGTAATTTAATAAGGATGTACGGATACAGGAAAACGCCTATAACTTTTTATCGTCCCATATAAATATGGCAAGAGACACCAAAGCAACTTTCACCCCATTGCAATTTCAGTTTTAATGAACAAAAATCGCGGATCATGGTCGAAAAAATATGGACAACACAGAGAATAACTCAAACAACATTGATAAAAATATGAGTCTCTCTCAGCCGAAAGACGTCCACTGCTGGACAAAGGCCTCCCCCAAGGATTTCCACAACGACCGGTCCTGCGCTGCCCGTATCCATGCGCATAAATATGAGTAAAAGTAAACAATTTAATAATAAATTACCGAACTGACATTTCAATGAGTGAAGTATTTTTAGACACGACTAAATAATACCTTTATTGGTTTATTTATTCAGCCAAAAATATACAATTTTGTAAATCTAATCACAATTGTGAACTAAATGAACTTAAAATAAAATAATAAACAAAATAAAATATAAATAAAACTAGATTTAAATATGTATGTTACGTATAGGAACCCCTACATTTAGCGAACTCATACCATTATGAAACACCTTCCCGAAACCGAATTGCGAAACTGCAGAATCAGCGACATTTGGACCACAGTGAGAACATCGAGTATCTTCGTCCGTCGTACTTCAATCGTCGAAGATTACGGTCGCGTAGATTTAATTTATTTTTATTCTTTTTTTGTAATCAATCGGGATTATTAAATCTATATTCTTATCTACTCTTAATAAAACTCGTAGATTTATGTTTACAAACCCCTTTTATAATACATGGATCATATTTCTACACTTTATACATGGAAACACAATAGATCACATAAACATTATGTAAAGCTACGCGCACAATACAACCATCACAACCCATCGCTGGTGGAGTCTACCACAGACTACTCAAGACTTCATACTGCATCTTGACAGTCGTTCTTCTTTCAAATATTCAGTCAGCTAACAATATATATACTTGTAGTTTTTTTTAAAAAACAGTCCTGCTGCGGCCGGTATCGTATCTTGTACAAAAATATATACTTACCTTTATTATATTGTGTTATTAAATTTTGATGTTACTACATAAAAAATAAGTTTCAGATATTGGCATGAAATAGCTATGACAAATTCTTTAAAAAAAGTGTGTCTACGGGATTCACTAACTACACAACTAAACGAATGCTGAGATGATGATGATTATGAGAAGATGACTGTATTTTTTTTTGCATTCGTGGACCCCTAAGAGTGACTGATACATCTGCACATTCTGTACTCACATTAGTTTTAGTCATGGTCTTCCTTCTATAAAAATTTTATTGCACCCCGGAAATATTAATAACGGCTTAGAAGAATCTTTATGATAAGGAAAGGATCTTTACGTAACGTAATCGTAAAATATTCTATTTCTTATTCATGTAAATCAAGTATCATGATTCACATCTACACAATGAGTAGAAGAAAATATTTGCATCAGAGATCAAGTTTCAGTTCCATTTCTTTTGAGTTTATAGATCTATTGGCATACCTACTCCACATTACTTTAAAACATAGACATAGAACAAAATCAAATAAAAAAAATCTATCTCTATGCTTAAGAATAGCCGGATTGAAATCACTATCACTCGTTACAAAACTACATCCCACTTTTTAAGAAAGTAATAAAATGTTTTCATAACACCTTTACATATTTTTGCAATAGCTGAGTTCGTGAAAAGCATGTTGGCAACGCGCGCGTGTTTTGCGAGCTTACATAGGCTGCGGTAACCGCTTTCCATCAGGTATCGTGTGCCTGTCTACTTAATAATATAAAAAAAATATTGATCTCCACTTTATGACATAGGTAGTATTTTACGGATTTACTTATTCAAAATAGGTGAGCAAATAAATTACCCACTCAGCTTATTATTAATGTAGTCGGCTTTGGTTTGTAAATAGGAATAAATTACGAATTAAGGAGGAACATAAATTGTCCAATTACATTTACGGTCAGCGACATAGGTTCTGTTGCGATGCGTGTGTAATTTACGTGACATTTTTTCTAGCCTTTCCGTGTTTTATATAATTTTTTTGGCTTGTGTGTTATAAAAAGATAATTGTCACGGGACGCCCAGCAGATGTAAAACATCAGAGGCTCAGAGCATCGTGGCACGACAGCGCCATGTCATTTGCCATCACGGCATTCGAGTCTATTTTACTGCCAAGTCACGCCAAATGTTAGAACTTTACTTATTTTAATATTTTTCATTGACATAGTAATAGTTTTTGCCCACGGCTTCACCCGCGTAAATTTGCTACAGGAATAGTGCTTTTGCCTGGGACGAAAAATACCTTATGTAATTCTCAGTATTTTTAAGTATGTGTATGAGTATAAGTAAGTGATAAAAAGTGAAGAGGTAACAAATAAATAAATAAACTAGAAATGGGGCCTTAGCAAAAGTCGTTCAACCTGATGAGCATTTTTTACTGACGCATAAATAGACAGGACACGGGATAGGACAAAAAGGGACTCGGGGTGGGAGTGATAGTACACAGGAAATTTTAGATAACGAGCAGACGAAGATCGTTTATTGAATGAAAAATCACTGCTGATTGATTTTAACACCACGATTGTACTACGAGTACCTAAATATTCCCGCGGGACACGGGATAACCAAATGGCTGAAATTTTGAGTACTGGAGTTTAGGTTACTACATTTTGGAACACAAAAAGATTTTTCATCTAAGCGAAACTCACGCGGGCGAAGCCGCGGGCGAAGCCGCGGGCAACAGCTAGTATCAAATATAATTACAACCGAAAGGGTGACCTCCCTGATTTAAATTTTATTTCCAAAAAAATAAAGTAAGTAGGTATCTAAGTTTACCGCTCTAAAGTGGCAAGAGACAAATTCAGTGTAATTTCCGTGGCAGTCTGAAGAAAATTGCAAAGTCTTAAACTGACGTCGGAGCTCCAAACAATTTATGACGATAATTTGAGTTTGCGGGACCTATTACGAAACCTAGATTTGGTTTTTATGTATTTTTTTAAATTATATTATAATGAGCTTTGGTGAGAATGTAGGTATTTGTTTTTTAGGGTTACGTGCCTCAAAAGGAAAAAAAACGGAACCCTTATAGGATCGCTTGTTGTTCGTCTGTATGTCAAAAACATTTTTCTCAGTAGCTTTCTGAGTTTGTGAAGATGTTTGTTACTCAGTCACGCAAAATCTACTGGATGGATTTCGATGAAATTCGGTGCACAGGTAGAAAAATACCGGGTATGGAACATCCGGTACTTTAAATCCCGAAATTCTTACGGGAGCAAAGCCCAGAGCTGTAGCTAGAGGTAATAATAAAATAAGGTCATACATTCTCTAGTTTCAGAACTTTCAGAGGCCAAAATCCATTTAGAAGTCAAGCCAGCAGAGTAAGTAAGTTTTTGTCAAGTTAATAGTAAGTATAACTAAACACGGTATTCCCTAAAGCGCATCTATTTTCAAGCGAACCAAATGAAGCGCACCTAAACTATGCGTCTAAGCGCACTTTTCTTTTGTTATCCGGTTTTGTTAGCGCTACTGAAAGGTGCGCTTCGAAGAATAGTTTTGGTGCGCTTCATTTGGTGCGCTTGAAAATAAATGCTCTTTGAGGGATTCCTCGACTAAACGCAGCATAGTATCGCGTCAGTATGATCGATCACGCGGTATTATGTTGAAATCGATTGGCCCGTTTTGTTCTAACAACACTCTTGATAGCTTTATATGATTAATATGTCTCAGATTTATCGGATAAAAGCGCGGGAAAATTGTAAAAATGCTGTATATGAATGAATATGAGTAGGTGGTATATACGGCATACGCTTGTGAGCATTTGAAGATAAAACGTATGGTATAATACAAGGGCGGACCCAGACTTAGCGTCACATGGTCGAGAAAGAATGTGCCAGGCTCATTTTGAATAGGTACAGAAAAAAATATAAACCAAAGTGCACCCCTAAATAAATATTGTATTTTATTACACTAATGATCGCATCTTAATTTATCTATTTGTAAATTAACCATCATACCATATGAGTAGTTATATTTTTAGTACTCTGTGATCACACCCTGGGTTCCTGAAGGACGGCCAAGGAAAAGATGGCGCGACGACCTAGATGCTTTCCAGCCAGATTGGTCGAACGTCGCTGTAGACAGGGATAGGTGAAAGCAAGTGGGGGAGACCTTTGCCCAGCAGTGGGACAATAAAAAAAAAAAAAAAAACAATAAATAAAAAAAAATACTCCCACGAAACAGGCTCGCCCTAGGGTGGAAGTTGTGGTTTTAGGTCCGGCCCACTATGCATGACTATAAAAATCCACAACACTTTACCCGACCACCTACGAAATGAAAAAAGATACCATATTTGTAAGAAAATTGAAACTTCTACTTACAGAAAAAAGCTATTATTCATTGGACGAGTTTTTTAACGATAAAAGTATTGACATTCCCAAATAAATTGTACTCGGACATTCGTTATACTATTTTATCTTGTACTATAAATTCTTTGACTATTACAAGTATCGTATCAAATTTCTATTAAATTATCTATTTGACTTCATTATAAATTGTAATACTTAATTTAAATTTACACCTAATCACAAATTTCTTATTATAAATCCGCCTGCCGTTCCATCTTTCTACATTTGCTAATACCCGACAGGGTTCATATTGTATCTACTCCAACCAGTTACTGTACTAGTAGTTATAACTGAATGTATGATATGAAACGCAATAAATGAATTGAATTGAATTGAATTGAAGTCGCAGGTTAATTTGGGGTACTTTTTTGTTCGAAACATTAAATTTAGTTTTACATAGTTAATAAGCGCCATTGTAATTTATTTGGTAAATAAATATTATTCTTATTCTTAAGTCCCCCTGTACCGCAAGTCTCAAACTTTACGTCTGATCAATCATATAATCGCTTGAAATTGAGATAATCGCTTGCAATAACTTACTTTCTTTTTCGTAGCAATTTTCTTGAGGCGATATAATATGCAAAATCCTTAACTATCACATCAATAATGAACCCAAATATCATAATTACAAACTATAAACACCAATTTCACCGTTTTTAATAAAAAATAGAGGCCGCAAAGATTTTATCGAGCATTCATAACCATATTTGTAAGTCTGTCCAATGTCAATTTAGGCATCTACGGTTATAGCTAACAATACAATCGACGAATTCTATCGGCCTCATATGAGCCGCCGATAACTGTAACCACAATAGCGATACAAGTAAATTCATAGTATTTTGATACTTTCACGTGTTTTGGATTAGTTTTTATTTCATTTTATTGTTTTCTTGATTATTTGACACTTATAACATTATCTTAATGCACATTTCCATGAAATTTTAACAAATTTTTAAATTACGATGTTAGTACTAGATGACAGCACTGATGAGCACTGTAAGTATTTCCTTAAATCGCTTGTATTCGATTATCTCCTTCCAACTGGCGGTTTGGGTTGCGACCAGCCAATTACAAGAGAGAATCTGTTCGCTCGCGCCGTTGCACAGTTAACCATACCGAATAATATTGTTCGCTAACTTAACTTTACCGGACTAGCAAGTTATACTGTTTTCGTTATGGTAAACATTGGATTCTAGTTAAAGATAGCTCTAACCACGTTTGGGACGAGAAAAAGTTACCATTCTAAAAATGTTTGCCATATATGGGGAAATGGGGAAATTACCCTAAGCGATTTTATGAGTGCAATATTGTACCTCTGTTTTTATTATTACCTAACAATATTATTTAACTTTGCTATAATGAGTGTTGGTTTAATTTTAATGCTGATTTATTTTTAAAAAAACGGGCGTATTAGTTTTAGTTTCTTTTTCTTGGTAATACTTACGGTGAATAGTAAAAGTTTTAAAAAGTGTTGGTTTAATTTTTATGCTCATTTATTAAAAAAAACGGGCGTATTAGTTTTAGTTTCTTTTTCTTGGTAATAATACGGTGAATACTAGAAGTTTAAAAAAAATCACAAATACTGATGGTATTTTATTATGGACATAGGCTTTATATTATTCCATCCGTACAATAAAATTTTACATAGGTAGTAATGGAATTTGCAAATTACCTGCGAAAAAGTTTTATGTTACAACAACTTAAGTTTTTCTTAGGGTAGGCAAATGGTGTCCTCTGATGACTCTTTATGAACGCTGTGCAATGAAACCATGCTTACTGCAAAAGTGCATGCATGTACTTTGTCCGATTTAAATGTACCTAAATCATAGAGAGTTAAGAATCAATAAAAAAACAAATATTATTTCAATGCATCGTTTGATATTAAAATCAAATCGAACAAATCGGTGCATTGATATAAAAGAACTGACTTCCTATTCCAATATATCAACGTCTTAAATCTGAGTGAGTGGACATAGACTAAGTAAACAAGCTAATTATTATTAAAAAATAAAAAACACGATCGACAACTCACATAGCCTATGTCACTCGGAGAAATGCGAGGAAATATGTTTAGCTGTTCAGGACTTATGGTGGAATAAAAGAAACTTACATACACTTACATACTTACATACATGAACCCTGAAAACATAACATTCCTGTTTTGGTCAGTCGTGTAAAAAGAATAGACCCGGCATAACAATCTATATACAAACAGTAGTTGAAATGCGGTCGGTCGCCATGTTTTGTCACTTCATTATTAGTACGCGCAACGTGCGGCCATCTTTGTGCCAAATTCTTTGTTAGCATAGCCGGCTTTACATGTGCACGATTTTTTTGTAGGTATGTCATCATGCATATCTTTTTCTTTTTCTTTCGTCTGAGGTGAATGAGCATTAAGTTCTCGTATTTTGCTTTTTTACTATTATATTTGACAGTAGGTACTTACTACATTTTGCTATATAGAATTAAGACGCAAAAATTATATTTTTCGTTACGTCGATTTCAGAACATAGTTTAAGTAAAATAATTTTCAATTACTGGCAACATTAGGACAAATGACCTTGTTGTCACTCTAAATAATATTGCTATCGTTTATCATGCTAGAGCTATTGTATATCGGTTAAAATAAGATCCCGACTTGCATTTTTGCGCTAAAAGTAAGGTCATTGGCATTTCACCAAGCGAAATCTCGAGTAAAATCAAGTGTATATTTGCTTAAGAGACTTCCACTGCTGGGTAGAAATATCGTGGCGAAATTACCTATTTCCTAAGATGAGACGCGCAAGGCTGGGACTTATAGCTAGTTATTGATAAAACGCGTAAAGAAGAGGTGCTTTGCGTAATCCAATATAATAATTACTCATTGATGATTGATGGCTTCGCGAAATGGATGAGAAAAAGTTCAGGGTAGGCAAATTCACATCAGCCTTATTATAATGGAGGTGTCTGGAGGTGTCATGTCATGTTCAGTCAGTAGTTATAAAACTAAAAGCCATTATCTGCGACTCCACCCGTGGTTAAGTGTACTCAGAAAAACAACGCTGCTAACAGAACAGATATTGGAACTAACGTAAAGTAGAATAAAAATATTATCTATTATTGTAAACAGGCACTCACGTGCGGGATATGTCGAAATTGTTGACTATGGTGTTGGACTCATCAGGAGTCCATTTTCAGGAAGGTAAGTACAAAGGACTGCGCGACTTAAAGCATGTGGGTTCATTATTGTAGTATTGTAGTGTATAATGGATGTTATTTTTCCCAATGGACCAAACATATAGAGTACTTATATATTTGACGAGCATTTGCCCGCGGCTTTGCCCGCGTGAACTTCCCACGGGAACAGTGAATCCCGGCATGAAAGGTTCTTCTCAGTATGTTCTTTTCAGTACTTATAACTAATTGTAGGTATGAAGAATCTTTTCAGGAAGATTGGTTCCAGTAGATAAAGCGTGAAGAGGTAACAAACTAACTTTCTCGCATTTAAATTATTAGTTGGGATTATGTCATTATTTTGATAGGAATATCAATATTTTAACGTTAGTACACATTAAAAGGAAACATGTCACAGTATTTAAAGTATGACATTCAGACAGATACGTATCGAGGTCTCAGCTATCCAGGGGCGCCGATTGTCCGTGCTGCATCTCTGCCCTTGCATTGTTTTTTCTCTATTTTATGGATGGTGGTATACAATAACTGACAATTTTTCAATGGTTTGACAATGGTTGAATGGGAAAAATTGTTTATAGCGATAAGGCCGCCTTTTGCGCACATTCCTCTCCTTTTACGAAACAAACAAAAAAGAGTGTTGGGGTTTTTCAGAGAGGGTTCATGTATGTAAGTATGTATGTATGTAAGTTTCTTTATTCCACCATAAGTCCTGAACGGCTGAACAGATATTAATGGGAGGAGGGTAGTCTTAGATTCCTTGCATTACTCCAAAGTGACATAGGCTATGTAAGTTGTCAGTCGTGTTTTTCTTTTAAATAATTAGCTTATTAGTTTAGTTTTTTATTTATTTATTTACAATATTACAACAAATTGATGTCTAAAGTTGAGCACTTGCTAAAAACATTAACCACCGGAATGAAAATACCTGTTACCCATTCGTCCCCCTAAAATTTGTTCAAAATACTTTGGCCACAACACAATAACTAAGAAAAATGTTAAGACTACAGAACAATAATCAATAGAATAATCTTGTTCCAACAATGAGCGATTTTCTGACAGCTAAATTAAGAAAAAAAAAATCAGTATGAAAAGTCTCAATAGATAGCGTTTTTATAGCAGAGAGAAGCCGAGTCGTAATAATGTCTGAACCTATATTGTGCGATTTTTCTTGTCAACCAGAAAAAAAATCACCTAACAGTTTGACAGTTGTACAAAGCACAATATTGATATTTATTATAAGTTTTTATTACTAAGTTTTATTTAAAAAAAGCCAATCCCGCGATTTTTTGCTTTTTGCTTAATGGATTCGCCTTTTACTTCTAAGCGCCATCTATAACTATAGAATCATCTCTGAATGTTTTTTTATTTTTTTTTATTTGGGTCTCGGAAAATCCCTCTTTGTTTACAAAAAAAAAAATAATTTAAGTAATTTCAATTTGAATTATTTAAATTTCAAACAACGCCCAGAAATAATAACATTACGAAGTTTTTAATAAACTGACAAGTAAATGTAAACAGAAGCCTCCCAGGCGCTCCAATCAAACGCAGTCAAATTGTAACAAGAAATCTTTGAGTGTGTGAGTGAGAGAAGTTACGCTGATTTCTTTTTTGATGTAAACACAAACAATTTGAAAGATTTCTTTATAATTGATTAGTTACGCCTCAGGAAAGGACTCCCTTGGGAATTTTTGAGGTATAAATACCCTTTAGGCTATTCTAAGTTTTGTTTTTAGAATTGTATCGAACACCGTCCATCGGTTCCGTCCGTCACCGTCCGTCCGTCGGTTTAGCCAAAGTTTCATTTGATTCGTAGCGATACAATATCTAAGTTCGTAATCGTTTCCGACAGATGCATACAAAAACAATTTTCTTCCGTCATCAAAGCGAAAGCGAACGTAAAATGTCTTAATGGAAATTAAGCGATAAAACAGTTCGTTACTGCTATGGTTTCGAATCGTTTTCTCTATGAACTTGCGATGACGTTAGCGATTGACCACGTGATTTAGCGTTACCTTATGTCATCCCATAGATTTTAGCGTTTGCGAACTTCGATTTCGATATTAAAATCTGACTTCGTCGAAAGGTCCTGTAGTATGTCAAGGTAAAATCTGGACTGATTTAGATACAATTTAAAATAAAACTTGGAATAGCCCTAAAAGGGGGGTATTTGTACCCCAAAAGATTTCCATGAGAGCAGAGCCCCGAGGCGTAACTGTAATACTAATATTATAAATGCGAAAGTTTGGATGTGAGTTTGTGAGTTTGTGAGGTTGTTTGTTACTCAATCACGCAAAATCTACTGGACGGATTTCGATGAAATTTGGTACAGAGGTAGATAATGACCTGGAATAGCACATAGGCTACTTTTTATCCCGGGAAAAAGCACTGTTCCGTGGGAAATTCACACTTGGAGCCGCGGCAAAAGCTAGTCAATTATAAAGAAGCTTTTCAAAATTGTTTATGATTTATCTAAAAGGAAGTCAGCGTTCTTAATTTACTCAGAAATTTTTAAATAGAGTAAAAAAGAAAAATCACAGTTATCCTTGTAATTTGTTGTAGATTGTTTTGGAATAGAAAAAAAACGTCTATCTTGTTCATTATGATAATGACCTAAATAATGAGGATCCCTTATAATGACGCTACTGGATTCAGCAATTAATAGTTACCTTATAAATAATTCTAATTAAATCTTATTCAATTGAACGACTGACATAAATATGAATGCCATACTAATAAATAAATAAATGAAGGACGATATGAAGGATTTAGGAGTGGATGTTAGCATGACGGGAAACAGAGACATATGGAAGTATAAGACATTGTGCCGTTTCCAGACGATGGTAAAAGGTGAGGAATGTGATGATGACGAATAAATAAATTACGATGATTTTAAAAACTAAATAAAAATAAGAATCGTAGCAAGTGGAAATCGCTAGTCTCTACCTACCCCCACGGAAAAAGGCGTGATAATATGTATGTATATAAATAAAAATCAATAAAACGTTGGTTACCTCTCGCATGGTCCCAATACCCTCATGAGCAAGATGACGATCCACTCCGCGTGAGATACTCTGGCGGCGAGCCAAATGCGTACAATAAGAATGTTCCATTCCACCTGAAAACACAGGGTAAGGCTAAAGCTTTAATTATTTTTAATTTCCTTCCTTGGCCCTTTTAGTATGTGTATTAAAAATTTCAGGAAGATTGGTTCAGTTATACAATGTGTCCCGGTATCAGTGTCGGAGCCTTTAATGGTATGTTATATGGCATTTTAAGCTTATCATGTAGACAACAATAAAATGAGAAAGATGTTTCAATATGAAAGACAAAAAAAAAGTAAAAGCAAAAAAATAAATAAAATAAGTTAGGATAGGATTTCCTTACGCCCTCTAGCCATTTGAATTTTAAAATCGTCATCTATTACTAAAGTACTCTCATATAGAAATAAGATGTGGTGAAAAAATTCCATGCGAGCAGGACTTGAACCCGCGACCAGGTCTTTATACGACCTTGCTCTTCCAACTGAGCTATCGCATTTCAATCCTGCACATCGAAAAAATCTTCACCATATTCAATTTCTATTGAAACGCATTAGGCATGCGTCACCTAACACCAATACCCACTATACGAGTAAGGTATTGCATCTAAAATGCTCAAAAATCCATAAATATCGTCATCTATTCATAATATTCCTGTACAAGTACAGTTTGAGCTTGCTTTTTGCCAAATTTCATAGTTTTAGGTCAACGGAAAGTACCCAATAGGTTCCGGATTCCAGTCAAAAATCGCAAAATATGCAAACTCGCAACATTTACGGTTATATCTCCTGATCGCGTTGACATACAATTTTGATTATTTATTGCTTTTACGAGTAGTAACGTCAAATTTTTTTTTTCTTACTATATTTAAGCACTTTTTGCATGTAATTCATGTTATGTTTGTTGTGTTGTGTCTCAGCTGATACAAATAAACGTATTATATATCTATCTATCTGAAAGAGACCATCAATCCAAGTATTTGATACTAATTTCAACTTGATAGGTATCTATAGTAGATTTTACAACAAGTGCACAAAACGAATCATTTTTATCCGAGACTTTTAGCAGTAATAGTAATGTCGAGGATAAAAATCGTTTTGTTGGCGATTTATAAACTCTGCTTTTCACTTCGAATGCGAGGAAATAAATCAAATTGAAGAAATTAATAAACGCACGAAAAAACAAGAGCTGTTTCCCGCCGCTTATTTTTTTTTTTTAACCTTACGTCATTTATATTAGGCTTGGGCTGCCGACCTATACAGCCTACTATTAAATTAATTTTGTAATAATAATTTTCTTAAATTAATTAATTAATTTTAATATTGTTTATGTCTTAAAAAACACATAAGGCAAATAAATTAAAACTAAATATTATAAAATAACAAATTCTATCTATGAACTTTTTATCGTGTTTGGCTGTATGGCTCATTTTTATTGCCTTAATATATGTAGATACATTTATGAATAGATACGTTAATGCCCTTGTGCACAAAATTCGATTTTTTGCAGCCTATATCCTGCACAAATAAGCACTTTCAGAGCATGAGAAGTGAAAAATATGTTTTCCGGACAGACAGAAAAACGGACAGTAAAGTGATCTTAAAAGGGTTCCATTTTTGCCTTTTGAGGTACGGAACCCTAAAAAATGGCTCGTAATATCTAAATTCCTTTTCAATTTGCAAATTATCTCCTGTTGATTTAACAAATAGCCCCTGAAAAACAACGAGCAGGATCTTAAAACCTCATTAACCTTTTTCAAAGAACTAATTGTTCAGATTTCAATTTTCTTTGGACTTCGCCAATTTACTTTGAACCTTGATCACAAAAAGTTAAGTGACACTTTCGGTTGGCAAAAAGCTTGGAACATTGTTTACTTTGTACACTGGCCGCGATAACTAACTTGAGCACAACTTTTGTGGTTGATTCGTTATTGATCCCTGAGATTAGGCCCTTTCTTAATACCGTAAACTGCTGCAACTTATCCAACTACACACAAATTTGCCTATTTCATTTGAATTACGATATATCGCATTCGCTTGCTTTATTCTCGTTTTCTACCATTCTGTAGTAACTATTCATTATTTGTGAAACATATTTTTCATCCATACTAATATTATAAATGCGAAAGTTTGGATGTGAGTTTGTGAATTTGTGAGTTTGTGAGGATGTTTGTTACTCAATCACGCAAAATCTACTGGACGGATTTCGATGAAATTTGGTACAGAGGTAGATAATGACCTGGAGTAGCACATAGGCTACTTTTTATCCCGGGAAAAAGCACTGTTCCCGTGGGAAATTAACGCGGGCGAAGCCGCGGGCAAAAGCTAGTTTTTTATAATTGTAACTCCATTAAGGGCTCTCAGTAAGTGAAAACGGCAATATTGGCTGTTTTCTATAAGCTGCTGTTTGAAGAATTGATTGAACGTATGTTTAAAGGGAGGACTGTTTCCAAAACAGGATGGGAAAAATTTTGCTCGATAGAAAAAAATCCTGAAGTTACCTCTAAAATTTCATATGAATACTGATAACATCCGTGTTTTATAATAAAAAATGTTTAAAAATCACCAACACAAAGGTATTTTACCTTTTCGATTTCGTGACTGATTTAAATTTTTGAAAAGATAAACATTTCTATTAACTTTTTGATAAAAATGCGAATGGCGCGCAACCGGGACGTCCCCCCCCGCCTCAGCCGCTTCATATGATTTTTTTCTGACCGCCTAACCCCCCTTAATACTCTGTCAGTTGTGCGACAAAGATCGGTGGGTGAAGCAGCATTTTTTTTGCGCTCCAAAACTTTTGAATTTTAACTATTAAAAAGCTGTGTTTTCGCACAGGATTAACTGCCTAAGGTAGGATAATATTGTCTTCTTCTAGTATTACTTGTTTTTTACGCAAAAGATTGTTTTTTATCAAAAAAAAACTTAGAAGGCAATAATGTGTAGTGTTTTGAAAACTTGAGTGACATAACTTTGCCTGGGTCTAGGGTTGTCAAATTTTTTTCACTAGCTTTTACTCGCAGCTTCACTCGTGTGAATTTCGCTTACATTATGCTTAAAAAATTATTTTAGAATTTTTTTCCTCTAGTTATATTAGAAGTGCTCGTTGTAAATTTGTGAAACAATATTCAAATATTTTTTGTAGAAATAATTGTACTGATTACAGTATATTGCACTGATTAAATTGGCAGGGACAAGTGGGCTGTCTCATGCACATGAAAAAAAATTAACGGAAACGATAAGTACAATAAGTATCGAATTATCCTTCTAGGCAAACTTGTGTCTTTTACATACAACGTTGCCTACGACTTTAAGCCCTTGTAATTCTGAAAATTGGTGGAAATTAATAAGATTTGGGGTCTCAATAGTAAGCCAATATGCTTGTCTTCCATTTATAAACAATTGAGAGTCGAAATTGTGAATAGGTTCCGAGAAAATCGCAAAAAACGTCAAATTCCGTGCAAAGTTGCAGCAGTTTACGGTACCTTAAAATAATATTATGTAATAAAATATAAACGTAATATTGGTTTTTTAATAAACTAAATCAGAACCACAGGGCGGGAGCTTCATAGAAACGGCGCGTCAAATGTACCTACTACTACTACAAATGAAACTGTATATCCGTGAACACGTCAGTAACACGTTAATGTGTTCTTTTTCATAGTTATAACGTCCCAATACACACAAGAACGGGGGAGAAGTGCTGAGGGTGCGGGGGGGTGCCATATTGCGGGAGAGGAAGGGAGTTTCCGTTCTGTACGTAGTACCTACTTATATTAATTCTGTGTCAGAACCATTGAATCCATACTAATATTATAAATGCGAAAGTTTGGATGTGAGTTTGTGAGTTTGTGAATTTGTGAGTTTGTGAGTTTGTGAGGATGTTTGTTACTCAATCACGCAAAATCTACTAGACGGATTTCGATGAAATTTGGTACAGAGGTAGATAATGACCTGGAATAGCACATAGGCTACTTTTTATCCCGGGAAAAAGCACTGTTCCGTGGAAATTCGGGCGAAGCCGCGGGCAAAAGCTGTTTATAAATAAATATGGAAGTGTAACTCTCATACAACGAACGCTCAAATCTTGGTTCCATTTACGCAAACAAATGTACTTAAATACAATAAGACACTCACACATTCTCATAGAAAAAGCTAGTACCGTAAACTGCTGCAACTTTGCACGGAATTTGACGTTTTTTGCGATTTTCTCGAAACCTATTCAAATTTTGACTCTCAATTGTTTTTAAATGGAAGACAAGCATATTGGCTTACTATTGAGACCCCAAATTTTATTAATTTTCACTAATTTTCTAAATTACAAGGGCTTAAAGTCGTAGTGCAAAGTTGTATGTAAAAGACACAAAGTTTGCCTAGAAGGATAATTAGATACTTATTGTACTTACCGTTTCCGTTAATTTTTTTTCATGTGCATGAGACAGCCTACTTGTCCCTGCCAATTTAATCAAGTGCAATATACTGTTATATTTTTTTTATTACAGTTACTAGGCCAAGTTGTAGCAGGTTCTACATACTTTCCATACAAAAATGTCGTTGACTATAGGGTTGTCCAAAAGAATACAGATTATTATTAATACTTTTTTATAAAAAGAAAAAAACCAAGATGGCTACTTTCATTAAAAACTATAATTTTAATCGCTTCTTGGTAATAATGTCTCATTATTTTAGTCAACAATTATTAATAAACTTAATTTTTGATTGGTATAAAGAAAAGTATACAAAGTGTTAAATCTCTTTTACAATTGTTTCTACAAAAAATATTTGAATATTGTTTTACACAGATTTACAACGAGCACTTCTAATATAACTTGAGGAAACAAATTCTAAAATAATTTTTTAAGCATAATGTAAGCGTTTTATGATTCACACGAGTGAAGCTGCGAGTAAAAAGCTAGTTAACAAAATTTGACAACCCCTAGACCCAGATAAAGTTATGTCACTCAAGTTTTCAAAACACTACACATGATTGCCTTCTAAGTTTTTTCGATAAAAAACAATCTTTTGTACGTAAAAAAAACTAGTAATACTAGAAAAGAAGACAATATTATCCTACCTTAGGCAGTTAATCCTGTGCGAAAACACCAAGCTTTTTCATAGTTAAAATTCAAAAAGTTTTGGAGCGCAAAAAAAATGCTGCCTCACCCACCGATCTTTGTCGCACAACTGACAGAGTATTAATGGAGTTACAATTATAAAAAATGAAAAATATGTTGCCCAAATAATTAATAGTTACTACAGAATGGTAGAAAACGAGAATAAAGCAAGCGAATGCGATATATCTTAATTCAAATGAAATAGGCAAATTTGTGTGTAGTTGGATAAGTTGCAGCAGTTTACGGTACACGATTGGGCGCGTCAAGGTCACGGGGCGGGGTCAACACACCGCGGCAGCCGGCTACCGCTCAATCAAACGGCCCAGCCGCTTGGCGTTTGGAGTCTCGGCACAGAATTAATATAAGTACTACGTAGTCTCGGCAAAGGAAAGAAAGGTAATTCCGCTGTTCTTCATATCAGTGTGATTTCTACACCACTTTACAACACACGATGGCATATTTTCAACCGACTTCCCAAAAAAGGAGGAGGTTATATGTGTCGATGTACCTACCTATGTATGTTTTTTTTTTATGTATGTTCGCCGATTTCTCCGCCTATTGTGGAATGATTTCCGAATTTTTTTTTTATTCGAAAGAGTCTATTCCCAAATTGGTCTAATTTTAACCAAGTCAGAATCTGTTCGGTAATTTAAAAGATACCTAACAAAATATAAAGATAGCAACATTGCATTATAGAGCAAAAGCCCGCGACTGCATGCCTTTCCTTATTTTATTAAAAGTCAAGATTTTCTGTGTATGTCCCCAACATAGAAATAGCGATTAGCGACTATAAAAGTTGGATCATGATTACTTAGGCAGACAATTTGTAGCAATAGCATATAGAGTGATAGCTCAATCTCCTCAAAGTAAAGTTTTTTAAAGATTTTATTCCGAATAATATTAGAAATCACGCCATCCATTACCAGGCAATTGACGGAGATATAAACCCCTGCCAGACATTGTAACTTTACTAAATTATAGTTATATTTTTATTACCAAATCTGAATTTTATGTTACTTTGGGAGGCCCCAAGGGTGCTTTTTATACCTATAAAAATCATCCTTGCTACCCATATTACCTGCATAAGCAACTAAGATCCAAACTTCATACCTAGTCGCTAATATTTTTTAACCGTATGTACCACGCAGAGAAACATTCAGCATTTTTAAAATAATGAGGGTTTGGTCGTCGCGGGCTCTCGTTCTATTTATATGCCAAAAATAATAGACAATTTGACATGTTCTGACATTTCAAATCAAACTGACACAAAAGTTTCGAATACTTAATTCTTTATTTTCGGCCAGAAGAAAAGTTTAAGTTTTTATTAAAGGATAAGTGTAGAAGCACTAAAAATGATAAAATAAAACTTTTTTCCAAAAAAATTAACCGACTTCCATCATAAAACTTAAAATCATGAAATAACAATAAAGAAAAATATATTGGCATGCTACCTACTGAATGAGGTAAAGTCGGTGCCGAAAAAATTTAAATAATCTAAATTTACATTAGAATCGTGTAAACATATATATATATAATGCCTAGCTAAACAATTACATAACACCCTTACTCCTACACTTGGCACCGACTTCACCTCATTCAGTAGGTAGCATGCCAATACAATTTTCTTTATTGTTATTTCATGATTTTAAGTTTTATCATTGTGGAAATCCTTGGGGGAGGCCTTTGTCCAGCAGTGGCCGTCTTTCGGCTGAGAGAAGAGAAGAAGAGAAGTTTTGTGATGGAAGTCGGTTCATTTTTTTGGAAAAAAGTTTTTTGCTTATTAAACTTGCGAAATTACTCGATAATACGTACAATTGACACTTATGTGTTAGGTACAAGTACAACCGTTGAACTCGCTGCGCCACGGCGAACTGAGGCGAAGTGAGGTTTCTATTTTACGCCCCGCCCACCTAGGTTCATATTTTGTGGAACCATTTTTTTGGCGTTGTTAGAGTTCTATGGTATATTAGTTCGTTGGTCAGAACTTTGTTTATTTATACATACAGAGTGCTCCATTTAAATTTTCTCAAACGTAAGGTATTTTAGTTAGAGCAATAATGTGAGAAGAAGCGTAGGACACCGTGCGTAGGCAGCAAGATGGGTCGACGATGTAAATAATGTTAATGCCAAGAACTGGATTGCGATGGCCCAGGATAGAGAAGGTTAGCGTAGAAAAAAGGAGGCTTATACCCAGCAGTTGGTCATGGAAAGCTGATGATGATAATGTGAGATGCTTAGTTTGACTCGCACTTGGCCGGTTTTTTATATAGTTTTATGTGTATAAAACTATACCCGCACTGCGGGCTATCATCCCATCATGTATCTTTCCTAATGCGCACAGCGAAGTATTGGAATTCCCTGCCTGCGTCTGTGTTCCCGAGCACGTACAATCTGACTCTTCAAAACCAGAGTGAATAGACTGCTTCTGGGTAAGCTCGCTACTCCGTAGACCTCATCTCTGTTCTCGGGTAAGATTGTCCTTAAGAGCAAACCCATCTATATAATAATAAAAAAATAATATATAAATACATGCAAAAAGTAGGTACTCGCTTGATAATTAATAATTCGATTATAAATATTGCACCTGGATTTAAAGCAATAGTACAAATGTAAGTCAA